>CM051234.1:186083243-186488243 GCA_027917425.1 Gastrophryne carolinensis | reverse complement strand
GTGACTACAGCAGCCTCTGTTTAAGACCATATAAGCATTTGCTCTTATCATATTTGAAATTAGCCTGATAAAGACACTTTTGCTGGCCAAAGCACTACTGGACCCTGCCAGCTCGATTCCTGCCCGGGGCATCCCATTCTGTGACTAAAGCAGCCTCTGTTTAAGACCATATAAGCATTTGCTCTTATCATATTTGAAATTAGCCTGATAAAGACACTTTTGCTGGCCAAAGCCCTACTGGACCCTGCCAGGTCGATTCCTGCCCAGGGCATCCCATTCTGTGACTAAAGCAGCCTCTGTTTAAGACCATATAAGCATTTGCTCTTATCATATTTGAAATTAGGCCTGATAAAGACACTTTTGCTGGCCAAAGCCCTACTGGACCCTGCCAGCTCGATTCCTGCCCGGGGCATCCCATTCTGTGACTACAGCAGCCTCTGTTTAAGACCATATAAGCATTTGCTCTTATCATATTTGAAATTAGCCTGATAAAGACACTTTTGCTGGCCAAAGCACTACTGGACCCTGCCAGCTCGATTCCTGCCCGGGGCATCCCATTCTGTGACTACAGCAGCCTCTGTTTAAGACCATATAAGCATTTGCTCTTATCATATTTGAAATTAGCCTGATAAAGACACTTTTGCTGGCCAAAGCACTACTGGACCCTGCCAGCTCGATTCCTGCCCGGGGCATCCCATTCTGTGACTAAAGCAGCCTCTGTTTAAGACCATATAAGCATTTGCTCTTATCATATTTGAAATTAGCCTGATAAAGACACTTTTGCTGGCCAAAGCCCTACTGGACCCTGCCAGGTCGATTCCTGCCCAGGGCATCCCATTCTGTGACTAAAGCAGCCTCTGTTTAAGACCATATAAGCATTTGCTCTTATCATATTTGAAATTAGGCCTGATAAAGACACTTTTGCTGGCCAAAGCCCTACTGGACCCTGCCAGCTCGATTCCTGCCCGGGGCATCCCATTCTGTGACTACAGCAGCCTCTGTTTAAGACCATATAAGCATTTGCTCTTATCATATTTGAAATTAGCCTGATAAAGACACTTTTGCTGGCCAAAGCACTACTGGACCCTGCCAGCTCGATTCCTGCCCGGGGCATCCCATTCTGTGACTAAAGCAGCCTCTGTTTAAGACCATATAAGCATTTGCTCTTATCATATTTGAAATTAGCCTGATAAAGACACTTTTGCTGGCCAAAGCCCTACTGGACCCTGCCAGGTCCATTCCTGCCCAGGGCATCCCATTCTGTGACTAAAGCAGCCTCTGTTTAAGACCATATAAGCATTTGCTCTTATCATATTTGAAATTAGGCCTGATAAAGACACTTTTGCTGGCCAAAGCACTACTGGACCCTGCCAGCTCGATTCCTGCCCGGGGCATCCCATTCTGTGACTACAGCAGCCTCTGTTTAAGACCATATAAGCATTTGCTCTTATCATATTTGAAATTAGCCTGATAAAGACACTTTTGCTGGCCAAAGCCCTACTGGACCCTGCCAGGTCGATTCCTGCCCAGGGCATCCCATTCTGTGACTAAAGCAGCCTCTGTTTAAGACCATATAAGCATTTGCTCTTATCATATTTGAAATTAGGCCTGATAAAGACACTTTTGCTGGCCAAAGCACTACTGGACCCTGCCAGCTCGATTCCTGCCCGGGGCATCCCATTCTGTGACTAAAGCAGCCTCTGTTTAAGACCATATAAGCATTTGCTCTTATCATATTTGAAATTAGCCTGATAAAGACACTTTTGCTGGCCAAAGCCCTACTGGACCCTGCCAGGTCCATTCCTGCCCAGGGCATCCCATTCTGTGACTAAAGCAGCCTCTGTTTAAGACCATATAAGCATTTGCTCTTATCATATTTGAAATTAGGCCTGATAAAGACACTTTTGCTGGCCAAAGCCCTACTGGACCCTGCCAGGTCGATTCCTGCCCAGGGCATCCCATTCTGTGACTAAAGCAGCCTCTGTTTAAGACCATATAAGCATTTGCTCTTATCATATTTGAAATTAGGCCTGATAAAGACACTTTTGCTGGCCAAAGCACTACTGGACCCTGCCAGGTCGATTCCTGCCCAGGGCATCCCATTCTGTGACTAAAGCAGCCTCTGTTTAAGACCATATAAGCATTTGCTCTTATCATATTTGAAATTAGGCCTGATAAAGACACTTTTGCTGGCCAAAGCCCTACTGGACCCTGCCAGGTCGATTCCTGCCCAGGGCATCCCATTCTGTGACTAAAGCAGCCTCTGTTTAAGACCATATAAGCATTTGCTCTTATCATATTTGAAATTAGGCCTGATAAAGACACTTTTGCTGGCCAAAGCACTACTGGACCCTGCCAGGTCGATTCCTGCCCAGGGCATCCCATTCTGTGACTAAAGCAGCCTCTGTTTAAGACCATATAAGCATTTGCTCTTATCATATTTGAAATTAGGCCTGATAAAGACACTTTTGCTGGCCAAAGCCCTACTGGACCCTGCCAGGTCGATTCCTGCCCGGGGCATCCCATTCTGTGACTAAAGCAGCCTCTGTTTAAGACCATATAAGCATTTGCTCTTATCATATTTGAAATTAGGCCTGATAAAGACACTTTTGCTGGCCAAAGCACTACTGGACCCTGCCAGCTCGATTCCTGCCCGGGGCATCCCATTCTGTGACTAAAGCAGCCTCTGTTTAAGACCATATAAGCATTTGCTCTTATCATATTTGAAATTAGGCCTGATAAAGACACTTTTGCTGGCCAAAGCCCTACTGGACCCTGCCAGGTCGATTCCTGCCCAGGGCATCCCATTCTGTGACTAAAGCAGCCTCTGTTTAAGACCATATAAGCATTTGCTCTTATCATATTTGAAATTAGGCCTGATAAAGACACTTTTGCTGGCCAAAGCACTACTGGACCCTGCCAGCTCGATTCCTGCCCGGGGCATCCCATTCTGTGACTAAAGCAGCCTCTGTTTAAGACCATATAAGCATTTGCTCTTATCATATTTGAAATTAGCCTGATAAAGACACTTTTGCTGGCCAAAGCCCTACTGGACCCTGCCAGGTCCATTCCTGCCCAGGGCATCCCATTCTGTGACTAAAGCAGCCTCTGTTTAAGACCATATAAGCATTTGCTCTTATCATATTTATATTATAAGACACTTTTGCTGGGCATAGGCTTACTGCTGCCTGCCAGGTGCACTTCTGTTGAGGCATCCCATTCTGTAACATAGCATACCCCTCTTTATTTACACTAAGCAGCTCTCTTATTTACACTAAGCAGGCCTGTTGGAGGCTGAGTGTTACTGCTCACTTTTGGTGTGCATTATATTCTGTTTTATATAGACCCACTGCTGCCTGGGGGTTCTTAAAATATCACCTACTACCACGCCAGTTAGACTATGTCGGGCAGACAAGTGCCTGGAAGTGAAAAGAGGAGTGGCAGAGGCCAAGATTCCGCAGGCAGAGCTCGCATCAGACTGGGGGCCAGTAGCAGCAGGAGTCACGCTGAGAGACCTAATCTGCCAGTATCTGCTAGCGGTCGGGTCTCCACCAGTAACGCATCTGCCGTGGTAGATTGGCTGACGCGCTCATCAACAACATCATCACAACTTACATCTGAGACCCCCAGTCTAGGGTCGGTAGGTTCCTCTGACACAACCCTGAGTTGGCATGCCCCGAGAGCAGTCCCTGTCCTCCCATTTCCTCTGTCCTACGCCGTTCCCTCCCCCAGCGACGTATCCTATGCTTTGGGTTCAGCTCCACTCTTTAGTGAGGAGGACGATCAGATACAGGAGGACAGTCAGCAGCTACTGCCCAGCCAAGAAATGGAGGTGGCTTCTTTAGCTAGGCAGACAAATAGTGATGTGGACAGTGTCGTGGGTGCTGCGAGCGTTCCAGCTCCTGCGCCAGACACTGTTGACGAATCCACGAACATCAGTGACGTACAGCCACAACCCGGTGATGATGATGATGATGACGATGAAGCCGATCGCACTTGGGAGCCGGGTGATGAAGGGGCTTCATCGTCATCATCAGGAGAAGAGGGGCGCAGGTTGCCCCGGAGTCAGCAGCTGAGGCAGCAAGGTGGTAGCAGTCAGCATGGGGGCACAATTCCAAAGGCTGGAGCCGGCCGGGGCCGGGGCCGGGGTAGAGCACCTGCTGTGCGGCAGTCTACCTTATCGGGAGGTAGTGGAGCAGGGGTTCCTGGAGTTGGCAACAGCAGCAGTGAATCAGTGAGGCCAGGGGGTGGGAAAAGTAGCTACTCGGCAGTGTGGCAGTTTTTCCTGAGGCATCCGCAGGAGGGTAACATGGCCACATGCAAGATATGTAGGCAAAAGGTGAAGCGTGGCCAGGGTCCAAATGTTGGCACCACGGCCCTGCGTCAACATATGATGCGTCACCATAAAACGACCTGGGAGAACCGAGGCTCCCAAGGGGTGGTCCAGTCTGCTTCCTCACCAAGTGAGCTCCCAATTTCTGCCAGCCAAGGCTCCAGCACCTCAGCCGAAGGCAGCTGTGCGTCACACCCATCCTCTGTCGCTCCTGCTCCTCCTCCTCCTCCTCCAAGTCATGCATCCCGCCAGCAATCCATCAGCGAAGCCATGTCCAAGAGACAGCAGTATGCGCCCACTCATCCTACGGCGCAGAAGCTGAATGTGCTCCTGTCCAAGTTGCTGGTGCTGCAGTCGCTCCCTTTTCAGGTGGTGGAATCTGCACCTTTCAGAGAACTGATGGCTTGTGCCGAGCCGAGGTGGAGAGTCCCAAGCCGTCATTTCTTTGCCAAGAAGGCAGTACCAGCGCTGCACACTTTTGTTGAACAGAAGGTGGGCCAGTCCTTGAGCCTGTCGGTGTGTAGCAAAATACATGGCAGCGCCGACATCTGGAGCTGTAACTACGGTCAGGGGCAGTACATGTCGTTTACGGCCCACTGGGTGAATGTGGTCCCTTTGCAGCAGCAACTTGGACAGGTCACGCCGCTTCGGCCTCCGCGCTCTCTGCCCATTGGGCCTGTGACACCGTGCGACTCGGCCTCCTCATCCTCCGCCATCTCCTCACCCTCCACTGTAGGCTCAAGTCTCAGTGCCCCTCCAGTCTACCATGTGTGCAGGGCACGGAGGTGTCACGCAGTGCTTCACATGGTTTGTCTTGGCGAACGGAGTCACACAGGGGAGGAACTGCTTAAATGTATTCATCAGGAAATCCAAACATGGCTTACTCCGAGAAAACTTAAAATGGGAATCATGGTTACCGACAATGGGAAGAACATTTTGTCTGCGCTGCGCCAAGGAAGCCTGACCCATGCCCCCTGCATGGCTCACGTCTTCAATCTGGTTGTCAAGCGGTTTCTGAAGTGTTCCCCCCATCTGCAGGACATCCTAACAACTTCACGGAAACTTTGCATGCACTTCAGCCACTCCTACACCGCCAAACACACCCTTCTTGAGCTACAGCGTCAGAATGGTATCCCCCAACATAGTCTGATTTGCGATGTTTCCACCCGTTGGAATTCCACCCTTCACATGTTGGACCGATTATATGAACAGAGAAAAGCCATCACGGATTTCCTGATGATCCAAGCAGATAGGGGGACTCCCCTGTGTAACTTCAATGTCAACCAGTGGCAGCTCATACGTGACACCTGCCGTTTGCTCAGGCCCTTTGAGGAAGCCACTTTATTTGTCAGTCGGCAGGATTACGGGATGAACGACGTGATTCCACTGCTTCATGTACTACAGCACATGTTGGAAACCATGGCTGGTCAGGGCACTGGAGACATGGCGTTTACATCTTACGGCCACATGAACCCCCTTGGAGCTGAACTGGAGGAGGAGGAGGAGGAAGAGGAGGAGGAGGAGTTGCCCAGCGAAACACAGTTTAGGCTTGGCGAAATGGCTGGTTTATCTAGTCAGCGGACAGGAGAGGAGGAGCAGGAGCAGCCAGAGGAGCTAGAGGTTTTTGAGGAAGGAGAGACAGAGGACCCGGGCACACCGTGGCAGTATGCAGTGGAGATGGAGACAGGTAGTCCATCCGAGTCACTTGCGCAAATGGCACGAAGCATGCTCACGTGCTTGCGTAGTGACCCCAGAATTGTTTCCATCTGTCGGCGGGATGACTTCTGGCTGTCCACCTTATTGGACCCTCGCTTCCGGCACAAAATGGGGGCATTTTTTAAACCCACCGAGAGGGAGGACAAACTCAACTACTACAAAGACATTCTACGTAGGCAGTTGGCCGATGCCTATCTGCGCCATGGTCCATACTCTCGCAGGTCTGACTCGAGGGGACCTCTGCGCTCACCTTCCACTGCCATGGCCGCTGGGGGGGTTGGCAGCAGCAGCAGCAGAAGCTCCATCAGCAGCAGCAGCCTCAGTCTTCAGTCGCTAATGAGTAGCTTTCTACACCCGCATAGTGAGGCTACTCATGAGCAGCAGGAAGACCTGGAGCAGGACCTGAACCAGCAGGTCATGTCATACTTTGACATGACCATGCCAACACACCTTGAGGATCCGCTGGACTTCTGGGCAGCCAAACTTGATTTGTGGCCGCAACTAGCAGAGTTTGCCCTGGAAAAGCTGTCCTGCCCGGCAAGTAGCGTGCCATCTGAGCGGGTGTTTAGTGCGGCGGGGGCCATAGTTACGGCGAGGAGAACTCGTCTGTCAACTAAAAATGTGGAGAGACTCACCTTTGTCAAAATGAATCAGGGATGGATCAGCCAGGATTTCCACCCACCAATGCCTGATGCATGCGACTAGATTCAGCATGGTGCCACGTTTTACACTTTCCAAATGGTGCAAAACATATTTATGTCTTTAGGCCATTTTTTGGGCTCCTGCTGCTGCTACTGTCAACTCCTGCCAACTCCAGGGTGTGATTCATCCAATTTTTGGGCTCCTGAGGCCAACTCCAGTGTATATTTGGGCTCCTGCTGCTGCTGCTGCCAACTTCTGCCAACTCCAGGGTGTGATTCATCCAATTTTTGGGCTCCTGAGGCCAACTCCAGTGTATATTTGGGCTCCTGCTGCTGCTACTGTCAACTCCTGCCAACTCCAGGGTGTGATTCATCCAATTTTTGGGCTCCTGAGGCCAACTCCAGTGTATATTTGGGCTCCTGCTGCTGCTACTGTCAACTCCTGCCAACTCCAGGGTGTGATTCATCCAATTTTTGGGCTCCTGAAGCCAACTCCAGTGTATATTTGGGCTCCTGCTGCTGCTGCTGCCAACTTCTGCCAACTCCAGGGTGTGATTCATCCAATTTTTGGGCTCCTGAAGCCAACTCCAGTGTATATTTGGGCTCCTGCTGCTGCTACTGTCAACTCCTGCCAACTCCAGGGTGTGATTCATCCAATTTTTGGGCTCCTGAAGCCAACTCCAGTGTATATTTGGGCTCCTGCTGCTGCTGCTGTCAACTCCTGCCAACTCCAGGGTGTGATTCATCCAATTTTTGGGCTCCTGAAGCCAACTCCAGTGTATATTTGGGCTCCTGCTGCTGCTGCTGCCAACTTCTGCCAACTCCAGGGTGTGATTCATCCAATTTTTGGGCTCCTGAAGCCAACTCCAGTGTATATTTGGGCTCCTGCTGCTGCTGCTGCCAACTCCTGCCAACTCCAGGGTGTGATTCATCCAATTTTTGGGCTCCTGAGGCCAACTCCAGTGTATATTTGGGCTCCTGCTGCTGCTGCTGCCAACTTCTGCCAACTCCAGGGTGTGATTCATCCAATTTTTGGGCTCCTGAGGCCAACTCCAGTGTATATTTGGGCTCCTGCTGCTGCTACTGTCAACTTCTGCCAACTCCAGGGTGTGATTCATCCAATTTTTGGGCTCCTGAAGCCAACTCCAGTGTATATTTGGGCTCCTGCTGCTGCTACTGTCAACTCCTGCCAACTCCAGGGTGTGATTCATCCAATTTTTGGGCTCCTGAGGCCAACTCCAGTGTATATTTGGGCTCCTGCTGCTGCTACTGTCAACTCCTGCCAACTCCAGGGTGTGATTCATCCAATTTTTGGGCTCCTGAGGCCAACTCCAGTGTATATTTGGGCTCCTGCTGCTGCTACTGTCAACTCCTGCCAACTCCAGGGTGTGATTCATCCAATTTTTGGGCTCCTGAAGCCAACTCCAGTGTATATTTGGGCTCCTGCTGCTGCTGCTGCCAACTTCTGCCAACTCCAGGGTGTGATTCATCCAATTTTTGGGCTCCTGAAGCCAACTCCAGTGTATATTTGGGCTCCTGCTGCTGCTGCTGCCAACTTCTGCCAACTCCAGGGTGTGATTCATCCAATTTTTGGGCTCCTGAGGCCAACTCCAGTGTATATTTGGGCTCCTGCTGCTGCTACTGTCAACTTCTGCCAACTCCAGGGTGTGATTCATCCAATTTTTGGGCTCCTGAAGCCAACTCCAGTGTATATTTGGGCTCCTGCTGCTGCTACTGTCAACTCCTGCCAACTCCAGGGTGTGATTCATCCAATTTTTGGGCTCCTGAGGCCAACTCCAGTGTATATTTGGGCTCCTGCTGCTGCTACTGTCAACTCCTGCCAACTCCAGGGTGTGATTCATCCAATTTTTGGGCTCCTGAAGCCAACTCCAGTGTATATTTGGGCTCCTGCTGCTGCTGCTGCCAACTTCTGCCAACTCCAGGGTGTGATTCATCCAATTTTTGGGCTCCTGAGGCCAACTCCAGTGTATATTTGGGCTCCTGCTGCTGCTACTGTCAACTCCTGCCAACTCCAGGGTGTGATTCATCCAATTTTTGGGCTCCTGAGGCCAACTCCAGTGTATATTTGGGCTCCTGCTGCTGCTACTGTCAACTCCTGCCAACTCCAGGGTGTGATTCATCCAATTTTTGGGCTCCTGAGGCCAACTCCAGTGTATATTTGGGCTCCTGCTGCTGCTACTGTCAACTCCTGCCAACTCCAGGGTGTGATTCATCCAATTTTTGGGCTCCTGAGGCCAACTCCAGTGTATATTTGGGCTCCTGCTGCTGCTACTGTCAACTCCTGCCAACTCCAGGGTGTGATTCATCCAATTTTTGGGCTCCTGAAGCCAACTCCAGTGTATATTTGGGCTCCTGCTGCTGCTGCTGCCAACTTCTGCCAACTCCAGGGTGTGATTCATCCAATTTTTGGGCTCCTGAAGCCAACTCCAGTGTATATTTGGGCTCCTGCTGCTGCTGCTGCCAACTTCTGCCAACTCCAGGGTGTGATTCATCCAATTTTTGGGCTCCTGAGGCCAACTCCAGTGTATATTTGGGCTCCTGCTGCTGCTACTGTCAACTTCTGCCAACTCCAGGGTGTGATTCATCCAATTTTTGGGCTCCTGAAGCCAACTCCAGTGTATATTTGGGCTCCTGCTGCTGCTACTGTCAACTCCTGCCAACTCCAGGGTGTGATTCATCCAATTTTTGGGCTCCTGAGGCCAACTCCAGTGTATATTTGGGCTCCTGCTGCTGCTACTGTCAACTCCTGCCAACTCCAGGGTGTGATTCATCCAATTTTTGGGCTCCTGAAGCCAACTCCAGTGTATATTTGGGCTCCTGCTGCTGCTGCTGCCAACTTCTGCCAACTCCAGGGTGTGATTCATCCAATTTTTGGGCTCCTGAGGCCAACTCCAGTGTATATTTGGGCTCCTGCTGCTGCTACTGTCAACTCCTGCCAACTCCAGGGTGTGATTCATCCAATTTTTGGGCTCCTGAGGCCAACTCCAGTGTATATTTGGGCTCCTGCTGCTGCTACTGTCAACTCCTGCCAACTCCAGGGTGTGATTCATCCAATTTTTGGGCTCCTGAGGCCAACTCCAGTGTATATTTGGGCTCCTGCTGCTGCTACTGTCAACTCCTGCCAACTCCAGGGTGTGATTCATCCAATTTTTGGGCTCCTGAAGCCAACTCCAGTGTATATTTGGGCTCCTGCTGCTGCTACTGTCAACTCCTGCCAACTCCAGGGTGTGATTCATCCAATTTTTGGGCTCCTGAAGCCAACTCCAGTGTATATTTGGGCTCCTGCTGCTGCTGCTGCCAACTTCTGCCAACTCCAGGGTGTGATTCATCCAATTTTTGGGCTCCTGAGGCCAACTCCAGTGTATATTTGGGCTCCTGCTGCTGCTACTGTCAACTCCTGCCAACTCCAGGGTGTGATTCATCCAATTTTTGGGCTCCTGAAGCCAACTCCAGTGTATATTTGGGCTCCTGCTGCTGCTGCTGTCAACTCCTGCCAACTCCAGGGTGTGATTCATCCAATTTTTGGGCTCCTGAAGCCAACTCCAGTGTATATTTGGGCTCCTGCTGCTGCTGCTGCCAACTCCTGCCAACTCCAGGGTGTGATTCATCCAATTTTTGGGCTCCTGAAGCCAACTCCAGTGTATATTTGGGCTCCTGCTGCTGCTGCTGCCAACTCCTGCCAACTCCAGGGTGTGATTCATCCAATTTTTGGGCTCCTGAGGCCAACTCCAGTGTATATTTGGGCTCCTTCTGCCCCTCATAGTGATGCCACTTCAACTCTCTGCAATTGTGCCGCTCTGCGATTCTATTAGCGATGCCTCTGATCTGCATGTGATATTTCTTCAAAGTATTATTTAACTAACCCAGCACGCATCCTGTGCGTGTTACAGCAAGGCTGAATGGTTTACAACCCTATTGAGGCTGTAGGAGGCTCAGAAATAGCCGTTTTTAATAGCGATTCGTCGCGAATTTATTCGGGTCGAAACGATTTTTGTCGGAAAATTCGGCGAATCAGTCGAATCGAATTTTTCAAAAGTTCGCTCATCTCTAATCCCTACCTTAGCAGTACTGCACACTTCCTCCTCACAGCTCCGAAAACACAGGCAGCAGAATGATGATGCATCTGAAGGGTGGAGCCTGCACAATCAGGAAGCCACTGCTCTCTGCCTGTGTGGCCCCAGCTACCGCACAAACAGCTTGGCTTTCCCTTCCTACTGCCCTGCCATCTAACTGCTGCCTCCGGACAACACAGCGCCCAGGTCGGTGCAATGCTCCTGCGCTCATTGTGACTCACCTCCCACCAGCACCAGTAGGCCCCCCTCCTCCCTTGGGCCCTCGGCAGATGCATGACCCTGCCGGGTGCTAGCACCGGCCCTAGCTATAGCACCAGTTTTGGAGAGCTGGCCTGATGCTAACTAGTTTGCCTTGATTGTTGCATTTGATATAGGCTCGTCTGTGTCAGTGCCTGTTGAACCTGTATATTCTTCATCCAGGACTGCCCCATGACCGCTAAATAATTAATGTGGAGGCTGATTTAGGACTAACTCCTCATATTGCCATTTGAGCGTCTATTTAGCGGTGCTTAGAGTGGCCGCAGGTGGATGCTGCAAGCGGGTGTCTGGTGCTATAACCTAGCGTATCGGTGAACAAGTGACGCTGTAGTATACTGTCCAGCATTGATAAATGTGATGTCTGGAGGGCGCTGTAGAAGTGCTCTTCCTGAATCAATGCATAAGTAGGAATCAATGCATATGTAGTTCCCCCGAGGTAAAGCCGCCCAGAGCAATGCCACATATAACAACAGGACAACACTGCAGCAAACGCTAGGAAGCGCTAGTCCGTCCGGCACTCGATGCTGAAGCCCATATTCGTTTTTGTGTTTTTCAACACATATCCACCAGAGCGAAAACATATGGAATGACATTGTTTGAACACTGTAGCAATGACACTACAATGACAGACCTGCACATACAATTTTTCATAAAAAAAAAATAACAATATAAGTGTTTGGTTGCTGGGCAGGAGATATCACACAATCATTTGATCCTAAAATTGAGGAAAATAATAAATTAAAACGCTATTTATACACAAGCAAAAAAACACCATTGAAATGTATAGGATAACGCTGCTGAGTGACAGGAACTACATAACGCTGCTGAACATACAGCGCCGACGCTTTACACTGAGCCGCCACTAGTAATACATTCAACGCTACATGACGTTATTAGAGGCGCTCACAAGATTGACTTATATATATATGGTTTTTACATACTGCGCCCGGCATTCACCTGACGTTACGTGATATTACATGGCGTTAGCATTTCCTAAATAACCCCCTTAATGTGCAGACATGCTAAACCTGGGCAGTAGACTGCTGACTATCAAGATGTATGATATAAGATATATTGCAAAGATAAAGTATTTTAAAACTGACTATTTGCTCCCCATTCTGAACCTGTGAACTTTATTTTAGTAAAGACATTTACTTATTCTAAGTAGAGGAAATATTTCCTTCTTTTTCCAAAGCTCTCATTTTTTTAAGTTATCACACTTTTTATTCCTCAAAATTGTCTATATGTCTCTAAGGGTCTCTGTGGGTTTTATGAATAGGGGTGACACATTTTTTGCTTTGCTGTGTGAATTTGGCACAAGAGACGTCTGCATTGTCCACCTAATACAATAAGTCAGTGAATCATCTCCAAAACTGGATTCCAGGGCAGAGGGGAAAGAAGGGCACGTCAGGTGTTGCTGAGTACATAGCTTGATTTGCATGTCTATTAAGTCTACTTGTTGATTCAATGTCCAGCATTTCAGAAGCACCCAGCAGAAATTACGTTTGTTGGTTTTAACTATAGTCAAGTCTACTTGCTGCAACAGGAGAGTCAAAGCCATTTAATTTGGTTAGCCAGGCAGAACATGCAGAAGGAAGGAAAGGATTCTCTCCACAAGCTATTGTCTGGGTAACAGCATTTAACTCCTTGCTTAATCTACTTAAGTGTTTGCAGAGCTGAATAAATCTTGATGGTTTTTGGTTCAACCACAGACACAAGAGTTACTATTTTGAAATGCTTGTTTCAATGGCCAACAAGAAATGTAAGTGATAACAGCCTGTGTAAAAGCTTTATGATTAAATATAATGCTTGCACTTCTTACTGTGGTATTGGTTGTCAGGAAAATGTACTTTACAGGTCAATATGGCTCCAGATAGTGACAGATTGCACAAATAGTGCAATTTACATTAAAAAAAGGATTCTTTCTATACCGGGTGCTAAATCAAACCCTAGGTAGAACAAGAAAAGGAAATGGGACTTTTTGCACCATCCTTCAGGTGCAAACCACGTTAAAAAAGTGCAGTACTTTGGAATAAAAAGTGCCATCTCCTTTCTTTGGGGACAGAGCCAGGTGAGAAAACTCACTCCTTTTTTAGGAGAGAGCACTGCCATTCACTTTCCTTGCCTTCCTTGGGGCTGATTCAACAGCCGAATGTACATTTTCACCTGGTGTTGAATCAGCCCCAAGGTAGGCAATTAAAGTTTTCTCTCCTAACAAAGGAGTGAGTTTTCTCACCTTGCTCTTAATCAAACCCTTGTTGGCTTAGGGTCAATTTGGCACCAGGTGTAAAAAGAGCACTATTTTATTTTTCACCTAAGGGTCAGTTCAGCACCAGGTGAGAAAGTGACTACTTATCAGGATATACAACTGCCATTACTTGCATTGTCTACCTTGAGGCTTATTTAGCACCAGGTGAAAATTTACATCTGGTTGCTGAATCATGCCCAAGGTAGGCAATGATGGCAGTTTTGTCTCCTAAAAAGTAGTGGAGTTTTTTTTTACCTGGTGCTGATTTGCCTGCTCGGGCCACAATTCAGTATTATTATTATTGTTTTTTTATATAGCGCCATCAACTTCCGTAGCACTTTACAAGGTATGAATACAGACAAGGTAAAACATATAGTACAGAGAACAATACAAAATTAGATGCCACATGTTAAAACCAAGTGTTGTGAGCACAGGAGACAATAGGGAGGAGTGCCCTGCCCTTGCGAGCTTACAGTCTAAAGGATGGGGGGTGGAGACAAAGGGGGCGGGGTCACAAGTGGTAGAGCTTGAGTATGGCTGCATGTGCCATTGAAGGTTATAGGAGTTGCTTAAGCCAAGTCATATGCTTGTCTGAAGAAGTGAGATTTGAGGGCGCTTTTAAAGGCTTGGAGTGATGAAGAGTGGTGGATCGAGCAGGGAAGTGCATTTCAGAGAAGTGGGGAGGCACAGCAGAAGTCTTGAAGGCGGGAGTGCGAGGAGGTAACCAAGGAGGAGGACAGGAGAATGTCAGAGGCAGAGCGGAGGTTGCGCTTGGGTTGGTAACACTGGATCAGAGATGAAATGTAGGAAGGGGCCTGGTTAGAGAGAGCTTTGTAGGTTAGCGTAGGAAGTTTGAACTGAACTCTATGGGAGACAGGTAACCAGTGGAGGGATTGACAGAGGGGGACAGCACTGGAGAAGCGAGAGGAGAGGTAGATGAGGTGAGCAGCAGAGTTTAGAATAGATCAGAGGGGAGCTAATCTGTTTGTTGGCAAACCACAGAGGAGGGTGTTGCAGTAGTCCAGTCGGGATATGACCAGGGCATGCACTAGCATTTTAGTGGTGACAGGTGAGAGGAAGGGGCGGATGCGGAAGATATTTTTGAGTTGGAGGCGACAGGAGGTGGCCAGGGAGTGAATGTGAGGTGTGAACAAGAGAGAGGAGTCCAGAATGACGCCCAGGCATCGAGCTTTATGAGTTGCAGTTATTGTAAGTTTATTTACAGAAATTGTGGTGTTAGAGAGGGGAGGGGAGTGAGATGGTGGGAAAATTACCAGTTCAGTTTTGTCCATGTTCAGTTTAAGAGAGCGAGATGTCATGAAGGAAGAGATGGCTGTTAGACAGTCAGGAAGGCGAGAGAGGATAGAAGAGAGATTCGGGCAAGAGAGGTAGATCTGAGTGTCGTCAGCATAAAAGTGATATTGGAAGCCTAGCGAGGTTATTAGTTGTCCTAAACCAGAAGTGTATATTGAAAAAAGTAGGGGTCCTAGGACTGAGCCTTGTGGTACCCCAACAGACAGAGGCCGGGGAGAGGAAATGGTGTTTGAGTAAGATACACTAAATGTGCGGTGAGAGAGATAGGAGGAGAGCCAAGAAAGTGCGAGACCTTGGATTCCAAGAGAAGAAAGAATATTGAGTAGCAGAGCATGGTCGACAGTGTCAAAAGCAGATGATAAGTCGAGAAGAATGAGAGCAGAGTAGTGGCCTTTGGATACGGCTGTCAGTAGATCACTGGTGACTTTGGTGAGGGCCGTTTCGGTAGAGTGACATGAGCGGAAACCAGATTGGAGGGGATCTAGGAGGGAGTTTGTAGACAGATAGTTGGTAAGTTCTGTATGGACATGCTGTTCAAGAAGCATAGATGAGAAAGGGAGCAGAGAGATTGGGCGGTAACTGGGGAGGGCAGAGGGGTCCAGAGAGGGTTTTTTGATGAGTGGAGTTATAACAGCATGCTTATAGGCGGAGAAAAAGGCACCAGTGGAGAGGGAGAGGTTGAATAAAGATATTAGGCCTGGAATGACAGATGGAGACAGTTGAGGGATAAGGTGGGATGGAATGGGATCAAGGGAGCAGGTGGTCAGGTGAGCCTTTGAGACCAGGGAGGAGAGACCTTGAGCAGTTAACAGTGTAAAATGAGTTAATGAGTGGGGCAGGGGGGATGCCGGTAGGAGAGAGGTGTTCTGAGGGGTGAAGCCACTTCGAATCATGTTGATTTTGAAGTATGTGGCAAATTGCTCAGCTGTTGGCTGTGAGGATGGATAGGGTGGCAGTGGGTGGAGAAGGGAGTTGAAAGTGTTAAATGGCTGTTTTGGATTCCGGGCCTGTGCCGATATGAGTGATGTGAAATATTCCTGTTTGGCAGATGAAAGGGCAGTCCTGAGTTCCTGAAGGGCTTTCTTGTATAACAGGAAGTCCTCCTTGGTTTTGGATTTCCTCCAATGCCGTTCAGCAACTCGAGAATGTCGTTTCAATGTTGCAGTGTTAGTGTTAAGCCATGGTTGTCTTTTTTTGGCCTGAGGGCGGCTGTAGTTAAGGGGAGCAACAGAGTCAAGGGCAGCAGTTAGTGTATTATGGTAGTATGAAGCGGCAGTGTCTACATGGGTAAATGAGGGCAGGGTGTGAAGGGGATGTAAACTTGCCTTAAACTATCTTATAAAAATAAGGACTGTTACATGCTTTGTTTCAGGCATAAGTTCCTTATAATTTCCCAAAGTGAAAGTTTTAAGTGATGCCTCTTCCTCTGACTTTCTGTTTATTTAAAATTGTCGACAGCAGCCTTGTGCAGGAGAAAGTGATGCTGAAAGGTGGAAGGGTTCTGGTCACTCTGTGCTTTAAGCAGAAATTGGCCTGGCTGAGAATATTGACTATAAATAGGGGGCTGGCAAAACAGGCTGGAAAGAATTATCTGTATGAGATGTAAGGTAAGAAAGCTTTGCTTTTAGAAATAACCTATTGTAAACAATACTAATATGATAATATTATATTATCTATCTCCTGGCTGGCGCAAGCCAAACTGTAAACAAATACTACTAATAATAATATTATTATTATTAATATCTCCTGGATGGCTCTTAGCCAAACTGTAAACAATATTAATCTCCTGCCTGCCACTCACCAAATGTAAACAATATCAATACTAGATATTAATAATATTGTGTATATATTTATATCCTGCCCGGCTCGACTAAAATAGGCAACACATATACCAATATTATCAATATCTGGCCAATAATCACGCAATGGATACACGCATAAGACTGTAAGACTATAGTTCTTTTGACTTCTGGTAAATGCAAGAGACACTGGGACAAGTAGTAAATAAAGAGATATATTGTTGACAAAATAACACAATGATGCAATCAAATCTCAAATCAAACACAATACATGAGACTGGCATACAGTTATGAGACTGGCATACATATATACAGGGAAAGACACATTACCCTCCTGATACGGCACTCACAAGCTTCTCCTGTGCTAGCAGTGTCCGCTCCAAGCCGTCTCCCCCGTCTTGCCTCTCCTTCCTTCTGCCCCCTCTCCTGTCTGCACCCCCCTCAATTATACTAAGAGTCGGCTTCTGGTATTCCTTTGATCTTTTACGACCCTAGTCTTCTTCTAATCTGGCCTCTCAATCTTGTCCCAGCCCTGCTTTATTGTTGCAGGATGCTGTCCTATCTGATTGATTGGAATACAATTCCTGCCCGGCCACCTGTGCATGCTGGTATTGTAAACTATTTGCTGTATATTCCTATACTTAAATATGCAACATTATTAGCAATATTGATTTTCCATAAAGGCCCCTTATTTACATATCGCCCACTTGAGACAGAGATATATATATTATATTTATATGTATATATATATATCGAGGTCTCATAAATATATAAAATGTAAGTGCTTCAAATTTGCTGAGACCGATGGGACCCGATATATTACCGCACAATGTTATCACAACCCCCAGTATCTCAAGTTACAGCCTGCATCCTTCAGCCACCACATACTGTTTTAATGCCACACCTTCTTCAACAGATCATCAAACATATTTCATATTTTTACACCATCCATAACCGCTTATGTGATTTGGGTGACCAAATCTGGTGACATCCGGATTTATTCACTGCTGCTGGTATTGACAGACATCCGTCGACTTCCCTTGCATGTTGCAGACAATGCTTTATCAGCTGTCACTGAGTGTCCAAGGCCTGTATTATCAACGAAGTGGGTGCACAAGGTGACAGTCCATAATATACTGATTGCACCGTGTGACAGTGCATATGGTTATGAGTGCACATCATCAGAACTGCCCATTGTTTCATGGTGCACAGCATCAGAACTGCCCATATTGTCATGGGTGCATATCATTAGAACAGTCCATAATGTCATGGGTGCACATGTACTTTGACAGTTCACACAGACCATAAGGAGTTACAGCAACAGTATATCTGCAATATTAGAAGCAATCGGTGATACACTCTCCAACACAGTGATACACAGCAGACTCCAAGAAATAGAACTTTGGTCACAGAGCAGTTAAATCATGCAAAACAGCATGTTATGGCAAAATGTCTGTAAGAAAACCTTGAAAAAAGAAAGTGTGACTCTGTAGATGTGGCTTTGAGGATTCAAGCTTTAACCAAAGAAAAATAAGATTGCCACTATGCTATATCAATAATCCCCTCCGTCTCCGCAAACTCAAATCAAGGGCATATCTGGGCTATCTATGGAAAATCTGTTAAAAAGTTATGTTTACAATATACCACATATTACAACAAACATCCCTAAGATATTAGGTCAGCCTAATGCAGACCTGGTATGTTGATCATATTGAAAAATCCTAAGCACTAAACCTCGCCCACTTCATAACATTTAAAGTAAAACTTGGGGAGACAAGCTGCTCGCCCACTTCATACTATTCAGAGTAACAAAAAACATAAACAAACAGATAGTTTCAAATTGTGTGCCTGTGTACCAACTACAAAAAAAAGTTCCTTAGGAAAAAAAATAATGGTTCCCACTCCAATAACCTAACAGGAAAAATAGCTTACAAGCACACAATTTAAAATGATTGATCCAATGAACAGGCTAAAATATGAATTTTAACCTTTTCATTGTTCATTGTAAAAGGAAAAAAAAGCTTAAAAACCGGTTCCCAATGCATTGTCACTGGAAAGACCCTGGCTGTATAGAAATGCTAATGCTAATAATGCCTGGGAGTGACAGAGCATTCCACACAGCCTGTCAGTGACACCTGGGAGGAATCCTACATACACTAGGCTGGCACTAGTTACTAAATATGCGCAATCTGTAAAATATAGCGCAATCATAAAAAAATACTAAATTTACACTTTAATGGAAATCAGGGATATCCGAAACCCTGTCCATGCCAGCTTAGCAGTTCAGGTATTTTAACTAAAAACCAAAATGAATTTAGATTTTTGATAACCTGACTGCTTTTATCAAATTAATCTTTGAGGCTTATCCTAAACGTGTGCACATAAAAAAAAACCGACACAAAAAAAGCCCACGTTAAGGTCCTCAAAACCTAATGGAAAAATCAAAGAGTTAATCAGAGACTTAGCCGGGATTTTATCCAATGGACCTGAAAGACAAAGCACACAGAGTTAATAACACCTAACTGGGTGCCTCTCTATAACCTTTGGTGCAAGCCTTGGCTCATCCAACATTCTTCTGTTCCCCGACATACTTACCTCTTCTCTTATGGCCATAACCTGTTGTATCAGGGAGCTCATATCACTCCTCAACTGCAGATTTTCTGCCATAAGGTATTCATTCCTGGCTCTTAACCATTTTACTGGGACACACTTTATAGGTTTGCTTTGACTATAATGCTCCCTAGCAAATTTCTTTTGGTTAAAGCTCCCTGTCCCAAATCTAGCAGAGTAAACCATTGTCTGCCTTTTGTGGGTTCTATAGTTCTGGACTTTATTACTACACATTGGTTTTGCAGAGGGGCAGAACCTGGAAATGTGATCAGCTTGGCCACAAGAGTGACACTTCACACTTCTAGCTCTCTTTACATTGTCTCTGCACGGTACAGCAGAGTTAATTAGTCTAGGCATTGCTTTTTGTAATAGGGGCCTTGAGACTGCCACTGGAGCTTGTGTGACTGCACTAACCTTTGGGGCTACCTTTGGGTAATTTTCACTCCTACAATTACCCTGCACCCCCGAATCTATATGCTTATTTGGTGAAGATCCACATGAAACCTCCTCAGCAGCACCAGGAAAAGCATCATCCTGTCTCCTGATATCCACAGACACAAGTTCAACTTCTTTTTCTGTGACTATCCGCTTTTCTGACATTATCTGATTGTTTCTGCGCAATTCTCTGCTCTCAGCTCTCAGCTGCTCCACAATTGCGCCCAAACTTTCAGTAGATGCCCTCATGGCTCCTAGCGCTTTATCCAGGGAGTTTACCTCCTCTTTGAGGCTTTCATTTTGTATTTTCACCAAAACAAACTCCTTTGCAATCCAAACTGCCCCATAAATCAAAAAGCGTTTGCCCTCAGATTTGGATATTTGCTTAGCAGCAATGCATTTAGACACATAATCCTGGGCTTCAGCCCATGGGTTACTGGATCCCTGCATTGCTCTAATAATCCCCTCTGCATTCTTTATCTTGTTCATCTTTTTTGCAAGACCCTCCATGTCTATACAATAAGGCACTTCAAATCAATTGCAACACTTATATGCTATAGTTACCAATAGCAACAGCGGTCTATGAACTATAGAAATTGAATTGCACACTGTATTATATACCACAATACACTCAATATTCACCACAACACAGTGCCCTGCAAATACACAAGATGCCTCGTGCCTGGCTTAGCCAATCTGTAAACAATACTAATATGATAATATTATATTATCTATCTCCTGGCTGGCGCAAGCCAAACTGTAAACAAATACTACTAATAATAATATTATTATTATTAATATCTCCTGGATGGCTCTTAGCCAAACTGTAAACAATATTAATCTCCTGCCTGCCACTCACCAAATGTAAACAATATCAATACTAGATATTAATAATATTGTGTATATATTTATATCCTGCCCGGCTCGACTAAAATAGGCAACACATATACCAATATTATCAATATCTGGCCAATAATCACGCAATGGATACACGCATAAGACTGTAAGACTATAGTTCTTTTGACTTCTGGTAAATGCAAGAGACACTGGGACAAGTAGTAAATAAAGAGATATATTGTTGACAAAATAACACAATGATGCAATCAAATCTCAAATCAAACACAATACATGAGACTGGCATACAGTTATGAGACTGGCATACATATATACAGGGAAAGACACATTACCCTCCTGATACGGCACTCACAAGCTTCTCCTGTGCTAGCAGTGTCCGCTCCAAGCCGTCTCCCCCGTCTTGCCTCTCCTTCCTTCTGCCCCCTCTCCTGTCTGCACCCCCCTCAATTATACTAAGAGTCGGCTTCTGGTATTCCTTTGATCTTTTACGACCCTAGTCTTCTTCTAATCTGGCCTCTCAATCTTGTCCCAGCCCTGCTTTATTGTTGCAGGATGCTGTCCTATCTGATTGATTGGAATACAATTCCTGCCCGGCCACCTGTGCATGCTGGTATTGTAAACTATTTGCTGTATATTCCTATACTTAAATATGCAACATTATTAGCAATATTGATTTTCCATAAAGGCCCCTTATTTACACTATAGTTAGCCTGAATATACCCTTTAACCCTTTGGTTGCCAAGCCCGTAACACCTACGTGCTGGCTTGGCTGGGCGTTAAGTGCCAAGCACGTAGGTGCTACGGGCTTGACATTCACTCACCTCCTGATGATCGCTGCTTGAAATCTGCCCGGATACCGCCTTGACGTTGTAGCAGGGTCATGGGGGGGTCACCTGGAGGTGACCCTGAGCTCACCCCGGCAACAGGATCGTCGCTGGAGCCAATCAGAGGAGGGCGCACGGCTGCTGTCATCAGCCGGCGCCTCCTCTATATAAACTTCTGGCGGTCTTCTCTTCTCCTGTTTCTTGTTGGCTTGGAGGTAAGTGGCTGTGTGTGCGTGTGTCTGGGGGTGTGAGGGAGTGTGTGAGGGAGTGTGTGAGGGAGTGTGTGGGATCGGGGTTTTTTTTTGGGGGGGGGACCAAATGGATCGCCACCCGCCGCCCGCCGATCGCCACCCGCCGATCGCCACCCGCCGCCGATCGCCGCCGATCGCCACCCGCCGATCGGCGGGTGGCGGCCGGCGATCGGGCGGCGGGTGGCGATCGGCGGGTGGCGATCGGTGCTGCCCACCTGACGCCCACCTACCTGCTAGCCGCCGATCGCCACCCGCCGATCGCCACCCGCCGATCGCCACCCGCCGCCGCCCGCCGATCGCCACCCGCCGATCGCCACCCGCCGCCGATCGCCGCCGATCGCCACCCGCCGATCGGCGGGTGGCGGGCGGCGATCGGGCGGCGGGTGGCGATCGGCGGGTGGCGATCGGCGGGCGGCGGCTAGCAGGTAGGTGGGCGTCAGGTGGGCAGCAGCTGTAGCTGGAGCATGGATCCAGGAGTGGCTGTGTGTGCGTGTGTCTGGGGGTGTGAGGGAGTGTGTGAGGGAGTGTGTGAGGGAGTGTGTGGGGGAGTGTGTGGGATCGGGGTTTTTTTGGGGGGGGGGGACCTAATGGATCGCCGCCCGCCGATCGCCACCCGCCGATCGCCACCCGCCGCCGATCGCCGCCGATCCCCACCCGCCGATCGGCGGGTGGCGGGCGGCGATCGGGCGGCGGGTGGCGATCGGCGGCGGGTGGCGATCGGCGGGTGGCGATCGGCGGGCGGCGGCTAGCAGGTAGGTGGGCGTCAGGTGGGCAGCAGCTGTAGCTGGAGCGGCAGAAGAGCATGGATCCAGGAGTGGCTGTGTGTGCGTGTGTGAGGGAGTGTGTGAGGGAGTGTGTGAGGGAGTGTGTGAGGGAGTGTGTGAGGGAGTGTGTGAGGGAGTGTGTGAGGGAGTGTGTGAGGGAGTGTGTGGGGGAGTGTGTGGGATCGGGGTTTTTTTTTGGGGGGGGGACCTAATGGATCGCCACCTGCCGCCCGCCGATCGCCACCCGCCGATCGCCCCCCCCGCCGATCGCCACCCGCCGATCGGCGGGTGGCGGGCGGCGATCGGGCGGCGGGTGGCGATCGGCGGCGGGTGGCGATCGGCGGGTGGCGATCGGCGGGCGGCGGCTAGCAGGTAGGTGGGCGTCAGGTGGGCAGCAGCTGTAGCTGGAGCGGCAGAAGAGCATGGATCCAGGAGTGGCTGTGTGTGCGTGTGTGAGGGAGTGTGTGAGGGAGTGTGTGAGGGAGTGTGTGAGGGAGTGTGTGAGGGAGTGTGTGAGGGAGTGTGTGAGGGAGTGTGTGGGGGAGTGTGTGGGATCGGGGTTTTTTTTGGGGGGGGGACCTAATGGATCGCCACCTGCCGCCCGCCGATCGCCACCCGCCGATCGCCACCCGCCGCCGATCGCCACCCGCCGATCGGCGGGTGGCGGGTGGCGATCGGGCGGCGGGTGGCGATCGGCGGCGGGTGGCGATTGGCGGGCGGCGGCTAGCAGGTAGGTGGGCGTCAGGTGGGCAGCAGCTGTAGCTGGAGCGGCAGAAGAGCATGGACCCGTCAGGAACATGCCGCCCGCCGATCGCCACCCGCCGCCGATCGCCACCCACCGATCGGCGGGTGGCGGGCGGCGATCGGGTGGCGATCGGCGGGCGGCGATTGGCGGGTGGTACTGTGTGGGACCGGCTGATGGTGGAGAAGAACTGGGGGTCCCGGGGCTTCCTGATGCCGGTCACAGCCGCCAACGAGACGGTAAGAGAAAGGGGTGGGGTGCACCCCACACCCCAATATCCTAATGGAGGCAGGGTCAGGGGGAGGTCACTGTGTGCTGTGTGGGGGATCAGGTAGTTATTATCAGGCATTTAGTTCACCCACACTCCCTAATCTTAACTTTTTCCTTTTTTCCTTAGGTGTTTTGGATTTTGGTGAATTGTTGGCCCCTTCCTTCTTTGGAGACGTTGGCCCCTTCTCTGCTTAGCTGGGATCCCGTGACCTGCTGCTCCTGACTCCACCACTTCTCATCGGGTTGTAACTTTTATTTCTATTTTTGTCTGTTTTTTTGCTTTGTTTTATTGTATTGTATTTTTTGTCTGTTTTTTTGCTTTGTTTTATTGTATTGTATTTTTTTGTAATTTGTCTTTAGTTGTAGCCTTTAGTTGTAGCCTTTAGTTGTAGCCTTTAGTTGTAGCCTTTAGTTGTAGCCTTTAGTAGTAGCCTTTAGTAGTAGCCTTTAGTAGTAGCCTTTAGTTGTAGCCTTTAGTTTAATTTTTTTTAGATTTTTTCTTGCATTGGGGTATGGCTGGTAAGCGGTACACTGCACAGGAAGCTGCGGCTTACCTGATGGCGTCTGACTCGGAAGATTTTAGTGAGTCAGGGTCCGAGTACTTCCCATCAGATAGCGAGTCAGACAGTGTATACTCTACTGAGGACACACAGCCGCGCAGTGCTGCCAGTAGTAGCCACCTTAGAAGGGATAGTACCGCACAAAGTGAGGCCACGCTTCAGGCGAGTGTAGTGCAGGGTGAGGCATCGAGTGCTGCAGCTGGTGAAGGAGCGTCTGCGTGGAGGCCTCCTAATAATTTTTCCCCCGAAATTCCCCCTTTTGATTCGGTCCCCGGGGTCAATGTAGACACCACAAATTTTGGTGTCATTGACTTTTTCAAATTGTTCCTCACAGAAGCCATCCTACTGGATATGGTCTTCTTTACCAATCTCTATGCCGAGCAGGTCTTAGCGCAAAACCCCCAGCAGAGGCACGCCCGAGCTCAGGCATGGCATCCCACAAATTTGAGTGAGATAAAGAAATTTTGGGGGCTCACTCTAGCAATGGGTATCCTAAAAAAATTTAGTATTTGGTCCTACTGGGATACCCAAACCATATTGGCAACTCCATTATTTCCGGCCGTAATGTCCAGAAACCGCTACCAAATTTTACTGCGGTTTCTGCATTTTAACGACAATTCCACTGCTATTCCCCGTGGTGAGCCCGGTCACGACAGGCTGCATAAATTACGGCCCCTGCTCAACAGCCTGTCAGATCGCTTCGCAGTAGTGTACACCCCCGGCCAAAAATTATCAATTGACGAGTCACTACTGCTTTTCAAAGGGCGCATTGTTTTTCGGCAATATATCCCTAGCAAGCGTGCCCGCTACGGGATTAAATTTTACCAATTATGCGATAGTGTGACCGGCTACATCAAATATTTTCGAATCTATGAGGGAAAGGACACCTATCTGGACCCCCCTGGTTGTCCCCCTGATTTGTCAATAAGTGGAAAGATCGTTTGGGACCTCATGACTCCATTGTTGGGTAAAGGTTACCACTTATATGTGGACAACTTCTATACCAGCATCCCCTTATTTCGCGCCCTTTATTGGTTGGATACCCCGGCCTGCGGCACCATCAACCGTAAACGCAAAGGATTGCCCAGGCCACTACTTGAAAAAAAATTAAAAAGGGGGGAGTCTTATGCTCTAAGAAGCGATGAGGTCCTGGCCATGAAATACATGGGCAAAAAACATGTATTCCTTCTGACAACACTCCACGATGAGTCAGTTGTGAATGTAAGGCAACGTGGTCCCCGAGCCCCTTCCCAAAAGCCACGTTGCATAACCGATTATAATAAATTCATGGGTGGCGTTGATAAAACGGACCAAATATTAACTTATTACAACGCCACCCGAAAAACTCGAGCCTGGTACACTAAAGTTGCCATTCATTTGGTCCAAATGGCAACTTACAACAGCTTTGTTGCCTTCAAGGCAGCAGTGCCAGGCTCCAATTTATCGTACATAAAATACCAGCAGCAGTTACTCCCTGCTTTGTTGTTTGGGGATACTGCGGAAGCACCAGATCTGGCTAGCAATGACAACCAGGCCAGATTAGTAGGGAAGCACTTTATAAAGTTGCTTCCCGAAGTTGGTAGAAAGCGGTATCCCCAGAGAGCTTGTAGGGTTTGTAGGAAGCGTGGCATTAGAAGAGATGTGCGGTATTATTGCCCGACCTGTCCCAGCCAACCCGGGTTATGCCTCGAAGATTGTTTTGAGGTATACCATACTCAACTAAATTATTGAGCAATGCATTTTTTTTTTTGGTAGGTAGGCCCCTTTTAGGAATTAGGTATCTTGTGTTCCCATTATATTATTTTCTTTTTGTTTGTTTTTGCTGTTCCGATGGGAAATGGTGGAGCAGGAGCAGCTGGTTACTTATGGCATGTGATGATAAAATGTGACCAATTTCAGGTTCTTGATTCCTGATATTGGTCATTGATCACTGCACTGATCTTATAATGGGATTCCTCAGCTATATCCTATAATATGATGTTACGGCTGCAGTAAAGAGTATACAATCAATATAGTCTGAAGAAATGACCCGCTGCAAACAAGCCCAGTAGGCTTCGAAAGCTTGAGGTATGTACTTTCCAAAAATATATAGTTTGTGGGGGGTATTGCTAATGTAAAGGGTTGTAAATTTTGAGAACTGCAAGGTGCGCACTTTGTGTGCGCCGCTGATTTTTGCAAGTAAAATTACCCTCAAACGCATGCTTGACTTTGGGGTGTTTGGCAACTCTACCCTTCAAAGTACCTATGCATGTGGGGTATTGTTTTTTTCAGCAGACCTTGTGCTTTCAGATTTACAGCGTTGGTTCTTGCTTGCTTATTGTTTTTATAGGAAAAAATGTTTTGCAATCTGCTTTTTGCTTATTTTTTTAGGGTAAACCTTTGAAAGATGAGATTCTGCCAATCAAGAGAGTCCCAAGAAATGATGCCCTGCAAACAAGCCCAGTAGGCTTCGAAAGCTTGAGGTATGTACTTTCCAAAAATATATAGTTTGTGGGGGGTATTGCTAATGTAAAGGGTTGTAAATTTGGAGAAACTGCAAGGTGCGCACTTTGTGTGCGGCGCTGATTTTTTCAAGTACAATTACCCTCAAACGCATGCTGGACTTTGTGGTGTTTGGCAACTCTACACTTCAAAGTACCTATGCATGTGGGGTATTGTTTTGTTCAGCAGCCGTTGTGCTTTCAGATTTACTGCGTTACTTCTTGCTTGCTTATTGTTTTTATAGGAAAAAATGTTTTTCAATCTGCTTTTTGCTTATTTTTTTAGCGGAATCCTTTGGAACCAGAGATTCTGCCAATCAATAGAGGTGGAACGAAGTAACCGACGTCAACAAGCCCAGTAGGCTTAGAAACCTTGAGGTATGTACTTTCCAAAAATATATAGTTTGTGGGGGGTATTTCAAATGTAAAGGGTTGTAAATTTGGAGAAACTGCAAGGTGCGCACTTTGTGTGTGCTGCTGATTTTTTCAAGTAAAATTACCCTCAAACGCATGCTTGACTTTGGGGTGTTTGGCAACTCTACACTTCAAAGTACCTATGCATGTGGGGTATTGTTTTGTTCAGCAGCCGTTGTGCTTTCAGATTTACTGTGTTACTTCTTGCTTGCTTATTGTTTTTATAGGAAAAAATGTTTTTCAATCTGCTTTTTGCTTATTTTTTTAGCGAAATCCTTTGGAACCAGAGATTCTGCCAATCAATATATTCTGAAGGAAGTCACAGACGTCAACAAGCCCAGTAGCCTTAGAAACCTTGAGGTATGTACTTTCCAAAAATATATAGTTTGTGGGGGGTATTTCAAATGTAAAGGGTTGTAAATTTGAAGAAACTGCAAGGTGCGCACTTTGTGTGCGGCGCTGATTTTTTCAAGTACAATTACCCTCAAACGCATGCTGGACTTTGTGGTGTTTGGCAACTCTACACTTCAAAGTACCTATGCATGTGGGGTATTATTTTGTTCAGCAGATGTTGTGCTTTCAGATTTACTGCGTTACTACTTGCTTGCTTATTGTTTTTATAGGAAAATATGGTTTTGAATCTGCTTTTTGCTTTTTTTTTTAGGGAAATCCTTTGGAACCAGAGATTCTGCCAATCAATAGAGTTCAAACCAATGGACCCACGCCAACAAGCCTAGTATGCTTAGAAACCTTGAGGTGTGCACTTTCCAAAAATATATAGTTTGTGGGGGGTATTTCAAATGTAAAGGGTTGTATTTTTTGAAAAACTGCGAGGAGCGCAAAGTATTTGTATTTTATCTGAAAATCTCCTCTAGCGCTCTTTGCAGTTTCTGGGGTCTCCTGGGCAGGAAAGGGTGTCTACTAATACATGTGTGGTACCGTTGTAACCGGGAGAAATGGGGCTTTTACTCTCAATATGTTTTTATTGAAAAACCTTTATTTTCGATTAAAAAAAACCACTGCAAAATGTAAAAACGTGTGTATTTTTTATTTTCTTTCACATATTTTGCCCAAAATAATTATGATAAAACTACAAAATTGATAAACAAGAGATATGATGTTAAAGCCCAGATTCTGCTGAAAAAAACAATATGTAATTTTTATGGGAAGTCCCAGAAAATCCCTTCAAAAATTACAGTTGAACATGGGGAGCGCAAAATAGTGAAAAATGCTCTGGCAACAGGGAGTGGGAAATGCTGCAGGTAGGCTGGCACTTAAAGGGTTAAAGCTCACATGAGCTCTGGTAAGTATATGAGTAATAAATTCTGGCTCCTGAATTCTGTAACTCTAGTATTTTGCCCCAGAAAAGTCTTTACAGCCTGAACCCAACATTGAAGAAGAACTGATTATTTCAGTTAGATCTTGCTGATTTGCAGGATTTTGTTTGGTAATGAACATTGACCTGCCAATACACAGAGTGTGTTCTTAATCCAGCCACGGGCTATCAAAATATGGCCAGGAGGGTAAAAGGAGGAAATGAGTCTCACAGGCTGACTACAGAGAATAGGCAGGTACATGTCGACTTCAAAACAACACCAAAACAACAAGTTGTATAGCAACATAAAATTAGTATAAAACACACGCTGTGGGACATGACACAATGATTGTGCCTTTTCACACAGGTAACCAATCATTTAAAACTCTCATTTTTGCATAATGGATTATTAAACCAACTGAACTTATACAAAATTGCATGCAACCAGCTTGTTTAAGAGTTTCCTGCGTTGCTTCTGGAAAGGGGTTAAAGGTTCCCATCCAGACACACACTAAATTCCTCCCACCTTATCCCTTTTAGGAACAGTGTAAAACAAGTTTCAAAGGATCTCAAAATATCTCATTATATGTAAATACCTTATATATTCTAAGCAAAGCCATTTGCTTTAATTTTTGGGTCATGGCTGAGCTGCAAAGGGCATGTCTTTTCACAGGTTTAGGAGTCATGAGCATGCTCTGCTGTGGCCAGAGTCAGCTGCTGGTCACAGTGGGGTTGCCACCCTTG
The DNA here is from genome assembly GCA_027917425.1 of Gastrophryne carolinensis. Classification (NCBI taxonomy): domain Eukaryota; kingdom Metazoa; phylum Chordata; class Amphibia; order Anura; family Microhylidae; genus Gastrophryne; species Gastrophryne carolinensis. Next base: position 186,459,576 of record CM051234.1, on the reverse strand, counting down.
CTCATACTGAGAGCACCAAGGGGCAGAGTGGCTGTTAAACCACTTTTTCAGTGGTCCTGGAGAAATGAAATGGAAAGGGGGAAATGCTGCCTTATTTTTGCCATGCGCTTTAAAGTCCCTTTAAGATTAAAAAGTAAATAAGACCCTTTTAAGAAGCGCCCCTGTGGCATCCAAATTTAGGATGCCAATCCAGTTAAAGATCCCTAGGAAACCCAAAATCAGGCATGCTGCTCTGTTTGTAGGGCAAGAATGCACACCTCTTATTGGTGGAAGGCTGTTGCTTTTGTGTGCAGCTGTTTGCTGCCCCTATCAGTTATAGCTCTGCCAGTAAAAGGTAAGTATCTGTATAATGCAGAGCTTACTGATGTTGTGGGGGGTTAGGTTGGATCCCGGAACTTCCAGGAAGAGTTTAGGAGAAACTTGTTACATTTAGATACAGTTGGCCACTAGTTTCTGTTGCATATGTATCTAAATATAAGCTTCCCCCTGCACTAGGAGAAGTAACATATTTATCAGCTGAAAGGCAGAGACGTTTCGTTCATGAAAATAACCACACAGCTCATCGCCAGAGTTGGCAAATGATACTTGTCCTTTCAGTTTGGAATACAATTACGAAAGGTTTGAATTTTTTGTCTGCAACCTAATTGTGAAGTAACATTGTCACTTCTAGATGGGACAGGAAACCATTGGTGTCAGTTTGGCTTTTTGGAGTTTTGAGGGGTGGCAAGGGATAGCTTAGGTCTTGTTAGGGCCCATAACGGACCAGGAGGGAGGGTTTTGGTCTAGTTTATTGACTTGATGCTTTTTTAAGGACCTTATTTAATATCATATATAATTATATTATTATAATAATAATAAAGTGAATATCAATGGTAGAAAATATATTGGACACTTGAGCCATGAACTGGCTCTGTTAAGATAATACATATTTTACATGTAATTTATCCTTCCAATTAGATTTATCATTTATCATGTTTCTAGAGTGGGACTTTGATGATTAATGTGGTGAAACAACCATATGAAAAGCTGAAATGTGCACGTACCTGCTGACATTGTAAATATAAAATACATGGCGACCAAAGCAATTATTCTGCTACATAATTATACTGTAGGTTATTTTCTGTAAATAATGGAATCCTAGAATCACAAGACTCTTTTAAGGCATGTTGTTAAGTATAGCTTCTATAAATTACATACTGTGCAACAAGCTATGTGCAGCAGACCTTGATAATCTATTGCTAAATGTACATGTTAACCCTTTCATGGCCAGATCTCATGGTAATGTCCTGTTCCACTCTGTTCTGCACATTCTTTTCCCAGCCGGTGCCTCTTCTAGGGTTGCTTCTGTGGTTCCGTGAGATTGACTTGATAAAAGAATGCAGTCGACCACTGTGGTAAATGCTTCAGGTAACAAAATAAATGAATAAATAAATTAGATGCTACAAAGTTAAGACAAGAGCTATCACTATCATGGCTTATGATTCGTACCCAAAATGGGGGGGACCAGCTGTCGCAAATCTCGCCAGTCACCCAATTTACATACCTCTCCAGTTATTCCACGGTGAAGGCGCGGGTCTGCTCCAACAAACCTTTTTGGTAGCACATATAAGTGAGCATCTAAAGAAGCTGAATGGAAGCTTAGTCATTCTCGCAATTGGCGGCAGCTCCCCCTGCATCCCTCTTTGGCTGTGCGCAGCCACGGCAGGCATTCACTTATGGTGGGTGTGGCTGCGCACAGACATAGAAGGATGCAGGAAATGCATGGTGGAATCATTCCAAATAAGATGTCCTTGAGGTGGGTATTTAACCAGATCTAGCGTCTTGTAGATGATAGGTCTGGTTTCGGTACAGATTAAATCCTGCCCTAAGGGTCAATATTGATGCCTACCACCTCATGGACCTCACATTTCAGAGGTGGCTTGAACCTTCAGGTAGATCAGTGTAAGAGAAGGATGACAGCAGGAACATCCATAAATTGAATTCATGACATGATTAAGGGTCCCACTGCACCAGAAACGCACCAATGCTCATTCATGCTGCTTTGAACTGTGCCTTGTGTCTGGTCATTTCAACTTTGATGCTAATAAAGAATGAAATTTTGATGGCCCTGCTGGCAATTCTCTCTTACACTGCCCTAAGCGGCATCGTAATTTGGAATGTCTTGCAATGTGGAACCCACTGGTTTCCCTGTATAGTCACCTCAATCCTTAATTCCAGCACATTGTGCAGGTCTTTGGTGGTATCCCCCGCTCTGCATGCTTGTTGCACTAAGCAGAATTGGGGGGTGGCTAAGCAGCAGCTATGGAATAGAGATTTCAGGAGAGTATACAAGGAAACAAGGGGGTTTTGAATTGCAGGACATCCCAAATAGAGATGCCCCTGGGGAAACCTCCTAAAGAGGGCCATTGCAACTATATGAGTTTTGATCCACTTTAAGACGTAAAAAGAAGGTTTTCTGACAAAACCTTCCATCAACGTTGCATTCACCTTCTATTTTACCTTGCATTCTAGTTCTTAATCACTACAAAAATAGGGTGTAGGGGTGCTTGGTGTAGGTGGGTTTATACAACACTTTTTATTTACACCTCAACTCCTTCCACCAGCTTCTTCTCAATCTCAGTTTACTCTATGAGATACAAAAAGAACTGTTAAAAATCTGAATTAAACACTATTCTGTTTCTAAAAAGTAATTGATGGAACAAAGTCACCTTAATGATTTACAATGCAAATGAGAATGGAACAAAAGATTCCCTCTCTTTCTGTTGTCTGTTGGTATTTCTGATGCGTTTACACGTTCTATATTGGGCTTCTTTAAGGGACCCAGCAAGATGTTAACATATCTTTTTCCAGGGAAAATCTTGGAGGAAAAAGGAGCGACAGCCGTAGGAGCAGGCGTGCAAGACCTGGGGCTAGGTGTAGCCCACCATTGAAGTTATCTAGCTACCTGGACTTGGAACATGTCAAGGCATGGGAATTCTAACCTCCTGTGTTCAAGAGTAATCACTAGCAAAGAAACGACAAATAACAAGATTTTCCTGGCAAAAGGGATGTTAACACCTTGTTGGTTGCCCTAAGGCTGGTTTCACACCAGCGCGTATGCGGAACACTCATGCTTTCGGGCAAGCACCCTGCTTCCATCTGTGAAAAGCTGCCCATAGTAACCTATGGGTGCTTTCACATGTAAATTGCGCATTTTACACGCTCTGCAAAAGCCCTGCAAGCAGTATCCTGAGGGCACAGCCCTAGAGATCTCCCTCCATGTGAGTAGAGAGCATTAGCTCTGAATGCCCTCCACATGCTGACACCAGAGGGGGTGCTCACCTGAAAGCGCATGCACTCTGTAATCGTACTGGTGTGAAACCAGCCTTAAGAAGCCCTATATGGTGAAATGCATCATTAATACCAACAGGAGATGGAAATAGAGGGAATCATTTGTTTCATTTGCATTTGGCAAGTAAACAATGAATTAAGGGGACTTTTAAGAAGTTCAATATTGCATACTTTTTATAGATGAGTGAGCCTGTTAAAAATTGGCAGAATTTTCCGCGAGAAACTTGAATTTGCCCAAATCAAATATTTGTAACCGTTTGCCACTAATAGATAAAATGAAAGCTCACCTCCATCCTCATTCCATCGCTGAGGCAGGCCTCAGGGTTTTTGGTGGGACAGGAAGACAGGAACTCTCCACCCCATACTGGGCTCTTGCCTTTCACTTCCCTCTGCAGATTTCGCCACCACTTCTCACCATTAAATAGCCCCTCCCTATGGTGGAGAGCAAGGTGACAGGTGGAGGATTTGGATCCTCAGTGTGGTGTGGGACACCTGCATGCCAGCTCCCCCATTGCTCCAGTCTGGCATCTGACTAGCGCAGCTGGCTATCCTCCACTGCCCTTCTGCTGTGCTATACACCCCTCTATCAGTGCCCACCACCAACCTCCCACTGCTGGACCCAAGCACCAGGGGAGCAACCGTGCAGGTAAGTGACAGTGAGTTTCAGGAAAAAATTGACCGATACGAATCATAAGGAAATTCAGATTCATGCCATTTTCCCTGAAATTCAGACACGTACAAACTGGCTTGCTCATCTCTAATAATTTTACCAGCTCAAATTCTCTTATAGCGTAAAATGAATTTTGTATATTAAATTGTAATTAGTGTTCGATATATGAGGGGTTCAGGAGGAGCTGGTGGGAGGAATTGAGGTGTAGAAGTAAAAAGTAAAGTATAAATAGAAGGAGGGTCAGAAGTAGATAGAAAACTTAGACAAACTCAGACAAACTCATCTTAGACCCATCAGCAATATAAGTATATTAGTTGTTGACGTTTACGAGCTGTATATTTTCTAATTTTAGTTGCATAGTTGGATAGTAATTTGGCATAAAAGAAGACTCACAAATTAAACCAAATGGTTAGGTCAGGCACACCATATATAGATCGACTGTATCTATGTGTGGAACTTGGGGTGCAAGAAGTCCTGAGGTGCTCACCCACAATCACCTCAATAAACCATATAAAGAGGAAGTTGGACTAATGCACACCACACGAAGTAATTAATTTGCAATTAAAAATGTATTTCACATTGTATAGTCAATCCAGTCTCCAGGATCGTTGACCACCTCAATTGAAAAAGTGGGGATTAGCCTAATGGCATACCATGTTAGAAACGTACTTAAGTATGAGAGATAGTTACCCAATGGAGGCAATGAGGTGGTTAACAGATCAGTCCTGAGGAGTGTTACATAAGTATAACTGAGTAATCACAAGTTAAGGATAACAAAGCATATCTATGCAGTCAAAGCAATAACAAATTTCTGGTCAGAGTCTAAGTGCTGCATGTGATCAGGGTTCTCTCTGTTTTGGTAATGTCACTTTGTTCTTACATTATTCATTGATTATGATACACGTCATGATTCAATTATGCTGTGTTATTGACTACATATTCTGATTCAGTGTTACACTTTGCATCTCTGGAATGATGTCCTATGCAGCACTTAGGCTCTGACCAGAAATGTGTTATTGCTTTGACTGCATAGATATGCTTTGTTATCCTTAACTTGTGATTACTCAGTTATACTTATGTAACACTCCTCAGGACCGATCTGTTAACCACCTCATTGCCTCCATTGGATAACTATCTCTCATACTTAAGTACTTTTCTAACATGATATGATAAAAGATTAAATGCACAAATGCGTACACACGACAAATGAAAGCAGGATGGGTGGGCCACCCTGTAGATCAAGAAGGCAAAAACTAGGTGTCAAAGTGCTACTGCACAATAAATATAGAAGAAATCTCAACCAATTCTACAGAGACTATCCTACTGTGATAAACACAACAATACAATACAAATCAGTACTGAGAATTAGTCAGGAACCCAAAAGGTAGCTATAAATACCAATCCACCAAGATCTCTGGATATAACACTCAAAAAGCATACAATGGTCTCGATTCACAAAGAGTTGAAAAAAACTCTCATGGTAGTAAAAATGAGTAAAAAGCCTGAGAATGTTAGTGAATCACCAGATAGGAAGAAATGAAAATCAATGGCACTTTTTTACTACAGGTAAAAAGGGGTAAAAAGTTCAATACTTTTTTCAGGAGTAAAAAGTGCCTTTGGCTTTCATTGTCTTCCTATCTGGTGATTCACTAACAGTGAAATTCTCAGGCTTTCTTCTCGTGAATTGAACTTTTTACTACAACAAGAATTTTTATCAACTCTTAGTGAATCAAGGCCATCAAGGCTAATGTGTCTAAGAAGCTAATTAAGCTGGCTAAGTTGATACAGACTTGGTCAATAGCAAAATATTGCAACACAAAGACACTGTTAAAATCAATTAATCCACTATTCCTGTGATGCTAAAATACTTAGCAATCCATATTATAGAAGACCACAAGGTATCATAAAGTACAAATATAAATCAGTATTAAATAGCTCCACAAATAGCCCAAAAAAAACAAAAACATTTTTATATATTTCTAATTACTCAAGTGAGTGTTCAATTACTCCACTTAGAGCAAAAAATACAAGTATAAAAAGGTAATCACTACAAATAATTCATCAAGACTATAAACCTGTGCAATCAATCAAATCTAAAGTGCAAATGCTGGATAAGAAGGCTATATTCACCAAGTAAAGCAGGGGATGAGACCCCCAATGTAAACCCAATACACAAAAGTGCTGTTAGTGCAGAGGGCTATATAATGGAGCTGAGGCAGTAAGCAATCACTGGAAAGACAAAGTAAAGATCATACTATCCTTGTGGTCAAACGTGACTAATCATCAGGCAGTGGATTAAAGGCAGGTGACCCCACGCGTTCCGCCGATCCGCTACGGCTTCTCCAGGGGTGCTGTCTCTTTGAATGGTGTCTCCTTTTATGTGGCATGGCAGAGAATGAGGCCACCCTCCTCCCTCCCCCCCAGTGCGAGGTGTGACTCCCGCCCCCTGGTGCAGCGTGTCCGATTGGACAAGGACGCGCCCATCAACTGTAGTGATGGATGGCGGTTAGGCACCATATGTGCAGCCGAGCCCCCTCTCAGCAAGATCAAATCAATCAATCCTGGCCAGCTGTCAGCTGGCAGAGCCTGCCCCCCCATGATGACCCGGCCGGTGTAATCGGCTAAAGGGGAGGGGCTGGGCTCCACCAGCATAACAGCCCGGACTTCAGAGAGGAAGACTGCACATAGGGTGGGGGAGGGGAGGGAAGGAGGGAGATATCTCTGCTCAGCCATGCTATCAAGGTCAACTATAAACAAAGTGTAACTCAACTATTTACATGGTATACAGCTATTCAAATCACTCACTACATAATACAATTGTACTGGATCTAAATATTCTCATTCTCTGCCATGCCACATAAAAGGAGACACCATTCAAAGAGACAGCACCCCTGGAGAAGCCATAGTCACCTGCCTTTAATCCACTGCCTGATTAGTCACGTTTGACCACAACGATAGTATGATCTTTACTTTGTCTTTCCAGTGATTGCTTACTGCCTCAGCTCCCTTATATAGCCCTCTGCACCAACAGCACTTTTGTGTATTGGGTTTACATTGGGGGTCTCATCCCCTGCTTTACTTGGTGAATATAGCCTTCTTATCCAGCATTTGCACTTTAGATTTGATTGATTGCACAGGTTTATATGGCCTGATGCAGAGCCTCCTCGTTCAGCTATCCCATACGTTTTCCCGTTGGTTTTGGCCTGTGATCGGGTCAGGAAAGGGTGCTACGTTGCTTTTTTGTGTGCGTGTATGCGCTGAGGTGTTTGTTGAGGCGCCTTTCCGACTGACGGCTCGCAAGAGGCTGAACTCTGTGAAAACGGATGGGCCGTTGATTGTTCCGTTTTTTAATTGATTCAGAGCCTTGATTTCCGATTGAAACAAGCCCAATGTAACGAGGGTGTCGACGCTTCACTTACGGGCAGTCTTAGCAGCCGTATTTGATCTTTGTGACTTGGAAATGCATTCTGCTGTGCGTGAGCATCAAAGGCATCAGCTACGCGGCCTGGTCCTTTTGAGCATGGCAGGACCAAAAAACATTAAGGAAAAAAACCCTAGATAAGCACAACATACTTACAAGGCAAAACTGATGATGTTTTTCATTCACAGATCAAAGAAAAGGGCAGCAAGAATATTGAAGATCCGGCTTCAACTTTTTAGAGTTTTTAAAATCCAAAATACATTTTTATTAGTTTAAAAAAAAAAAAGGTTCATAAAAAAAAAAAAAAAAAAAAAACAAAAATGTTGTGGTGTGTTCTCTTTCCTGGCACTGTACATTCTCAGGACATAATCATACAGTTACATGTCCCAAAAGGTACGTATATGGGACAAGGAATAGGAAGAAGAAGGAGAAGAAGACAAAGAAGAAGGAGAAGAGATTAAGGTATGCATTAAACAAAGGGAAGAAGATAAAGAATAAGAAGGAGAACAGAAGAAGGTAAGCATTAAACACAGGGAGGAGGAAGAAGAAGAAGAAGGAGAAGAGATTAAGGTATGCATTAAACAAAGGGAAGAAGATAAAGAAGAAGAAGGAGAACAGAAGAAGGTAAGCATTAAACACAGGGAGGAGGAAGAAGAAGGAGAAGAGATTAAGGTAAGTTTTGGTGTTGGTAAAAGTGTCAGTTTGATGTATGAGGAAAGCTTGAGGGTGGACTAGGGATGTGCGCTTGCGTGGACACAGATTGTCCACAGGAAATCCATGGAAATGTAAGTATACATGGAAAAACAATCGGAATCGGGGTGAAGACGGAAACAGATGGCAAGAAGGTACGTTTGGAAACGCATTAAAAGGGAGCCAAAAACGGATCATCCATGTGAACGGCAACGGAACCCACGACCACACGGAAAGCACCCGAGAGGGGAAAAAACACTTCTCGAATGAAGATACATAAACGGATCAGTAACGGAGCTCTCCCGACGGCGGCTCTGAATCACATTTAAACCCCGAGACAAATGGAAGGAAAACGGGCCATAGGAAAAACGGAACAAAATAAGGTCAGTTCTGGGGAGGCTCTGCATCAGGCCATTAGTCTTGATGAATTATTTGTAGTGATTACCTTTTTATACTTGTATTTTTTGCTCTAAGTGGAGTAATTGAACACTCACTTGAGTAATTAGAAATATATAATTTTTTTTTTTTTGGCTATTTGTGGAGCTATTTAATACTGACTTCTATTTGTACTTTTTGATACCTTGTGGTCTTCTATAATATGGATTGCTAAGTATTTTAGCATCACAGGAATAGTGGATTAATTGATTTTAACAGTGTCTTTGTGTTGCATGTGTGTTTTTATTTTTGCTATAGTGTAACATTTAATAAAATATTATTATTTTATGGTACTTGTGGAGTTGTGCCCCTTTCTTATGACCCTTGTCAATTTGGTTTGGCCCATGTTCTAGTAGCTTGACGGGTCGGGCAGCACACTTAGTTATCAATATTAATTTATTAATTTATTCAATTTTGTATAAGTATTACTTATAGTAAAGCAAAGGCAATTGTTAAACCATTGTGTCAGGCTACGTTTGGCACTTTGGTCCTAAAGTGTTTTCCATTTTTAAAATGAGAAAGAAATGGCTGAGATATCAAGGTTTACAGTTTCACCTTATAATTTCTCTTCCAAAGCAGGTTGGTGTGGCCCTTGGCTCTGTGATGCCGCATAATAATCAGTATAATGTCAGACAGACAGTCTCATCACCATGACTTTCTCCTTCCCTCTCTCCCAGTGTCCACAGTTTGATGATGTGGAGCTTTAGACCACCAGATTAGCCCTCTTATTGATGGCCTATGGCAAAGGAATTCAGGGTGTGTGCCACTACTCTTGGCCTTGTTTCTACTTTCAGGAGTAGCTGTGTTCTGACAGGAAGGTAGAGGGCAGCCATGATGGGGTGAGCTGCTGAATGACAGTTTATGGACTTTGGAGCCCCTTTAATCTTTCAAAACTGCTCTGTGAAGATGATAAGACAATGAGAAAGTATAAATTTGAAGGCCTCGCCAACTTAAAGTGCAATAGGGTTTTACAACAAGTTAGGGGCATAATGTGTCCAGTAAGGTAGAAAAAATGGTATATATATATATATAGGATATATAATAAAATGGTTGGAAGGTTCTGGTAAAGCTTTCACAATTTAATAATAATATATAATAAAGGACTTACCAAACCTGATCAAACCTATCTTTTGGTATTGCTAGAATGCAGGAATTGCTCATTTTTGTAACACGAGGGCATTATGTTTGTTGTTACTTTAGTCTTTTTGTTGACCTTCTGTTTCATGCCGTTTGGGTTGGCATGCCTTCTAATGTGCAATAACCAAAGAATCATATAAATAAAAGATAATTTTTCCCATGCAAGGAGGTAAAATGAGGCATGTTTTACAAATGTTCCTAAGAGCTGTGCGTCTGTCTGGCTGTCCATGCTGTTTAAACAATGGCACACAAACACTGCCAAGATCTGCAGTTGGCAGTTATTTTCAGTTCTTTTTGTTGATTAAGCAGACTTATGTTACGGACCTATACTAAACTGTTTGATGAGTTTGCCTAGCATGGTATGTCGTAATATGGAAACAGGATGTCCAAATAGATGTCTAATGCAAAGCATGTATGGTTCATTAGGACTTGTACACATAACCCTTTGACACTGTACACAAGACCACCTTATTTTCAGGGGCCCTATTTCTAAATTCTCCATCAGAGATACAGTTGTTCTCAGAGGTGGATGATGATGCTCATGTTGCAATACAAACAGCCATGGTTTGGAAATAACAACAAGTTTGACCCTTTATTTTGAGTTTCATCTCAAGTAATTTTGAACAGATTTTTAGCCTCACTAATAAAAAAAAATGAAACTATAATGTATGTACATTTTCCTATGGCCACAAAGATAGCTGCAAAAAATGGAAGCACATAGAAGCACAAGACAAAGGTTTAAAGTACACACTTTAAAGAAGTCAAAATCCACAAAGGCAGACACCTCCCATTAGGTTTCCCCACCCAGGGGGTTGCCAGATGCCTCCCTGATCTCATGGCGCTCGTATGGCCTTGGCATGGCATTAGTGGTATTTGTGGCTAAGCATGGTTCGCTAAGGTGAGTATCTGCAAAATGGGGGTACACACTGTGGAGCATGCCAAACCTTTTGGGTTTTGGTCCTACTTAAAGAGGAACAACTTTTTTCTCAAGTCTATAAGACTCTTGCCATGCTCTGCTGTGTGAAACCCTCCAGATCGCCGATCCACTCACCTCTTTTATGAACCCATCCCCAATACCTTAGCTGCGGTTGCATACCATGCATACCTCTACCTAGGCACGCTCCTGCACCAGGCCACTCTGAATGGCTAGCTTAGGCACTCCCAATGCTAGAGCTAGCCGGCAACGCTTGCTCCATTCTGATTTCCTTGTTGCATTGCTCAGTGCAGCAAAATAATATTTGAATGGAACAAGCTTGGGAATGGGGGAATGGTGATCTTAAGGGGGATACACACAGTGGGGTATTCCAAAAAAGTCAATTTCTTAAGAGACCTGTTTCTAAGAGCAGCTACACATTAAGTTATCTTTATTTTGTCTGTGAGGTAGCTTTAAACATGTGGATCCTGGAGTGTAGGGACCAGATCATACTGGTAACTATGGAATACACTTCCACTGTCTACTCGATCACTCTAGTCAACAAGGGGCTCCATTTGCCCTGCTATCTGACCCACAAATATGAGCTAAGTGTAAGGAACATTAAAGCTGAGGTAACATTCGTGTACTAGAGGAACCAGCATCTGATGCATAACTGGAGTGTTGTATATATCATTTACATGAAGCATTGTTTCTGATGAAGTCCATCAAAATCTGATGAAGCTTGTCAAGCCACTTGTAATAACTATCAATATTACCAGAACTGATATTATAATAAACATATTTAACTTTTGTTATGTATAAATGAATTCAGTTTTTGTATATGACAACTAAAACTAACTAAAACTAAGGTTGAGGTTGTGTAAGTGGGATAAAATATCCCCGAAGGAAAAAAGTTGCCCAGGACCTTCTCCTGTCCTCAACCCTGATCACCTTTTCCCACTCTTGCCTACAGGGCTTATCCCTGAAATGTTAAGATCACAAGGGCAGAGCCCCCCACTCCTCCGACTACTCCGATACATACCCCACGTACCAATGTATTGCACAAATTATTTGTCCCTGCTTTTCCTAAATGGTCTGTATAATTTTCAAGCCATCCAATGAATGACTATAAATCAAATCACACTGAACAACCCCCCCAATGATAATGGCATTTTACACATATTTAAAAACTCAAAATGCACTGGTATTATGCACAACAATACAATACAATACATGCTATGGGTTATATTTATGGAAACTCACTTTTTCAGGCATTTTTGATTCTTGTTTTAGCAGTAGTATGAAGTTAAAAATGGAATACAATATACTTTTTAGTCCTGATCGCAGAGTTATAAAATTCCTTAAAAGAGGACATAGACAGGACAATTATTCTCTATGTTATGGTAAACTTGCAGAAATTTGTAGTATTCATACCAAAACTCTATCCCACCACTCCAATGCCTCCCATCTATGTATCCTGGGCAATACGACTGACTCAGCAGTAGATTGGTTTAAATGAGGAGAAAATCTATTAGTGCTATTAATGCTATCAAAATGGACATACCTAAATCACTATATATGTTCAGAACTCTACCCATAGCTATAGATCAAAAGGAAAGGGGAATAATTCAAGCAGCTATTATAAAATGTATTGGTCAAGGCAAGATGAGTCGAGTGAACAAAGCAACTATTTATGCTCATAAAAAACAGGAAAGGGGGGGGGTGTGGAGGTGCCATGCCTAATGAATGTTTACTTAGTGCCTAGGGTTGAATCAAATTTCAGCAATATATAGAAAGGATAAACCAAGATGGGTCTCTTTTGAAGGAGAAACCTGTAAACCTCCCTCTTTAGATCAGGGGTGCTCAAACTTTTGATAAGCACAAGCCTTTTAAATGATTTAGAACCTGGTTGCAGGCAACAATTAATTTTTTAATATGAAATCCACAAACTCCACTCAAATGTCCTTCTACCACACCCCTACATTCATAGGTAACAATCCCCACATCCTAGCAATACACATGCTGATCGGCTCACCTGTCTGAATATATATATATTATAGCCCTCACTCATCAGTCCCACAGTTTAACCATGTTCCCAACACTCAATCCATCTAAGCTTAAACCTATGATAAGCATAGAATTATTATAGAAGAAACTATTATACTAAATTATAGTGTCAAAAATTTCACCCAGGGGTGCGGTCGTACAATGAATGCCACTATGTTCAAAGCCGCAGCTGTCACCTCTACTTGGTAATGTGCCCCTTCTATATCACTCTCCATGCACCCATCCTTAATGTACTCCTATATAACTAATATTCCCCAAGCAAGTCAGGGGCCACATGTGGCCCTCCGGTCGCAGGTCGAGCATGTGTGCTTTAAATACTCTATTCTGTCTGACTAAGAAAAATTGACCCTGTATAGTTTGCCCTATTTTGGAAGAGTCACTAAATATCTGGGATCAAACAACTAGGAATAATTCCCTGTATTCTCATTGACGCCCATTTTTGGTAATCCGGAATTTAAACCAGGAATGGATGGGAGGGACTATTGGTGGAAAGAGAGATGATTATATAGGGTGGGGCATTTTTTTCCAACAAAGATGATTTCTCTCACTCAATTAAAAGATCAATGCCACATGCCTCCAAATGAAAAATATAGGGCATTGCAAATCTTTCTGAATTTATGAAATATTTATGAAAAATATTGTCTCTCCTCTATGGAAGGTCTAGGGCAGCGGTACTCAACTGGTGGACCGGGGTCCAAATGCAGACCTCGGCAACAGATTTCCGGACCCCTGGCCCTGACAGCCCTGTACTCAGTAGCTTCTGTGTTGTTGTGCTCAGCATTGCCCCCTTTACTTGATCGGCGATGTAGTGCTTAGTCTCCCTGACAGTGTCATGACTCTGTTGCCTGTCACCTAGCATTGCAATATGAAGTACTGCAGATTTTCAGGAATATCTCAGTGGTGGAATCAGGTTTAAAGGTTCTAACCAGATGGAACTTGACCCCATCAAGAATTCAGAGGAGTAGATAGGCTTTCTGGCACCCGGGGTAATAATTCAAAATGGTGCCCCCCACCTTTTCTCAGACCCCCCTTTGGCACCCCCCTGACCTGCTGCACCCAGGGCAAGTGCACCCCGTGCTTCCCCCTAGCTACACCCTTACAATAATTTTTAGAGAAGGAACAGATATCAGAGGGAGGTGTTTTAGGGGTTGTGGGATAAGAAGTGACTTATGGCATATATGGTGGCTGTGCCCGAAAGTGAGGAATGATTGGAATCGAATTTTTAAACTGTTGCATAGATTATAGAAATGTCCAATAGTTTGTGATCTGAAAATAGCCCTTCTGGGTTTAGAGACCCCGGGTCTTGGGACTAGCCAGAATAGATTGATAGGGTTGATTACCACAGCTGCACGTATGTTGTTAGCAGGAGCATGGAAACAAACATCTCCGGAATGTTAACTGGTTAATTGTGAAAAGATTTGTAGACTTATGGAGGGAAGAGTGGCAATCGGAGCACCTGTGGTGCAATTGTATAGAATATATGGAAGGGAGGAGCTGGTTATGAGTAAAATAGGGGCCTTTTTTTCTTTTTTATGTTAGACATTTTTTTTGTCTGCCTTTATGGAAGATACATTGACAATATATTTATCATCTAGCAGATTGGGGAGGAGGAACCTGGAAGGTTTCTAGAATAATTTAATCTAAATTTGTTGAATCTGCATATTACCATAATAGGTAGAGAACCCCATATTTGGACCTACTATTAATTGCTGATCAAGGAAATATTTATACACGTAACTTCTGGATAGAGGTAGCTGTAAACTCTATCCTGCACATCTAGCTCACACAAAGTTAGCAGTTCTGGAAGTTGTACCTTCTAAAGTCAAAAGAAATTGAAATGAGGAAGAAGCCGCAATAGTCAGAAAGCAGAATTTACCCTGGATGCTAACCAGGACCAAAAATATTGCAGACAATCGAGATAGCTTGCTGACAGAGAAGCAACCTGAGCTGAAGGAAATGGTGAGAGGACAAACCAGGTTAGTATTTTCCATCCCTTATCGTTCCCAATTTAATGACATCCAACATTATGAAATCAAATTTGAAGGTCATGAGACAGGATACCAGTTTGAAGAATATTGTAGAAACAGGGGTCATATGTGTAGCTAGAAAGGGCCAGAGGGCCTGGGTGCGAAATTATACCAGAGTCTATTATAAAACCACTTCAATACAGTAGGGTGCTACAAATGTCATATATCAAGATTTTCCATTTGTCAGTAAACTCATTAGAGCAGCACCTTTGTGTCGTGCATGAGAGGAAGAGACTATAAACTCAACTCTTTCATTAATTGCAAAACAGATAATATGATCTATTTGGTCACCTGCCATGCAGGATGCAATATGTTGGTTGTACTAGCCAGACAAAAATGGTGCGGGTTGAGGCCTTTTATACTGGTGAAAGATCTGATGTCACTAAAAGGCCCCTCCCTGCAGCAGGGAGACCCCTATACCAGTTCACAGGGCAGGAGGGGCTGGCAAGTGGTGGCTTGCCATTACCCCCACCCAATTACCTGCTTCCCCAAACCCCAGGGGGGTGCAGAAGAGCCCTTTGCCTGTGTGGACTAAGCAGGTTGGTAGCCTTCAGGGACGGGGGCTGGACGTTCAGCCTCTGTGCCCTGGTCCCTCATAGCCGGTACCCAGGCTGGTTTTGCTGGATAGGGGGGACTCTAAGGCAGAAAAAAAAAGGGTTTAACCCTTAAAAATGAAAAAAAAAGCACGGGGTCCCCCCAGTTTAACCCTTGATAGTGCACATAGTAGTTTATTATTTTTTTTTTCTGAAAATCTCATAAACTTTGGGGTTTTCGGGAAAAATGGGGCTTTTACACGCAATATGATATTCTTGAAAAACATAAATTTTTATTACAAAATTACAAAAAAGATATTTTCATTTCCAAACCCAAATTCTACTGAAAAATATTTGTATCATCTTCCTGGAAATTCTACAAAATTCCTGCATAAATCACAGTTAAAGTGGACCAACACCCAGGATTTTGACTATCCTGGGTCTTGGTCCACTTCGGTGGGGCACCCCCGATCGGGGTGCCCCGCTGTGTGAAACCCCCCCGAACTCACCTCTCCCCGCGCCGACGGACAAGCCGCGGACAAGCGGCTCCTCCGCCGCCGCCTCCCGCGTGTCCCTCTTGACGCGTGCGTGCCCGCGCCGGCCATTCACAGACGGCCGGCGCGGGCGCGCGCACGTCTAGAGGGGCGCGAGGGAGGCGGCGGCGGACGGCCGCCGCCGAAACTAAGGTAAGGAGTTTGGGGTGTTTGGGGGGGTTTCACCCCGCGGGACATCCCGATCTCGGATGTCCCGCGGGGAGGGAGGTGATCGGCCCGGGAAACTTATAGATTCCCGGGCCGATCACCGGTGGGTGTTGGTCCACTTTAAACATGTGAAGTGCAAAATGCTGACGAATGGCTTTGCAGCAGAGGGTGACAAAATATCTAGGTAGGCTGGCACTGAAAGGGTAAAAATGTGTTAACTAGATGGCTAGTGCAACACTTGTTTTATTAATGTCTTTATGATTGTCCACCATCCTCATTAATGATAAAAGTTATTGCATTATTTTCCATTGATATCCTGCATGCTATATGTGTTTTCATAGTGGTCTTTTATATTTTCCCCTGGCATAACATCATTGAGAGGCTTGCTGGAAACTGGTTTAAATCGAGGTCGGCCAGCCCTTAGGTCAGAATACCAGCTTCTGGTTCTTTAAACCTTTGCTATCGTGCAACATAGCTCTACTTGCCAAATGCTACTACTTCCTTTTAATCATACTCAGGGCTCAGCATTAGTGTTTAGTATACAGAAATTGCTGCTATTATGTGATCTAACTTCCCCTAGAAGTCACTTATTAACCTTAGCTATGCAACTTGGTGATTGCGATTACTCAATGCCACTGGCATGGAAAAAGTTTGGCTTCTGAAAAGTAGAATGCATGTGGCGGAGGGGGGGGGGGGGGAGTCTGCGTCTGTAATTCCTGACTAGCTAAAAGTAACATTATATATGCTTTGGCTCACAATCCGAAATTTGTCTCTAAAGTAATTACATGTGTAAATTTAAACCATCTTATATGTTACAGATTTGTAGTGCATACAGCATAAACCGGGTGTTCACCTGGGCATTTATTTACCCATAACTGTCTTTCTAAATCCTTATAGCCTTGGTGATGTCCTGATATCTGTTTCTGAAAATGCAGTTTAGTGTGTGTTCTTTTTCCAAGTACTTTACCTAGCCGTTAGCTGCACACAGGCTGAAACATTTGCAGCACAGGGATATGTGAGTCCTATTCTATTGGATTTGTAAATGCTTGTTCCAATTATAGTTCCACAGCTGACAGACAGCAAGAATGCATAATAGCCATTGCAGGACACAGGGCATACTTCAGCCTCTGTCTCTTTTGGCTGCTGCTTCACCATTGTCCTCCTTGTCCTCCTTTTTCCCGACCTTGACCATGACTCCTCTCAGTCTGCACCTATGAGCTTGGATTCCAAAAAAGAGAGCAGCAGGCACAGCCTAAATCAAAATCATGTGCGTGCTCCTATGTCTGTGCCACATCAATAACTATAAACTACCACATAGGCACACGAAAGCTTTTACAAATGGGCACAGCACAAAATATACAGTAAAAATATAAATTTTTATTTTAGTGACTCTACTACATAAAAAACAAATATAGACAATATTAAAAACTAAATGCACCAATTGGTAGCCCTATTGCGCTGATAAATGTATCACCTCCATACTGGGAATATCACATCAAAAACAAATCTAAATTCATAATGTTACACATATCCTAGATACTAATCCTATCCAATACAGAAAAGATACAATAAATATAAATGTGACAAAATATACATATCTCCAACCATGTGCAATAAGCAACATTGAAACAAATTGATGAGAGCAGCTGAGCTCTCCTATTATAAAGTCCAAATGCTAAAATGGCAGTGCAATACCAGTAATCAAGCTAAATATAAATCTACTTTGTGATCCTACAAAACTATGATTGAGTAAAATACTATTCACCTATACCATATATTTCTCACATATTTTGTACCAACTATAAATAATACTACTAAAGTGCAATATACTTGGGAAGCAACATGAAAGATAACACAACTTAGGTCAAATAAATGAGCAAAGAGTATATGAGATACTTCTGTAATCTGTATATCATCTGAGGGCTTGTGCAAAATAAATAACCTCACGCGTTCCACCACCACCTGTGGCTTCTCAGAGGTACTTACCTCGCTGATGGCCTCCTCCTTTATGCTAAGTATATATTACTTGTGACCTACCTTTTATCTCCACCCCTTATCTTCTAAACAAACACTCAGTGCTTGCCTCGTTCATCTTATGGTGCTGCTGCTGTCCCATACTGGTCTTTGACATGCTGTGCCTCTTATTTACCCTTGCCTAGAAACAGCCCTGGCCACGTACATAGCAGCTGTCAAGCATAAAACTCCTATGGACTCCTAATGGAGACTACTTCCACTTGAAGGACTCTAAGTCATCTATCTGTGGCCAGTGGGTTTACCATAGACAGTAACTATATGTATGACATTATTACACATACTATGCAAAACTTTGGAAACTCAGGGACCATAGAGGTCTGTGGTTATGAGGGTAACATGAGTATATCAGATTTGTAGAGACCATACTTGAAACCTAGACTTTCCTGCAAGCTATGATCAGGTGCAGTGTAAGCCAATCTCATCAATTTCTTCTGGTGGTCTGATAAGGGTACGTTATTTTACACACCTTGCAAGTTTCATATTTCCATATGGGGCACCAAGGGACAATATAGTCTGTATATCCTTGTGGTTGTAGGGGAGGTCACTACATTTCCCCTAGAATATAAGTGCTTGATCTATTTTTAATTAAATGTTTTTGCTCAGTGGGGTTATTTCTTGCATGCTACTTTTGAAATTGTTCCCCACTTCAAAGTATATGGGGGTGATAAGTAGCTTGCTGAAACCCCTGTCTAATTACCTGCAGAGGGGTGGATGAGCCCCAGGACCCATTGGCCTGGGCACACCTTGATGAGGACAGGACCTGTGGGAAATGGCTGTGGGGATAGTAGCCCCTATGCTTGGTTTGCTGAGCTAGTAGCTTGTTTATCCAAATTACCCTACCCCTACAGTTTAATGGGATGTGACTACAGGAGAAACGGAATGCCAAATAGATGGGCAAATTCAGCTTAAAGGCTTCTGAACCAAGAAGAGGCCTCTTTGGCTCATTACTAACTTTACTAATATAAAGTATATTTTCCCCATGTATACAAATATAAGAGACAAACTCTTAAAACTCCCGAGCCCAATAAATAGGCAGTGTGCAGCCCCTCCCCCTGGAGCCCAACAATAGGCAGTGTGCAGACCAACCCTCGGAGCCCAATTTATAATGTGCAGACCCCCTGAAAGAGGGGTGAAATATTCATGTACATTTTTGTGTGTAGATGTAATTTAAGGCCCATATAGCAGCACCCCCAGAACCTAATAACAGGCATGTGGCAGGACCCCCCCGAAAGAGGGGTTACATTTAAATGCACATTTTGTTATTTGCTTGTATAAGGTCCTCTATTTTTTTTTGTTGCTGTCTGTGACTTTATTGTTGATTGAAATATAGCAGTGAGTGAATCCCTATGCCATTGACACCCCTCTGGTTCCTATATTTTCTCTTAGAAGAGCCCTCTAGTCACAATAGACAAGATATTAGACTTGGGTCTTGATATAGCAAAGGCCATTAAATGTGCACAACAGGAGTGTCTGGGTGATTCAGCAGAACATGCGTGCTTTGTGACCCTTTTACCAGAGAGGGTGGCTTGCTGGACCTATGCCAAAAGGCCAGTCATAGCCTAGAGCTAATGAATTGATCTTGTGTGAAGTGCTCTTGAGGACTGCAGCTAACCCCCAATGAGTTAGGTGCAGTCCTCAAGATCAATTCTTTAGCTCTAGGCCATGACTGTCCCTTTGGCATAGGTTCAGTAGTTTTCTGGGATCAGGGGATATGGCACACCACAGGCGCTGTGGTTAGAGCAGCCCACTACTTTGGGCAAATGTAAACTCACTGCTTGTGTTTGTCTCACTGCACGGATGAGCTAAATGCAGAGGAAAATGTGTGCACAGGCAAACAGTTGCCATATATGCCTCCAAATATCAAAGAGCCCAGGGCTGGAGGCCTCTGGGCCATGGGTTACCAGATATGGTCTACAGGGGGGAATGGTGGCTATACTGTCTTTTTACTTAAAAAAAAACTTAAAAACATGTATTATTAAACTCCAGGATGATTTTTTTCTTTTTTTTTTTTTGCTTCAATTTTTGGGTGGTGGTTGAGCTGGGAAGAACATGTCATAAAGCAAATGTATGTTCTTCTGTGATCAGAAAAAGGCTTGCTGTGCTTGTTCACCTGAATAGCTCCAAGGGACAGAGTAGCTATAGGATTACAGTGGCAGACAAAAAATTGGCCCAGGATTTTACTGGCCCAGCCAGCTCATGACTAGCTCATTATATCCTCGCTGAGCCCTCCAAGGCTGAGGCTATGGCATTGCAACGACAGGTAATGAACATTAGTGTATATGGCAAACTTGATCGTACTGGCCCTCTAGTATTTTGGGGGCAGATAATCTGACAGGGGTGGGTATGCTATAGCATTGGGGGCAGAACATGTGGTGAGATTTCTCAAGTAGAAGGGTACAGTGCTGCCAGTTACAGCAGTGCTGGAAGAGAGACAGGGGATAGTTAGGGGTATAAAAGCAGCAGCCCAACTGCCCCCAAAAAGTGCTGCCTACTGGCAATTCTTTTGGGTCTCCCTATGGCCAGTCTGCCCCTGGTCGTAGATCTGCAAAACATTACCATAACCTTCAAGCCATGAATTAAGAAAGCCAGGCAAGTAGCTAGTAAAACATCTTCAAAAGAAATATAGCAACTCCAGTTGACCTGGATGTTGACCTTGTAGATTCTAACCCTAAAAGCTGATTTTGTCTGGTGCTGAGCTGTAGAGGTGCATCTGAGCTTACACAATAGGGGCTCCCAGTCAAATTTAAAGGAGTGTTTTTTTGAAAAAAGAATGAAACCCCTTGGTTCCTGGTGAAGGAAGAAATAACTTGTGGACACAGTATTGACAAAAAAAAAGGTAAATTACGAAATGCTTCCATCATACCTCAATGTCTATACAGAGTATACTCGTTGTATTGTTCCCATACAAGCAAGTAAACATTTTCAAATGTAATGGGGTATTATTTAGTCTACAAACATGGAAGGAAACAGTGACTGAAAGCTTTGTTTGCTTAGGACAACTATTTACCAGTCAGAGAAATCTGCAAAGTCCCCCCTGTTTATTCTGTAGCCCCTGCAATGGTAGAGAATAATATTAAACTCATCAAGCTCGTAGTTATGGGTCAGATTGTGTTACAGTCTCAAATAAGGGTCTAACAGATAATTATTTCCTGACTTTTCTCTAATTATCCAATCCAAATGTTAACATCCTAAAAAGGCTCCCATTGCTAATCATCATTTCCTGCCCCTGCATCCTCTTCCCCTGTTTCAGGGCTTGATATGTTTCCAAGTCATGCACAGAGAAGAAGGGCCATCAGTGAATGCTTTCAATCTTAAGCTCACCAAAATAATTAGAGCACTGTGTAGCTCTGGCCTTGTACTCCGCTCTTACTATAAAGGAAGCAAAGTAGCGATGCCAAAGTCATTTTACTCTAAAAGCCTAAGATATGGCCTCATTGTTTCCGACCTCTTTGTTGCACTGCATATTAAATTAACTCTAATTCAACCTAAGTGCCTTTTTTTATTTCAATTAATTAGTGGCCCTTAGATGTTTCAGTATATTAGGAAAGTATATGAGTTTGTTTCATCAGGCTAAGTTACTTCAGTCCCTATATTTCTGGATGGTGGCCAGTTTACAAAAGCAAACTTTGTGCAGCTAACCTAAACTACCTAAACTTTCAGCAATAGCATTTATACATTATTTTTTCCCTTTTCTAAAAGATACTTATAGAATTTATAGAATGCTACATGCTGCCCCCTTTGCCTCATACAGGAGGAGTACACTGAGGCCATGCCTGGCACACCTCCTCTGAGGCAGTGAATAGAGTGGCATTCTCCAGTAATGTTAACATTGGCAGGGGTGAAGTTCTTTTCACCAGTTTGCCAAAAAATTAGGGCTGATTCAGCAACGTATTTCTTTAACTCACATTTTTTGTGAGTTTACACTTTTTCCTGTCCACCTGTTTGTCAACAAATTTGGGGTGATTAGGGCACACTTTAGCATCATATTCAGCTGTGCATTTAAAAAAAAAAAACATTTGCACAGCTAAATATGCTGCTGAATTGCACCGATGGAAAAGTTAATTTAAAAAAATTGTATTCACAAAGTCAGTAAAAAAAATTCTTATGGTGCTGAAACCCTATTGTGGATGGATGCCAGAAGAATCACTATATGGCACCCAGTATCTGAAGTATCTAAAGATTTTAAGGTGGTGGATACTATGCCAGGTGTTGCATGATTCCCCCTTGTAGAAGCCATATATAAGATCAAAATGTCCAGCATTGTGCCTTTCGTCATTCAGAAGCAGCTACTCCACATCCTATATGACATGCAGGCATAAAGTAAACCCCTTCTATCAAGCCCCACGCGCTAATACCAATTGGAGTGTTCACCTGGTCCCCCTACTTTGCAAAGTCCTGTGCCCAAGACATGGGGGGCACTTTATCCTTGAATTATTGGCCAGCCACAATGCAGGGAATCATGGATGACAAACTAGTCATCTGTGTTCTTTGGCAGCAGCGGCAGTGGAGACTGTCAGCCCTCAGGCAGTATGAGGGAGCCTGCATGTTTTCCTCAGGTAGGTGATTGTTTTGTGAGGCCAGACAGTCCCTTTAATCCTTTAAACACAAAGCCCATAGAATCATTGTCACATCTCCTGCCATTAAATGCCAATCTTGCAGATTCTACTTGCTTGGCATTTTACCCCAGTTTCAGCCAGAAAAAAATGGTCTCCTCTTCCGTTAGGGGCCCTCCGCAGCACATGTGGACTATGCAGGCTGTTAGCCTTCAGGCCGGGGGGTTATCCACTTGAGGTGATGTCCCACACCATCCACCACCATAGCCTAAAAGATTGTGAAGCCTAAAAGATTGTCAAAATAGCCTAAAATATTGGAAATAATCTTCACCTTAACTATAATGTACAATATGTATAATTTCCCTAAGAGTGTTTGCAGGTTTTTTCTCACTTTATTCCCTTTATTGTGTGCTAAGACTTGCTCTCAGAAGTCAGCCACTCTAGACTCATTTGAGTTACGCTCAATGTGTTCTATAGCAATAAGGTGCAGAAACGTGTATCTTGACTGTATTTGTAGGAACTAATTTTGCATGTCATACTATGTGTCACATGCAAAATATATGTATGGTAAACTATATTACAGAAAATAATCAGATACATTCAAAAATGTAAAAAAAATGTATGAAAAGTGGTGTGCAAAGCGCAGTATCTCACAGTGGTGGAAACATTTTTGATTGTTGGCGATGGGTTACTCCATGATATATCTAGCTGACTCACTTCTCAATTAAAGCAGTGTATTTTGTGAGTGTATGGTGTTGTCTGAACATGATTGGTCACATGTCCCTAAAGCCTGAAAAAACATGCTTCCCCACCTAGTGCAGTAAAAGTAGATCACCTAGTGTTCTTGTTGCTTTAACAATTGACTACATATGGGAGCTTAATTAACACTTTAAGTGCAGGAAAAACTCCTCATAAACATAAGGGATTAAAAGATCACATGGGGTGAAAGGGTAAAGCATGTCTGGAATACCAACAAGCACAAAAAAGATTTGTAGTAGGAAGTTCAATGATCCTCCTGAGATTCTTTGAGAGAACTCCCTTCTGAATAAGATGGTGATTTTAAAGCCAGCTGTCCTTCTCCCCCAGCACATTCCTCCTGGGCATCCGTCTCCTCCGTCAGTACCGGCATCTGAATTCTTGAATTTAGTACTTCCTCCCCTGGATCACCTGTGTTACAGAATAAATAAAACATTGTTTTTCCAGCTGTCTAACCTTTGCTTCCATCTGCCTCCTGCTCAGTCTTTGTTTTCATAAGGAGACACAGTGTGCAGTGCTTAATTCCTAACCCACAATGGCAACACACGGACAAAGGGGTCTGTTTATGAAGTGGCAGTCAAGACAGAAAATTCACTACTTGCACATCTTTTGTTAGGCTTCATAGTGAAAAGAGATGATGGCAGAATTAAACTGTCTTTAGTTACCTTGTTAAATAGTTTGGCACTGGTGTATCCATCACTGTGGCAAAGGAGATGTAAGCATCAGCCATGAGAATGCCTTTTAGTGTTAGCTGAAAATGTCCAACTCAATGAGGCCCATAACAAAGAAAGCAACCACCAAAGTTGTCCTCAATCTACATCAATGGTGTAGAGATTAGAAGAGTGAATAACATAACGGTTCTGGGTGGACATATCACACTGAACCTCAAATGGTGCCTGCACACTCATATGGTATCAAAGAATTTTCAGCAAGACCTGAGACAGCTCAGGAAATACAGCCTCAGACAGAAGACATATTTTACACTGCCACCATGGCACCATCTGGTCTTTGTTGGGCCACATGTACTAAACCAGGGACACTACCAGGGCCGTTCAAAAGATCCTGTATGGCTAGGTACGTTTTTTCTCTAAACCTAGCTGTGCACTTACTTACCTTACCTCAAAGTCTTACAAAATGGGAATCACAACTTGGGGCTACCTGTAACATGAAGTCCAACCCCACCTTAAGGGGCTTAAAGCAACACTTAACCAGAGGGACACCTGGACTAAATAACTAAACAAACCTACCCTCTCATACTACAAGAACGTGTCATCAAACACCTCTTTCAATCGGAGACATTTCTCGAACTCTATCATATAGAGCTCCATGAGGAAAAAGTTAGTATCTCCTATATTTGTAGGCTCATCAGCAGTAGGAGTAGATGTGATAGGGCCCCCATGGACCTAGAATCTAGATTCTTCTTAGATTCCATGTTCCAGTTTGGCCTGCATGAATTCTAGGTAGCACCAGCATTTTATGCTATCAGGTGGTTTTCCATTTGTTGTTTTGGGTTGTAGCAATTACTGCAGTCATTGTGATTTTAGTAATTCTGGACATTCTATATATTCTGGATCTTGTTTCCTGGCACCCTACTGGAAAACCTTGCAGTTAAAGAGATACATACCTTTGTCTTGGCAGCCTCAAACCAATGAGGACCTGGCAAAAGCTGCATCTATACCAATATGGAGTGCATGGGGCTCAACCACAAAACGGTGAGTGCCTTTTGATTGCAAACTTTACTAGTGGATGAAAGTGGTGGGTTAAGGTCCCTAGGTGTTTGGGTAAATTTTAACATTCAAATTTGAATGTTCATTAGTCCATCCTAGTTGAAGTGTACCTCCAGTAAAATAAATCCACTACATATCCCCTTTCCCCTATGCAGATTTGGGATGTTTTACCACTGGAAGCCTTATAGCATGCCTGAAAACCAGAAGGAATACTCCCCTGATTATTTAGTGCCTGCACACCTGCCTGCCAAACTTTGTTAGTCTTTGACAGTGCGGTGAACACAGAAGGGTGGATATCTTACCTGATTGTATGTGTTCTAGCAGTAAGATAACTATAAAGAAAGACATATTTAGGAATATAGATTAATAGATGTATATTAAAAATATGTTTTATATATGTTGTTTACAGTTGGTATAGTATTTGAATCCCACCCCTGAAATCTTCCTCTTTTTCTCTGCAAAGCCTCCCTCTATTTTTTCCAGTGTTCCACCTGTCTCATTGGCACCACTCTTTTCCTACTTTTCCTACTTTCTCTCCATGAGCTTTTGACAGGGTGTAAATGTACATGTTTGTGGAGGCATCAATCTCCTGCACACAGCACCTCTAAAAAGGAATCCAATGCTATTGAAGCTACATGTTGATTGCAGTTGGGGGGTGCTCAAGTTTGTTGTTGCTCCTCTGTGCACTCTTACCCTTCAATCTGTGTTTTGAGAGGGCCAATACCATAGGCTGCTGAAAACCCGGAAAAGGACCACAGAACCCAAAATGTAAACATTTTTTTGGGCCCTCTAAGTGGTATAGTTTAAATCAGTTGCATATGGCTTAATTATGGGTCACATGTTCTAGGAATATTTGGTCCATAAAAGATGTTAGAGATTTAGCCAATGCTCAGAAGTCCATGCATTTAACTACTACCATTCAACCAAAGAGTTAGAGAAGTTGTAAACCACCCAGATATCCAGCATTCTGCATTTGGAGGTACAATCTTTCCCATGTCAGCAAAGTAGGACATTTAGGCGTCCTCCCCAGAGTTTTTGGAGGGACAGTGGGCCTCAAATTGAGACTCTCCCACCAAAATTGGGACATCTGGCCAGTTTACATAATGGCTAGTGGTCAGTAGTGAACATCAGACATACAAATTTCCCACCAGCACACACCTCGCACTATAAATAGCCCCCCCTCTCTTTGGTGGGAGTGAGTGATGGTAGCCCAGTGCAGGGTGGAGGATTTGTGTCCTCTGTCCTGCTGTCTTCCATTGTGGGACAGAGGCGAAAGGAGTGGGGCAGCATTCACTGATGGATAGTGAGGAAGGGGGTAAGTGCTGATGTAAGTATTTTTTGGGGCGTGGCTTTTTTTAGTTTGCTTAAACCTCTAGTAAGGTGCTTAAAGCTCTTGTAAGTGCCTAAAGCCCCCACTCGATTACTTGAATTCCCACCAACCAGGAGGGTGCAGTAAAGCCGGTATATGTGTGTTCTATATGGGTAATGTTTAGGGCCAGAGGCTGGCTGCTCATCCTCCGAGACTTGGGCTACAAGCTCACATAGCTGGTGCCTGGGCTGGTTTTGCCAATGAGGAGGGCTTGCTGTTGTTGTTTTTTCTGCATGCTGCAGAGCTAGGAGTGGCGGGGCACACCTGTGCCAGAGGATAGAGAGGAGGTGAGTTCTTTTTTTTTGAGTGGTTTGCTGTGGGCAGACCTGAATTTCATGGGATAATTCTGTGAATTTCCTGAATTAAATTTTTAGGAAATCTGTTATCTCTAAAGATGTTAAATCACTTTAAGGGAGCCCTGAGTGGACCACCCATACCAGCCTCTGTCTAAAAAGAACTATCACTGTTTACTCATCACCATATTTACATGCACATTTTCTAATAATTATAAAAAAATGGTTTGTCAACAAATGTTAGAATCACCTGTTGTTACACCCAGAGCTCCCGTCATACTCTGGTTCAGAAAAACTCTTGCACCACGTGAATGCCACGAGGAAAACACTGGCTTTGGGCTTGGTGGTTTCACTGGTACTTTTTACCCTCTTAAAGCTGTGGAGTGGAAGACTGTCCCAATGGTAGCCTGGATTCCTGGCTACCGTTGGGCTGTTCCTGGCTCTAAAACTCAATACTGCTGAAGGTAGAACCTGCCAAGTTCCTTCTATACTCGGGGATTATGCCACTGGAATAATTTGATTTGTAATCATGTTTGAAATAAATTAATGCCTTTAAGTGGACCCCTGGAGAGTTGCACTTTTCATCTGTTTGCCTCTCTTATAGATTACTGGGATACTATCTTAGCATACAGGAGTTCCTTCTATTGGTGGGTGATCTGAAAAATTAATTGTTTTTTAATCCCCTAGACAAGGTCGACTCCCTCTAAATAGAGGCAGCGGAGGCTGGCACACAACCGCCATTGCAAACACACACTGTTTCATTTCATCCTTTCTCTATTATTAGTTTAGTAAAGAAGCCCCCTAAATCCTCTTGCTATGCTCAAGCCGGGATTGCAAAATTGATGTCCCTCAATGTGCACAGTCTGCTGAAATGTAGCTGAGCAAACTCAAGACAGACATGCTGAAAGATCTCTTTTTAATAAACAACTCTGGCAGTAGGAAATAATACTAGTCACAGCTTGTTTTCCTGACCCAGGGCCTCATTCCAACCTGTTGCAGGCAGCTATGGAGAGTCTATAGGGACAGCCCTGAGCAGCCCCGAGCTGGAGGCCCCATAGAGGAAAGCAACCTTTACATTTTGTTTAACTGGGATACCTGCCAGTGGCTAAGTTCAAAGTGCAGTTTTCAGTAATTTGCTGTTACTACTCTGTGTGTTTGATAGGCCAGGACAGAGGCATGCAACCAGAAGTAATATTTCCTGATTCCTGTCATAATTTGAGATGTGAATGAAGATTGCTATGGGATCTTGCTGTGAAGTTGTTTTTCAAGCCACTGTCTTAACTTCTAGCTTTGTCATCTTTTCTTCCACTTGCCTACACAAGCCTACTTATGATCACAATCATTTCTAAGGAGGGCCATCCCCCTCCGCATTTATTCTGGCAATGGGATCAGTCCTGCGCCATTAGCAATGGTTTGGCTGTGTAGCTGGAAAGCAATCATGTGCACTCAGACCAATATTTTATGGTGAACTGGTAGTCCAAAACTGTGCTATTTTTTGTTAATAAACACAAAAGGGTTAATTTAGTAAGGGTTGTAAAAAACTCAGCTTTGTGAGAAAGTAAACTAGCACACGAGAACTTAAAGCACTCTTGCATGAGCTTTCATTACAAAGTATGCTCACATTGTCAGGGGCATAATGCTCTCTAAGGTCCAGCTGACTGTCCTTTCTCCTGCCTGTTGATACTGATTTGCCGGAATGTAATATTGTGATGTATTCTAGTTATTATGAACGTGTATTATTAACAGTACTTTTATTATATATGTTAAATATATATATTTATATCAGATTGTAGTATCTTCTTTTTTCAATTCCTTTTTCTGTTTAGATCATTAAGATATTTAACTTTTTACTATCAAGTCAAGATTTACAACCCGTCAGCAAGCTATTCATCAAAAAGCTCAATATCTCCAAAAAAAGTACAGAAACATACCAAAAGCACCATTCTTTCCAGCAAAAATATGGAAGAAATTCTCACACCAATTTCTCACCTTAATGACCTGTCTCTAAGGTTAATTGTGGTTCCTGAATCATGAAAGCATGACCACTTTTGCAAGAATTTTCACAAGCAGGAAAATGAGAATATTCGCTTGTGTCTGGGATTGTGCGCAAATGTATTACTTAAAAAAAAACCCATGTAAAAAAGGTGCTGCTGAATCACGTGAGACACAAAAGTAAGGTTCTTTCACCGGAAACAAGGTTTGGGAAATGTGCTGCCAGATGGCATTTGGCCACATCCAAAGGAAATGCAGCAGGCAATGAGATTCTGCAATGTGAATAGCTGCTAAAACAAGGCTCACCGATGAGAGATTCTAACCCTAAGCTTGTTAGCCGGTTGTTGTCGGCAGTTTATGAGGTCTGTATCTAACTTGCCATGAATCACTATTTGCCTTCATATGGTGGACAAACTGCACAAACTGCACTGCAAGATCTGTGCATCTGTGGTCATCTTTATCTTACAGCCTGAAAGTGCCACTGACTTGGCATTTAAAGCCAATCTGAAGCCGCTTATAATAATAACCTTGCTACTGGACCAGCTGCGCTGGTGTTAGGCTGGCAGAAGAAGAGGTTTCCCTCTTCTGCTATCCTGCTGGCTGGAGCTTGCTCTCCTGCCTTCAGTCAAGAGGGAGCGGGCTTCTCTATCGTCTGGTGGCACAGGACCATGCTGAAGGCAACGTGCTGCTGTTGAAAACAACCACTAACAGATAGGGGAGAGCTCTTCTCCTTGAAGCTCATCACTGGACCAGGGTTCTTAAATGACAGTAGACAGACAGGAGCATGCTTGAGGGTTCTATGCTGATTGATGAAACTGCTGATAACTGATGAGGGAAACCTCCTTTGCTTTCATCTCATTGCTAAACCAAGTGGCCTGAGGTTAAGGTGATAATCCTGTACTTGGTCATTCCACCCACACCTCCCCAATATCCTCCATTCCAACAGAATATATCCACAAAACGTACATGACCAACTGTTACTTGCAACTCATACACTGCTTGTCAACCCTCCTGGGCCTGTAGCACAGTGTTTGTTGTGAGACGGCACTAAAGAGGAGCAGATGCTGGGTAAGTATATGTTTTCTAACTAGCTTTTTTTTTAATGGCTGACATAAAAGCATCACCATAATAATTATATGGTCATTTGTTTTTGTACATTGCCTACAGAAAGCATTTCATTTAATTATACTTGATTCCTTCCTTTGATGCAATTGCTATTTCCCTATGCTAACTTCCTTGCTGTGCTCATTTCTCAAGTTGTAACTGGCTTCATCCGAGCCAATTGTTGTATAAGTTTCATTGTTCACCCACTTGTGTAGTTCCTGGCTACTTACATACATACTGCGTGCACAATCATTAGGCAAGGGAGTTTTTTGACCATATCATGATTTTGTTTGCATATTTTCCAACTCCAAGCTGTATAAACTGTATAAATGATTATTGGACTGAAACAGTTCAGGTGGGGTGTGACCTAAAGAGATCATAACCTTATTAAGGAATGCAAAATTATAAGGCATCTTGTACTCCTCAGCCAAAATGGGACAAACAAGAGATTTACCCAACTCAAAAAAGTCAAAAGTTGTTAAAAGTCTTTCAGAGGGATGCAGTACTCTTGAAATTGTTGTTGGATAATATAGCATGCAATTGGGTTGTGATCACAGAACCATCAAATGTTTGCTTTGTCAATTTAACAAGGTCACAAAAAACTTGTTGAGAAAAAAAAAAGATGAATTAACTAAAAGGTAACTTAAAGTTAAAACGCCAAGACTGGGTAAAGAAATATCTGAAAACAGATAGAGTGACTCTTCTCCCTGTCCATGTTTATCTTTTTCTCTCTGAGGGGTTCCACAACTTGTTCCTTATGCAGTAAACATGCTACTAAAACTTTTTTATGAAGGATGAGGAGAACAAAAATAAGCAAATCCCACACAAATCCATGGTGGGTGGGAATCTGGTTCCAGGGGTTTAGTTCAGTCCTCAGAGTCATGGAATGCAGGTGTGCCCACTAGTTTGTGTGGCATTAGTTACATCGTTAGCAACTATCCAATACTTTCATTGAGGCTTTGGCTTGATGGATCCACTGATATCAGTAGCCTGGTCTTGTGGCTCTTAAACTCTACCACCAATTACTGCTGAAAGCAGAACCTGCCAAGTTCCTTCTGATCTTAAGTAACTCAACTCATTTTAATTAGGCCAGATATAAGGTAATGCCAATGGATTACCTCCACTCCCAGGATAAGCGACATTCTCCCCTTGGTCCTGGCTGCTGGTTGTCCACTGTATTATGGGAAAACTCACTGAGATTAATTTCGGTTCAGTAACACAGTAACACTACTTACCTTCTTTTTAAGGGGATGGTGGCTGAAGACGACTGGTGTGCAATGGGAAAAAGCTACGGAAGTGGAGAGTAAAAACATAATTTTTGGCTTGAATGCTTTAGCTTCTTTAATATATATTTGATGTACTTTTTAAATTGATATAGGATGGTAAAAAGTGTTGTTTGTATGAATTGTACATAATCTGTCAACGTTTCTATTGCACAATAAACAGAAGAATTTTTAAAGCAAAAATTACATTTTTATAAATGCAAGAGGAATTTACAAATCTCAAATTGTTATGACATTAACTGTGTAAACTATGGTAAAGAAGCAGAATGTACTTATACAAACAGCACTAAGAGCAATCTATTTCCTAGTACCTAAGCTTCAAAAGAAACAAGTTTATTCAAGATACCCTAGTTCATGCCCTTGGGAAGAAATACACTAATATAATAAAGAAATAGCTAAAACAAGATGAAGTATATCAGAATTGACTTTATAAAAAGCTTGCCAGAGGGCAATGTCTACTTTCAAATTACTGAAATGGGATGTACTGTAAAGTCAAAGGAATGACTTGTACCTTTCAATACTGTTTCGGCATAAATCACTGATTTGCCTGTTACTTTAGGTTATTGTTTGCCTTAAAGTGGAACAAAACCTTCAGATTTTGTTTTTACATTGGTGGAGCCAGGAAGGAGGTGAGTGTTGCAGTCGGAGGAAGGGCAGTGACTGGCTCTGAAATTCTTTTAGATTGCAGGACCCTGCCCCTAGCACTCTGTTCCGCTTTAAAATATCTCCTAAAAGTTAGGACTGTTTCTTGCTTTATTTTAGAGTAAGGCATGAGTTAAAATATGGTGTGATTCTATAAAGGGATTTCCAAAAATGATATGTTGTTTTTTTTAGCAGTGTTTGTGCTTTAACCTGAAATGCCCTGTTAGTTATTTTGTGGGGCTTTCACAATATTTTTGGGTGAAATATGTGAGAAACAAAATGCATGTGCTTGCATTTGTGCAAGCACATGGGGTGTGGGGTCTAGGCTGTATTGCAAGGTCTTTGACCCTTCCACCCCATGGCTTGCACTTGAGGTTTAGGGCAACCTCAGGTAAGCCTGCTCCCAATTTATCTATTGCATTGTATGTCCCAAATGGGGCTCTTAGAGGCTAGAATTAGTACTAGAGTTAGGACTGCACCTCACAGGGGCACTTTGGCGTAGTGGTGCAGCTTAAGCATACTTCTGCAGATGTGTGTGACCGAGCCCCCTGTTTTTAACCTAGTTTAGAGACAGATTGTAGGCTGGTCAGCAAGCTAACTGGTTTGAGTGCTGTGGCCCCTTTAAGACTTTTGAAATATGTGAGAAAAAAATGTAAAATTTATTATTATATTTTGAATTTTGTAGTGTATTTTTAATTAAAAAAATGTACATTTCATAAGAAAACACCAGAATACAAAGCAAACTGAGAAGATTGCTTTATGAGATTTTCAAATAAAATACAACTACTATGCACACTATCAAGTGTTAAACCCTTACACTTTTCTTTTAGAAAAACAGCACGATGTCCCACCTGACCAGCAAAACCAGCCTCTGCACCAGCTATGGGTGCTGGTAGACCAAGGCGCAGATGCCGAGTTGTTGGCCCCCGGCCCTGAAGGCTACCTGTCTGCATATGCGGAAAACATTTTTTTAAAGTTGTAGCTTTTTTTATAATAAAAAAATGTATGTTTTTCAAGCAAACTATATTGCATGTAAAAGCCCCATTCCTCCCACTTACAACAGTAACACATATGTATCAGTAGACACATGTTCCTGCCGAGGAGATATCCCAAACTGAAAAGAACACTTAATGAAATTTTCAAATAAAATACAACTAACTGCAACTTGCAGTTAACTATCAAGGGTTAAACCCTTAAATTATACATTTTGTTTAAATGACATGGGGATGCAGGTAATGGGGTGGTATGGCAAGTCACCATGGGTTTTGGCCGATTCCCCACTGTGTGAAACGTCCCAGGTCACTGCCGTTCACTTACCTTGCTTCCCGGTCCAAGGAAAATACAGTCAAGCAAAGCTGGGATTAGTTACCCTCCGGCCCTCCTGACCCCTCCGGCCCTGTGAACTGGTATAGGAGTCTCAAGGACCATTTTTTCTGGCTGTAAGAGCCAAGCTTGTAGATGATATGGGCTTGGCAGTTAACGGTAGGAGATGCAATAATGTAGAATCTATGGACTTGGTGTTTATAGGGTTAAAAAGTAAAGGAACTGACCAAGCTAAGTAAAAACAAATAAATGTTTGCTTACCTGCCATACACAGGATTCATCCTGGTGTACTGTTGTCTTTTAGCTCCTTTTCTGTAGCCCAGCCCCTGTATTTAATTTATTCATGACAAGTTTTTTTTGTTTTTGGACCTTTTCCCACCTCTCTTACATCAGACTGAGTGAAACACACTAATCTTTATGTATGCAGGAGAGGGTAACTAATCCCAGCTTTGCTTGACTGTATTTTCCTTGGACCGGGAAGCAAGGTAAGTGAACGGCGGTGACCTGGGACGTTTCACACAGTGGGGAATCGGCCAAAACCCATGCCGATTGGCCTGGGAATCTATAAGATTTTTGAGCCGATCAATTACCTCATCCCAAATCGGGATGCCCCACTGTGTGAAACCCCCCAGGTCGCCCATATACTTATCTTTGTTCCTGGTCCAATGGTGCATGCACAAACCACCATGCCTTCATCCCTGCTATCCTTCAAGCAGGGCGCGTGCCCGCGCCAGGCATTTGTGAGTGTTCGCCGCGGGCACACTTCCTTTTAGAGGGAAGCGGGGGATGCAGCCGCCAGTGTTCTTGGAGCTGCTGGCCTTAGACAAAGGTTTAGACGTTGTGACGTCAGCGGCTACGCATGCACCGTGGGACTGGGAAGAGGTGAGTTGGCTGCAGCGATCTGGGGGGTTTTACACAGCGGGGCAACCCAAATCAGGATACCACACTGGAGAGGAACCATCAACAGGTTAGTGAAATAACTGGGGGCTGCTCCTTTTTAAAAGTGTACAGTCTGTCAATTAAAGTTAAATATACGTTTAGAAATGTCTAGTAAATACTTTACATTTTTTTATATTTTTTTCTAAGGCAAGGAGCTCCTCGGGTTCAGATGTGCATTTGTGTAAATGGGTGGGAAATATGGCGTGGCAGGGGTGTGGCCGGGGCATGGTTTGTCCCTCTTTCATATCTTCAGAAGTTGGGAGGTATGGCTTTACACTTAGGCCCTTATTTAAGAAGGGATAGCGTCAGGTAGTGCCTGGTTAATGTGAGGTAGCGACAGATAGCGACTGGTGAACGCCGGACATGGCACGCAATTCCACATTTATCAAGCAGAATCTGTTTAGCGACTGGGATAGCGGCATGTAGCGTCTGATTCATCATTTTCACAGCCTCAGCGAACAGCGCCGGCGTTCAGCCTTGCACAGCGCCAGGTATGACCTCTCGCTACCTGTCGCTCTCCAATACATTTCAATGGACGATCCTTTTCTACTCTTTAAACCGGCTTTTGGTTTTTTTTTTCCGCCAAAAATCACGAATAATTCTGTGACCTCTTCTGACATTGAAAAAGCTGTTTTTTTCAAAATTTTTTGATTTTTTAAAAATTTCTTCAGAAATGACATTACAGGTCTGCTATTAAAGTGTTCATGTTACATTGTGGTTACAATGTAATTCCATATGTTTTCGCTTTGTTACTAGTTGATAGATGCTTGAAAACAGACTTTAAACACACCGCCTCCTGTGCTCTGGGCTTCAAACAAGTATTTTTCAGCGCCAGAGATTTGTGAGGCTGTTTTTTTTGCTGAATATGGTGTGAGTCGGTCACTATGAGCAGTCACTAACATGCGCTCCCATACAGCGCTGTACTGGCCAAATAGCGACTCCTCACAATGTATTCAACATTACTGAACAGCGACTGAGTCGTTATGAAGTAGCGACCCACGGCCGAGCACTGCGACTACTAGCGGGCGCTCTGAAAATGCCTGCTACAGACGCTCATCTGTCGCTACCTGCCGCTCTTAATGAATCAGCCTCCCCGAGAACATGTAAAAGGTTTGAGACTTCCCTGATGCTTATAATCGGTTAATCATTAACAGTCAAAGTTCTAAGATAATCAGCATTGGCTGGAATTAGGGAAATACAGTTACTGAATAATCAAGATTTGCCCCTCTAATAAAAATGTGCATTATAAACGTGGCCGACTATTATCATTGAAAATATACCATAATTGTACTAGAGTTTTATATTAACTTGAATCATATTCCCTCAAAAGATGGTCAACAGCCATAGTTAACAGACAGAACTACAATTGCTACAACTTTAAAAGGTTGTTAACAATTGTTTAAAGGGAAAGAATACATTTTAATAGCTATCTCT
Source organism: Gastrophryne carolinensis (assembly GCA_027917425.1). Classification (NCBI taxonomy): domain Eukaryota; kingdom Metazoa; phylum Chordata; class Amphibia; order Anura; family Microhylidae; genus Gastrophryne; species Gastrophryne carolinensis. The sequence goes on along the minus strand of CM051234.1, from coordinate 186,424,203 downwards.
ATTTTTACAGGATTATATGAAAATGTATTATATCATTGTGTTACTGTTCATGGCTTTGTAAATAAAAGTTTACTGGCGGGTGTTTCCATATATCTCAGTATATAAGAATGCAGGGACTTCTTACAAGCTAGCACATCTCCTCTTTCATATTAGGGGGTTAGAGCAAGTTTGGATACTAGGGATATTATAAGGGTTCAAAAAAGGCTTAGGAGGGAAGAACTTTTGGAAAAAAACTAAATGAAAGAACAGGGGGGTGTACCAACCGCCCCATCCATTCATTGAAAAATATAACCCTGGATTGTTTGATCCATCCAAGATATTATTTTTATAACTTTTTATTTAAGTGCATTTGTCATAGAGTGTACAAATCCCATCACTCACAATTAGGTAACTTACTTAGGTAACAACATAATATAAGCTCATAATACAAAACTCTTCACCTGTAATAAATTTCATGTTGGACACAATAGTTTTTGCCATCTCATCCTCGTGTCTTTTATGAATTTCCCTTCTACAAAATTTTTACTAAGTAGGCCGGGATATGGTTTTACCTCAAGGAAATTTTTAGCAGTTTGAATCAGTGGACAACTATCGGCTTTTATATGCGCTGGATTCTGTGCAGCTTGTATTTTGGAGTTTAAATACGCTTTTTATTGACGTCTGGATTGTGAGTGCAATTCTTCTTATTAAAGTATCAAAACAGAACAAATGGGGATTTAAGAATGGGCACTCACACCAATGGTATGTAAGAAATAACGTAGAAAATTTATTCAAGGTGCTATGTATGTTAAGGGAGCACCTACCATTCTATATATTTTATATTACTTGGGTGGTGCCCTTACAGGTCGTTTTTGTTCTTATTAAAGTATGTAGTGATTTTATAACAGAGTTGCACTAGGTTTCTCTTTGTGTTTCCCCTTTTATGGTTACTCACTCTCTGAGGGATAAGGCATCCCTGTCATCTATACTTAAAAGGGTCTATACAGCATAAAAAAAGAGGGATTGTGACCACCAAAACAACGGGAAAGCTGGAGGATATAAATTGCCCTAAATGCCTGTTTTCTAGCTATATCTGGTGGAGGATTTGAATCACGTTTTGTTCATGTTTGATATATGCACCGTGGGATTCCTTTTTTATTGATACAGTTTAAAGGACTGTTTTGTGAAAGAACATTTTTTGCTCTGTGTTATATATATATCAGAGCCTTAGAAGTGAAGTGTAGAATAGAAGCTAAAAAAAGAAGGAATAGTGATATTCCTAAGAAGGAGGAAAGAGAAAAAACACCCACAGACATTTAGTGGGGAAGAGAAGGAAAGAAAGGAAAGGGAGGCAAGGGAAGAAAAGCGGAAGAAAGAAAATGGCAGCAGAGAACCCCCCCCCCCGACCTCACCCGAGGTCACCAACCCATTGGGAGCACTTCTCTTCTAGTATATACAAAATGACCACCACTCATCCACTTCAGTAGAAGGAATCCCTGCTCTGAGTACCGTATGGGCAGTACTGTGTTAGCCAGGACCTCGGAGGAGAGAGATTTAGGGGTACTGATTACTGATAGCTGCAAGATGAGTGGACAGTGTAGCCAGGCAGTGGGAAAAGCAAGCAGGATGCTCGGCTGTATAGCTCGAGGCATCACCAGTAGGAAGAGGGAGGTTGTGATGCCGCTGTATAGAGCCCTGGTAAGGCCACAGCTAGAATACTGTGTGCAGTTCTGGAGACCTTACCTGCAAAAAGACATTATTCAAATAGAACGTGTCCAAAGGCGGGCAACGAAAATGGTGGAAGGACTTAAACTTAAAACTTATCAGGAGAGACTTAAAGAACTTAATTTGTACAGTCTGGAGGAAAGATGGGAGAGGGGGGACATTAATAAGTCCTTTAAATATGCAAAAGGATTGAATAAGGTTAAAGCGGTTCACTTCACCCTGAATAAGAGTCTATCTTATATGTTTCCCACACCCTGTACATACAGATTGCCCACATTAAAAATCATCCTACCTGCATCTACTGCATGTTATGAGCCTTTAAACATCCAAGATGGCGGCTCATGGAACATCAGGCAGCCTGCAAACAGGAAGTGCCTTCTGACTGTGCTGCTCTGCATTCTGGGATTGCTGACCTTTTCCTGACCCCAGCCCTGCTCTGTATGAGCAAAGCACAGCTAAAACCCGCCCCCTGAACTTTATCCCACTCTCCTCTCCTCAGTAAGTGTGATGCTTCTGAGTCAAGATGGAAGCGCCCGTATCCTAAAGTCCTGAACAGAGTTGCAGCCCAGTGGGGGAAAGAATAATAAGTAAGTGACTAAAAACTTAAAATGTATTAACTTTAGATGCTGGTGAATCATTTGTTAAGGGTTTGGGCTTTTCAATAAATCATAGTGAAGGTCCGGTTTAAGAAGGAAGTGCTTTTAAGAAGCTAGTAGGAGGGAAGATCAGGAGAAAAGTTAGAAATAATATTTTACAGAAAGAGTAGATGATGCTTGAAACACACTTCCCGCAGAGGTAGTTGAAAATTTTACATTAAGGTGGTTATTAAAGGAGCACTATCGCAAAATTCTGTAATGTTTAAAATCCATATAAACACATTGGTTAATGAGAGGACAAGTCACTTATATACCCAAACTGAATAAAACTCCCACCAAGCTTGTGGTTTATTCTCACATGGTAGGAACAGAATCCAGGGGTGACAGGTTTAGTCTATGAGGGGTGACAGAACCTGTCACCCCGGATTTCCTTTTCCTTCCATTAAAATTAAAGAAACAAGCCTGGCTGGATATTTCTTGATGTCTTGAGTATAAGTGACCTGTCCTTCCGCCATCCACCATATTTATATGGATTTTTATCATTGGTCTGTTTTTTCGTGATAGTGCTCCTTTAAGAAGGGATAGCGCCAGGTATTGCCTCGTAGCGGCAGGCAGCGTCTGTTGAACTCTGGGCGCTGTACGCAAAACGACATTTAGGAAAGCGAATCTGGTGAGAGACTCTAACAGCGCCATGTAGCGTCACATGTATTAATCCAGGAGGCTCAGCGTATAGCACCAGCTTTCTAGGTTCCAGAGCACCATGTAGTACCTATCGCTCTGTAGCGCTCTCCCATACTTTTCAGTGGGCTTCATTAGTTGTATATAAATAGAGTGTTTGGCAATTTTTTTTTGCTCAAATCATTGTGTGACCTCTCCTGGCTGCAAACAAACACTTTTAGAAACTTTTTTGACTTTTAATAAATTTATGTCATTACAGGTCTGGCACTAAAGTGTTATTGTCACAGTGTTAAAACAATGTCATTCCATATGTTTTCGGTATGTGGTGGATATCTAACTTCTAAAGACAGTCTGGCACTCTATTCTACTGCGCCCAGCTTTAGAGCACCAATGCTCTGTGTGCCTAATGATTTGTTAAATATGGTGTGGAGTGCCGAGTGCCGGGTGCACTGAGTTGGCGCTACCCCTCGCTCGCTGCAGCGTTATACTCTTGCTATAGCGGCCAACACACATCACATTCATCAATACTGGCCAGGTTACTACAGTGACTGAGACACTCTGTTACAGCGCCAGATACCTGCTTACAGCGTCTATTAGCGGTCGCTCTAAGCGCCGCTATACAGACGCTCATCTGGTAATACCTGGCGTTAGTAGTGAATCAGCCTCCACGTGAATTTGAACATGTCTGGGAAAAGCATACATCTATTCTGGAATATATGGTCTCCTTCTGCCATCAACCTTCTATGTTTCTAACACATGTTCTTTGTATATTCTAACTAGTACTGCTACTACTCATCATATTTAAGTGTTTTTATTTATCTAACACTTTTTATTCAACACTAATAGTATAGCATGTTAGCACTTTATATTTAATCTTTTAGGCAGGTCAGTAGATGTAAACACCTCTTCTATAGCATATATTTGCCCTCCTTGGCATTCCAGTCGTTGGATCAGTAGGGTTTCCCTTGGTCTTTGGGTCCTAAATATGTGAATAATTTGTATTTATTACCATCAGTTGGTGGAACATTGGACCTTTTATTGTGTATGTCATATGTGTTTATATCTTATAAATGTATTTTGTTTGTTATATAAGTTATACAGCTTTTGCATATTCCTGTGTGTAGCCGTATTTTGGGATTACCCATTGGGTTCCTCTCCTTGTGGCTTGTACATTTAGGTTCACCTGCTGGGCCAGCTTTGGGCACACCCCTTGTTGGTGCAATCATTTGTAAATCTTAAGGGTGGAGGAGATTATAATGCAACCAGGCCTGGATGCATTATTTTGCACCTCTGCATGATTAGAAATGTTTCAAAAGTTCATTTTTGATGCCTTTGGGGCCCATTTTTGTGCACTCACCCAGCAGGCCCAGGGTAACTGAGCTTATCTCCGCAGTGTAGGTGGTACAGCTTCATAGACTAGTCAGATGCAGAACAGACGTTGTGGAACATGACTTGGAAAATGTATGAGAATAAGGAAATAAGAAAGGTGAGTGAATGGAAGAATGGAAGGAGTGAGAGAATAAAGGAAGATTAGAAGGTTATAAAATGGAAGATAAAATGGTATGAGAATATAGGAAAATGCAGATAAATAATAAAACTATAAAGGGAAAGGTGGGTGAATGGTATGCGAAAAAGGTAACAGAATGTGAGTGAAACAATTTGGAAAATAGGAAGAAAATGTGAGGGAACAATTAAAAGAATGTGGGTGAATGGTTTGGGGATTTGAGATAAATTGTAAGAGAATGAAGGAAAATGTGGGAGAATGGTAAAAGCATGGAGGAAAATAGAGGGAGAATTGTTAAGAGAATAACAGAAAACAGGAGAGAAAACTACAAGAATAATGAAAAATAAGAGTCGTGGGCAAACGTAGAATGAGAATGAGAGAATGAGGGACATCAGTTAACTGGTTAAGGAGTGAATGCCCTTCTACCAATAATGTCTATTTGATCATAGGGTCTAAAGAAATGTGTGAGGAATCTGCAAATTCCCTGCTTTATATGTTTTTATTATTTCATGTACTTTACTGTGGGTGGCTGTGGGTTCACATAAGGGTTTTGCATAAAACAGAGTATCTATATATCACTTATTTTTCATTTAGATTGTATACATGCAGGGGCTGTACCCTCACTTTAAATGTGTTCCTGTCTAAGTCTTTGTTCACACCTCTGCGCTTTTTTAGCGTTGCTGCACATTATCCTAGAAGTATGTATTTGTTGAATTCCTGTCCTATCTGACCTACAATACCTTCTGTATTATACGTTTATTATTATTTTACACTCCAGTTACAGAGATGTCAATGATGGAGACCAGTTTAAAGGTGATGGCCGTGGTAGGGGTGGATGTGGTTTGGAGGAGTAGCCTATCGCCATGAAAATAAGCCATAAAGTTACATGTGGTTATACCTTGTACAGTGCTATGGAAGAAGATGGCGCTATATAAATTAACAACAACAATAATATTATTAATAACAATGTTGCGAGGCAGATATGTAAAGCTATATAGTAATTCGTCCCTTACACACACTAATATCGCTATTATGGTAACTGCCATTACAATGGCACAAAACACATGCCTCCCTCTACCGTGCGTGCATAAGCTGTGCATAGAGCTGCAACACCCAGCATGATCTGCTGCTCCCATCACTGCAGAATATGGGGAAAAGAGAGGAAATGGCAATATTATGGGGAAACATCAAAAAAGGCAGAATGAGAGGCCGATTCATTAATAGCACCAGGTAGCGACAGATGAGCGCCAGTAGCGTTATTTTCACAGCGCCCGCTAGTACCCGCTGTGCTTGGCCGTTGTTCGGCTGAATACGGGGTTAGGAGTCGCTGTTTGACAGGTTTCGCGCTGTATGGGAGCACATGACAGCGAACGGCCATAGCGAACGGCTCCCAGCATATTCATGAACAAATCACGCTCCAAAAATTCTCGCGCTGTGAAATGCTTGTTTAAACCCCAGAGCGCTGGCGGCGATGGGTTAAAAGTAGTTTTTTAACCCCCAAACAACCACATTTTTAGAAAAAAAAAAAAACATGTTTTTCAAAACATTTTGTAATATGAATACATTAATATCAGACCTGTAATATCAATTCTGCACAAATTTATTAATTTTTTTTTTTTACCTTAAAAAAAAAAATCTAACATTGCAGAAGTGGTCACAGAATTTTTGACATTTAAAAAAAAAAAAATATTAGCAATTAATTATGAATATTTAAAGATTGCTCCATTGAAATGCATTGGAGAGCGCCAGGTAGCGAGAGGTCATACCTGTCGCTGTTCAAGGTCGCTCGCTGGCGCTGTGGGCTGAGGCTGGAATAATGATGAATGATTCGCTATCTGGCGCTCTGTCAGTCGCTAAGCAGGATCGGCTTGATAAATGTGTGATTGCGGAGGGGAGCCGGCGTTCTCGTGGCGGTGAGTGTCATTACCGTTCGCTCACCATTCGCTACCTGGCGCTATCCCTTGTTAAATAAGGACCTAAGAAGCAGGGAGCATAGAGAAATGTGATAATGTGATGACAAGAATGAAAAAAAAAGAAAGGACAATAGGAAGGAGAGAACATAAAAAAGAAAGGGAACCCGGAAGGCAAAGCCCTTCATACATTTGAGCCCAATGCCTCCTCCTATCTTCAGCAACACTCAACTCCTCCCACTCTTGTTTCCAGGATTTCAAATGCACCGCTCCACCCCTCTGGAAGGCCCTTCCCCATGCAACTGGCTACTCTTCAACCCTCCAAACTTTCAAAAGTTCCACCAAAACTCTCTTATACAGACACACCTATCATCTGGCTTAAGCATCTCAGCTCACAATCTTAAAATTGTAAAGCCTTCAAAGCACATGCAACCATGCTCAGTACATACTGCTCCTGACCATATCTTTCATCTCATCCCTTACCCATTAAGATCAGGATTCCCCAATCTGTTGTCATTAGGTACCACCTCTCACTTTCCAATAATCTTAAGTATCACACTTCTGCCACCACAGAATGACTATATATATATATATATATATATATATATATATATATATATTACTCTAAATGGCCCAATTTTTCCCATATCTAACTATTGAATGAAAAAAAAAGAAACAATAGACTATTACAGTTTACAGAGTCTGCCCTTTGCTGCCACAAAGAACAGGACAGGTTCCTGCTTTTGCCAGCTGTAACTGGGTGGCTGGGTAAAGGGGGTAAAAATTGGACTCATAGAAAAAAATGGTTGAATTGACACGTCTTCAGTTATTCTTACTTTGCAAAGTGCACAGAAAATGAAGAGGCTTTAAAAAATAAAAGCTAAAAATAATAATTGTCTATAGTTTCAAGATGGCACCTTGGATGGCAGCCTAAATTAGTAGTTCCATCCTTTATGTTTATTGCTATATTATCATACACATGGGGTTTAGGAAACTGTGTCTTTGAAGGGCTACTATTAATTCATAAATGAAGTATAATAGAGTGGTTAAACTTCTATTCACAATACAAAGGTTTTCCATGGATAGATTATACTTTGCTAACATAAAACATGTAGGTATTAGAACATGGATCTCAAACTGAACATATCTTCAGCATTTGTAATGTCATGCCTAAAACCCACTATCCCTTAGGATAAAAAATAATGTGGCCCAGCTCCCACAAACAAGGCAGTAACCAAACGGCACTAATCACCCCAGTAAATCAGTCAAGCATAACACACAATAAAAACAGCTAAAAACAAATACACAGCAAGGGCATCCCATCCATATTAGTGCAAAAAAAAAACAATCCCTCCAAAAAGCAATACATATAACCAATGCCAAGCACATTAAAAATTTTATATGCATAATCCATATATGAAAACCTATGATAAAGTGCCAATAATACTTGTGCTAAAGTGCTGTAGTGCAGATGAATGATCAAGAGGAATCAAACAACGTGCAAAAACCAAATATATGGAAGGGGAGGCTGATTCTTCACTAACGGCAGGTAGTGACAGATGAGCGTTTGTAGCAGGCATTTCAGAGCGCCCACTAGTAGTCGCTGTGCTCGGCCGTGGGTCGCTAGTTCATAGCGACTCAGTCGCTGTGCAGCATTGATGAATACATTGTGAGCAGTTGCTATTTGACCAGTACTGCGCTGTATGGGAGCGCATGTTAGCGACTGGTCAGTGCGACCGACTCACAACATATTCATCAAAAAAACAGCCTCACACAACTCTGGCGCTCAAAAATGCTTCACTGATCCCCAAAGCGCTGGAGGCTGTGAGTAAAGGCAGTTTTTTAACATGTATCCAACAGTAACAAAGCAAAAACATATGGAATTACATTGTAGCAACATTGTAACATGAACACATTAATGCCAGACCTGTAATGTCAATTCTGCATAAATATATAAAACATGAAAAATATTTCCGAAAATGGCTTTTTCTATGCCAGAAGAGGTCACAACATTATTTGAGTTAAAAAAAAAAATAACCCTGTTTAAAAAGAAATTAAAGAACGTCCATTGAAATGTATAGGAGAGCGGCAGGTAGTGAGAGGTAAGACGTGGCTCTCTGCAAGGCTGAGCGCTGGCGCTGTTCGCTGAGGCTGTGATTATGATGAATCTGACGCTACATGGCGTTATCCCAGTCACTCCACAGATCCTGCTTGATAAATGTGTAATTGCGTGCCGTGTCCTGCGTTCATCCGCCGCTACCTGTCGCTACCTCTCATTAACCAGCCACTACCTGACGCTATCCCTTCTTAAATAAGGGCCTAAGATAGCTTCAATAAAGTGCAGATGGTATCTCCGCGGCATGCTGCTTGCTTGAATGTTATGTCATATAAAAAGGGTGATTTTCTGCTGAATACTTTTTCACTGGGGACTTTTTAATGACTAGTGGCACAAAATCTAGTCTAGTAGCTTAATATTGTTTTTCCTGAAAGAATGCTCATTAGAGCAGAGACTGCTGTTACACAAGTGATAGGCCTCACAAGCAATATGCATATCCTGTGATACTTTACATGCGTGTTCTGCGTGGAGTTTCTCATCAGTAAGACATGACATATGTTTGTGTCAGCTTTGCTTTGCATTTACAGTAACAATTAAAGCATTCTCTAAGGATTGAGTAGCCTGCTAGTTACCCAAAACTTTAGGTCTTCAGTCAAAACTGGCGGCAGTGCCACCGGAAGGTGTGACTCACCTCATTGACTTTCTTCTTCAGGTAACAGGTGGGAGAAGGTAAATACGTTTATTAGATCAGATCTAAGTGATGATGGAATGCTTTCAGATGGCACAGATAACTGAGCATAGAATGAGGCTTTGCTTTTCCATCCTGGCTGCCTTATCTGGAGTGTTTACCTTCTGGTTACGGGAAGCTTGATGGGAAAATGTGGGTGTTCTAATCTACATCCCTCATAGTCAAAGACACAGGAATTGGAGAAATGGTGTAGACCGTGACCTAGTATATTCAAGAGGCTGCACTTAAGTAAACATGATAATTAGTTGTCATTAGAATTTGAAAGATTTTATGATAATTACTCTCACATAGTTTACTGGTAAAGAACGGTATAAAGGAAAATCCTGTTTTCATTTGAGGGATAAACAGAAAAGATAACATTTTTATTTCATGCATTAACATACATTTCCTTTTGCTATACCTAGCTTCCTTTCCCTTCTATGAAATGGTCTAATAATACAAATCCACATAAATATGCTAGATAGTAGAAGAAAACTAGAAAATAATCATTGGTGATAGGATTTGAACATACCATTCTCCTTTGATGCAGAAAACAGTGTTAGACTGGCCTATGAGAGCACCAGAGGATCCTCTGGTGGGCCCTAGGCACTGACCCAGGGCCACCCTTAGGACAGGCTGGCCTACCTGGAGTATTCTCTAAGTTTGTAAGTTGGTCAATAACATCGCATTTTATGTTAAGGTAATATCCTCTGGTGGGCCCCAAAAATGTTTTTCTTACCTTTCTCCTTGGTCCCCGCCAAAATTGAGTGCTGTGATTGGTCTCTGTGGTCATGTGTGGTCTACAGGCTCATTCCGGGTATCTGGCCGTGGGCAAAGGACACGTGACACGGCCAATCACAATGCTGGGGGAAAGGGGAGAAATGTAAGATTTCCCCTTTCTAAAAGGAGTAATGTGCATTGGCAATCGGGATGCCCCCCTGCACTCGGAACAACACACATTTTGTGAAAGATACTATAATTTTAGTCTGCACCCAAATGTTGTTGTTTTTTCTCTCTTTATGTTCCCTTTTTATTCCTTTATTATTATTATATAGTGTTTCTTTGGTTTTGATATGTCATTTAGTATTCCATAAAGGAACATGGAATATGGTTGCTGATTTGTCAGACTCAGTTGCTTCAGATTCTAGATAGGTGTCTAACATATGGGTCCATAGCTTAAAAGTAAGTAAAAGTGAGATGCGATAGACAAGGCCAGTGTCGCATTATAAGTAGCATTGTTGCTTTAGTCATGGTATTAATTGCTTTATTTTTCTGAGGGAATCTGATGAAGCGTAGATGAAGCTTAGTGTTTCCTGGAGTTAGTTTTTTTCTGCTATTAAACCAGACCAACAGCCTGGGACAGTTGGAAAAGAAAGGTAGCGGCCATTTTGCAGCTTTCTCTCCCAGCATCTTAGCCTGACATAACTGACAATGCATGGTAACAATGCACGGTGAATATGCCAAAAAGAATTCCTTGTTCATCTCACGATGTACTTGCCGAACAATAAATTGAATTGAATTGTAACAGGAAGCCCAGCAGCACCTGTCTGCAGGTGGACTGCAAATGTATGAGACACAATTTTGATTCTAAAATTTGCTGTGCCAGCAGCAGCCCACACCAGAAAGATAAATTCCTCAGAAACACAGACAGCTTGTGTATTATGTTATATAAATTCACACACTGAATAATCATCCGCTAGAGAGATTGTGTGTGGGAAGGGAAACCTGCAACAATGTTTCTTTATCACTGTTCACTGCAGATTTTGCACTTGAGAGGGGCATTTGAGGGGAGGGTTTTATCTAGGGAGGGGTGATAAATCATTATGGGGTGTTGTTTTACCTTTGTGCCATTTGTGGTAGTTTTGGAGTGCCACAGTAAAATCAGCCCCAACTCCCCCCTCCCTTTACTGACAGAGAGGGATAAGGCTGTATTAGCAGCACTGTGTGTTTCACTTCTGTTTGCTTTCTGTTTGAGGGTTTCCCTAGCACTGCCACCCTTTTTGTGTCCCCATTACACCCTGCACCCAGGGCACATGCCCCCCTGCTCCCCCTGGCTGCATGTGCCTTGATGTGCATGGAAGACACATGAATATCACAGGATATCATTTTAGGAAACTGATATGTTTTAGGCAGCTATTTGATTATAAGAGGAGGCCACTGGGGATTGCAAAAGGTAAATATCAGTGACATGCTAGCCCCACAAGGATTAGCTGACCATCCCTAGCTTTGACATTACAAGTGACTTTACTTAGGGCATCCCAGCCTCCCAGGGACATTAGGCATACCTGTAAAAAAGGGACATAAAAGGTCATACCAGCACTTCAAAGCCTCTATATCTAATGCAGCATACAGGTAATTTCCCCTCCCTTTGTTTGGTGCTGTTTTTATTTTTTTTTATGTGACTCCTTTGAACTGGTAAGAGGTTTAATAATCACATACATCAGTTCAAAGGGTAGGGTGGACAGGAATCCACTTTCTGGCAGTGGTGGGTGGCTTCCTGATGCTCCCCTCCTCAATTACCTGCACTCCCTTCTGTGCCCCAGGGGTGCAAACAGGCTTGGTGCCAATTGACACGACCAGGGATGCCCTACCTATTCATGCAGGGTGATTTTTCTCTAGTTTTACACTTTATATTGACCATTTTTCGGAACACTTTGATTTAGAAAATTTGAACTTTTTTTTAACTCAGTTAATTGTCTAAGTACAGGGCGTTCATGAAAATAGTCAGTGCTAAGTGCAGTACTAGACAAAAAGCCCCCTTGAGGAATGGTTAACCTCTCTGCATCCCTTGGCGCTGGACCTGTGCCAAAAGCCTGGAAACCTAGGACAAGGTGCTGACTGTTCGGCCCCTGGGTCCAAAGTTACCAGCCCCTATGCCTTGTGCATGAGGCTGGTAAATTGTATGTGGTGGTTGTGCCTTTCTATATATATATATATATATATATATATATATATATATACCGGTATATATATATATATATATATACTTGTTATGGTGACTTTGTATTGGACAACAGGATTCATCTAACAGTTTCCAGGGTTGAGAACAGCAGTCCTCATCTGGTGATAGGTAAGAATGTTTGTTTCTGGATCAAGAATAACAGGAAAGGCTGCAGTGAATTACCATTTAAATCGTTTTCCTAGACACACGTGTCCTGTGTGTGGTCTAAACTGCTAATAAATCGGGAAATCTGCTAGGCGACATTCATAAGTCTGCACAGTCATGACTACATCGTATTTCCCTCTAGAATATGTAATTCCATGCTATCAAAGAAACCAGCCCCTAGGTATACCAGGGTGTGACACACATGGTGTTACCTTAAAAAAGATTACAGATACAACATGTGTCACCTTTTAAAGATTGATCACTGTTTTTCTTAATGTCTGCAAGCCACACGCAATCAAGCTTACAGTGCTAAATCTGTGTGTACTTAACATCAAACGTGTTATTAAATGACTTTCCTTGCAACCTCTGAGTGAAGAATGTTCATATGAAAACACAGCATTTGCATGTCGAGCTAGCAATGACATTGAAACATCCTACATCCTAAATGAGGCGGGATAATTGTCTGCCTTATTACAACTCTAAATAGAGAGTTTGTAGATTTGAAATATAGATATACATGTTCAGTGATGCATACCGGTATATCTTATCATTTGCAGATCACCCTGATTGCAGGCACACCAAATACCCCTAGGTTTTTCTATAAATATACGGCCTGATTCAGGGCCTCTCTGGCACGCATTCCCGCCAGAGGGAATGACGTCAAAAGACCGTACTTGGTCTATTTTCCTTGTCGGATGATTCAAAGCTTTCGTGGCCCGGTTGTCCTTTTTGCAGTATTCTTACGTCAAACCGAGTGTTCGCCGTATATATATGGCTTAAGGCGTCGGTAATCTTACAGGTTTTGCTTGCGCTTGCATGTGATTTAGAGCCCTGATTAGTGGGTTTTCAAACCTATAAAACCTATAAAAGTTCAAAGTTACGCCATCTTTTTGCTAGCTGGAAAACTTTGTTGCTAAAAAATACAGCCTACATCCTCCGCACCTACGATGGAGTCCCTTGATGAGTTCTGGGATGAGTACGAGCATCTGCAGCAGCATGTACCTTCCAGAATTAGGAATACCCGTAGTCGTCTGGATATTGATAAGATGACCGATCAGCAGGTGTTCGAATTGACCCGATTGAACCACCTTTCTCTTGAGAAGTTTTACTCAGAGTTGCGCCCATGGTCGGCCCCCACCACAGGAAAGGAGCGTGCAAATGGAAGTATGACCAAACTGCTTTGCTGCCATAAATTTTTAGCAACCAGCTCCTTCCAGAGGCTAGGGGCACTGCCAGCCTTAGCTGAGCTTCACCCTGACTAAATTTCTCGATGCCATGGCTGTTCGGTAGGAGAAATACATCTCTTACACTGACAACATGGCAGCCTGGAACGTGGTGAGGTGTTTTTTTTTTCAACATTGCGAATATGCAAGTGTCATGGGCTCCATACAAAGACTATGCCTAAAAAAACATAGAGCGATTCCGCGGGGTTAATACAATCACGATTACACGTGTTCACAGCTTTCTGTCGGTATCACACCACCAGTGTTCATAAACTCTTTAGTGTTGCACCAATCACCCAAATAGAGATGCACGTACCAGATTATTTCTTTACTTTCGCCTATTAATTTAATTCCTCATTAGGGTATCAGTCCCCTTATATGATTAAATATTTCCAATCAATCCACTCTCAAAATGCTCATTATGATCCGCATGTATGGAAGAAAGGTCAAAAGCCACAAGATATGTGTGGGTCCCGCCCAGCGCATTTTGTCTTTGTCCTATTGAATAAGTCTGGACAGACGAAACAAGTTGGGCAGGACCCACACATATTGTCAAATATCATCCAAACAAGCTTGCGTTATTTTTGTATTTTTTCTTTAATGACATGTTATTTGTAACAAGTTGTTGGGTTATGGCACAACTGTGAATGCAGATCAACAGAAAATGAATCAATAAAAATGTGCCTGTCCTGAGTAAATAAAGATTTGGGACCCCCCACAACCCAAAGTCCAGCATGGCAGGTTAGGGGGTTGTAGCCTGCTTTGGGTGTTTACAGCATGCTGTGCCTCAAGCCTCTCCAGCCTTTGAAGGGTAACCTGGTCAGCCTCCAGCATTTAAAGGGCAACCTGGATGGCCTCCATCAGAGCCCCAACCAGTGTAGCGATAACCCTTATCGCCGGAGGGCTTCACCGCCCGAGACGTCCTTTCCCAATGGTCAGAGGTGCTGCAGGAGTCCCAGAGTCGTCCGTGAGGAACCAGGAACAGCCCTTACAAGGGCTAGTGAACTGTAATATAGCGTTTCCCCCAATAAGAGACAGAACTTCAGTATTGAGGGTGAAGGTGAAGTGTTTTTATTAGTGCCACTCTAGGCCTTATATACACAAGTCTCTATTGCATGACACACACACCGACCAATAGCAGCAGGGCAAACAATCCCTCAACTCTGCCGGTGACGCAATCAGTAGAACAATAGCAGGCTGTAATACAATCAATCAGGACTGTGACGTAATCAACAATACACAATGGCAGTCAAAATACAATGACATTGCCTGTAACAGTATCAAAATACAATGACCTAATTAAGAAAAGGCCAGTGAATGACCCGGTGGGCAACTGAATAGTGATGACATCCAAAAGACAGAGCGTATGTCACAACCAGCATCTCCATCTGCTGGTCGATGTTCCCCCCAAAAACATTGACGCTTTTGTACCTCTGCACAGGGATGCGTCATATAGACGACATCCAAAGACATCCAACATGGCACCCACCTAGTTCACCCATGAGCAGCAGGAGGACATTATGATGGTAAGTCACACTTTCATGCCATTCACCTGCGCATGTGTGCTGCATGTGTGCCGCAAGCCTGTTAAGGTGCAAACAGGTGACAGTGTCTGCGAAATTAGTACATAGCACCACAGTAATGGCGGAGGCCTGGCCTTCCAGCATTACAGGGCCACAGAACTCTGCTGCCGCTGTCACATGCTCTAGTATCTTTGTATGTGAAGCAGGGGTGAAAAAGTGATTTAGGTTTGACATTTCTATGAAATCCGTTACTATTGTGGGATTGGAGAGCTGGCTTTGCCTTGTTGCTGGCTGCGGTCAGTGAGGCCTATCCAACAGTAATAGCGGAGTGGAGAGGTAGGCGCACCTTTTGGCCTAAGTGCTCCTGCACTTCCAATCCACTACTCTCGTGGGATGGGAGAGCTGGATTAGTTAACATTGGCATACATAACGTAATAATAATAATAATGTATACAAGGCTTGGGTTGTTGCAGTGTCCTAGAAATGTATTTAAAGAGGCAGGGGCATGCATGTGGAGTTAAATGAGACCCCAACAGAGGACATAAGTTAACAATGCACACCTGTTTGTGGTTTGCTGACTTTCATTGAGCAACGGTATGACTTTAAGCCCACCACACATGAAAAGAGGACATTGGCAGAGGAAAAGGCAGCCCAAATAATGCAGCACTGGCCCTAGGTGCTGTTAGGCATTAGAGAAGGTGAGCTATTAGGGTAATGAGTAACATGTTTTACAAAATGATATTTTCTTTTATAGCTGGGGAGTTCTGGCTGCGGATCAAGCCCACCCAGAAGCATTGCCAGCAGGGGGGAGAAAGGTAAGTATGTGCAAGTACATGCAGATTACCATTGGTACAGTGGCAGGGGACAACGGGAAGCACATTAAAATAGCTGGTTACAACAAAAAAGGCATGCCTTGTAAAGCCAAATGCTTGGCTAAAACATATGCGTATGCAAAGCCAATACTCCCGCTTGCGCATGAACGAACCTTTTTTTTTGGAACGTGGCTGTGAATGATACGAGCGTTCGCAATTTCCCGGTTACTAAGATCGTTTCCCAAAAAAATTAGCATTCATGGGCAGGCTCTGAATCAGGCCAATAGATTTTACTGAACATTATTTTTCTAGTCTGTTAATAAGCTGCTTTTGAATAATTTTGATAAATGCATGCTAGGATGTGTGCCAATATTCACAATTATAAATCAGACCCTTGGTGTTACAGATATGTTTTAAAATTGTCTAACCAATGAAAAATACTCCTCCTTCTAAAAAAATGGTACCTTACGTGCTAAGGCCAGCGAAAAAGCCATCCTTAAAGTGAACCAAAACCCACAGAGATCGGCCCAGGAATCTATAAGATTTCCAGCCCAATCGATTCCGTCCGTTTTGAAACGAGCACCAGCATAGGGAGTGGAAGAGGTCGCATTCCCAGCCTGCTGCTCGCTCCAGACCCCAGACTATCTCAATGGCTGGGTGCAGGAGCACGCCTCAGCTTCAGGGAGGCGGGGGATGCAGACACAGCCAGAGGACGTGGTGTGGGAGTGGCAGGAAGGTAGGTGATTTTGGGGCTGTGAGGGGGGTTCACACAATGGGACATATGAAATTGGAAAGCCCTAGAGGTCACTTATTTGACTGTTCCCAGAGTCTATTAGACAAGCGTTGGCTGTTATAGGTTTATTAGAGTTAATTAAATACTTACCAGTTAACTAATATATAACTAACAAGTACTAAATTACTGATAATATATTAGGCAAATATCAAGTTAATTAGTAATCAATATATCGCCAAATAAATAATCCCAGACAAGCCAAAAAACAAACAGAATAAATAGATGCATTCAATCATTTTATTCACAGTAATAAATCAAAAACATCTGAGCAATAAATCAAGTGGTTGCTTACACAGAATAACACTGCTATAATATTGTCTAGACAGTGGCATTAGTCATGGTAAGGTGGTGGTTCGCTCAAGACTTCTAACTTATCTTGTGGCTTACCAGATAGAGCCAATAAAGGAGCTGTCTAGATTTAGGGAGTCAGCTGGACAAAACATATGTAAATCGATTACGGTAGTCCTTTCTGGTTAAACCCAAATTATTGACGTGTGCAATGATCCTTTATCTGCATTGCGAGAGAGATAAAAGCTATTCCAGTTGATTAAATTGAAAGAAAAATACAAACTACACAAGTGACAGTTTTCCAGCTTTCATTGTAGAGGCATGGGTTTAAATGAGAAATTAGGCAAACAAGTGGAGATTGTTACATAGTTACAAATACGATTGAAAAAAGACATATGTCCATCAAGTTCAACCAAGGGTGTTGGGGTATTTTTTTTACTGATAACAGCTAATAGTAACTGTTAATGTTATTTTCTTCTAAATAAGCATCTTATCCTTTTTTGAAGCTGTCAGTGGTTGATGCTGTAACAAGCTCCTGTGGGAGGCTATTGCACAGATTTATAGTCTTTTATGGTAAAAAATGATTGTCTCCTCCGGAGACTGAATTTCTTTTTTTCCAGTTGAAGGGAACATCTGCTTGTCTTTAGAGAGGATTTTACCTGAAATGGGCATTTTTTGTATTGCCCATTTATATATCATGTCCCCCCTCAGTTGTATCCTCTCCTTGTAATCTTTCCTCATAACTAAGATCTTTAATTCCTTTTATTAGTTTGGTGGCTCTCCTCTGCACCCTTTCCATAGTCAGAGAGTCCTTTCTATGAACGGGTGCCCAGAACTGGACAGCATATTCCAGGTGAGGGCGCACCAGTGCCTTGTAAAGAGGCAATATTACATCCCTATCCCGGGATTCCATGCTTCTTTTAATGCATGATAATATCTTGCTTGTCTTGGAAGCAGCTGCTTGACATTGCATGCTGTTATTTAGCCTGTGGTCTACCAGTACCCCCAGATCCTTCTCAACAAATGTTTCTCCCAGAGGATAATTTTGGCCATCAGGTTGTTAGACCCCCAAGTGCTTAACTTTACTTTACATTTCTCCACATTAAACTTAATTTGCCAAGTGGGTGCCCAGACACTCAAAGTGTCCAACTCAGCCTGAAGCTTGTGAACATCTTCAATAGTCTGCACTGTGCTACATATCTTTGCGTCATCTGCAAAAATAGACAGTGCTTTTAATTCCATTTTTTTATGCCATTTATAAACAAGTAGAAAAAAGTGGGCCCAGCACTGAACCCTGGGGTATATCGCTTACAACTGATAACCATTCAGAGAAGGTGTCATTAACCCACAACTCTCTGCACACGATCCTTCAGCCAGTTTTCAATCCAGTTACAAACTATATTTTCTAATCCTGAAGATATCAATTTCCCCAATAAGCATCTATGGGGTACAGTGTCAAATGCTTTTGCAAAATTCAGGAAAACTATGTCTACAGCTGCCCCTCTGTCCAGGCTTCTACTCACCTCCTCATGGAAGCAGGGTAGTCTGGCAGCTTCTGTCCTTAGTAAAACCATGCTGGCTGTCACCTATAATATTATGCATAGTTACATATTCATGTATATAGTCCCTTAATAGCCCCTCAAGCAAATTTCCCACAATAGACGTTAAACTTACCAGTCTGTAATTGCCCGAAGAAGACCTAGAGCCCTTTTTAAAAATGGGCACCACATTTGCCTTGTGCCAATCTGTTGGCACTATACCATTTGTTAGTGAGTCTTTAAAGATCAAGAACAGGGGTAATGAGATAACTGAGTTCTTTAAGAACTCTTGGGTGAAGTCCATCTGGTCCTGCAGTCTTATTCAAATTTAAATAATTTAGTCTTTCTTGGATGATATCCATGTTAAGTATTATACTTGGGCTATTGCTATCAGTGGCATCACTTGTGTTGACTCCTTGCTCCTCTCTTGTGTACACAGACCTTGACGATTGACCGTCCATCCATCTCAGCCACACCAATATCATCAATATTTCCTTCCAGTACCAGAGCCTCAAGCTCCCCCACTTTACTAGCCAGACTTCTGGCATTTGTGAACATACACTTTAAGTTCCTATCTAGTTTGACACATTGAGCTTTAGTATTAGCTTCTGCAGTAATGCATCCGCCTAATTTTTAACTGCTGGTTTGCAACACACGGATCTCCTTATCCATTATAGCAGTCCTCCCCCCTTCTAATTCTCCACCCACCATCATATGCGGTCCCCTAAGTAACCTATCATCGTCTTTATTTTCTTTCTTGCCCCCCCCCTCATCTCTAGTTCAAATAGCCCTCCACCCCTTCTAGTATCCTCTTACCCAGCACAGCAGCTCCCTTCCATTTAGGTGCAAATTATCTGTATGATAGTTTGCTCTAGGAACCCAAATCCGTATGCCCTGCAACAGGACTTGAGCCATGTGTTTAACTCTCTAAGCTCCCGCTGTCATTCATGTGTAGCGCATATCACATGCAGTATTCCAGAGAATGCAACCTTGGAGGTCCTTTTCTTCAACTTGGTGCCTAATTACTTAAATGTATTCTTAAGGAACCTCCATATCCTATTAATTATGTCATTGATCCCCATGTGAACAACGACAGCTGGTCATCCCCAGTAATTTGTCCACCCTTTACACCACATGCCGAACCATGGCATCAGGAAGCCAGCAAACTATTCGCCTGAGGCGGTCTTGGTGACAAATTATTCTGTCAGTCCGCTTGATAATAAAATCGCCTATTACCAGTAACTGTCTAGTCCTACCTGCAGTCCCAACCACCTGCTCACTATCTGGGCTGTCTTTCCAGCTGTTAGGGAGAGCAGTATCCGCTAGGGCTGCCATTTCTGAGACTGACACTCTGCATCTTGCATCATTACCAAACTTGGCAATTTTTCTAGGGTGCACAGACACAGGTATGGCCTTCCTTTCTGTGCACCCTTTCTACTCCTTCGATCTACACTTACCCAGCTACTTATCTGCTCATCCTGACCCATTACTCCACCTTCTGTATCTACCCCATTTATTGTCTGCTCAGTGAGCAGCATGCCCTTTTCCATATTGTCAATATCCCTCAGTGTTGCATTTTGCACCTCCAGATCTCTAACCCGAGCTTCCAAGGTTGCAACATGCTCACAGTGGTATTCACCGTGGAACTGCTGCTCCTGAAGTGTATACATATGACAAATTGCGCATTGAAGTAGACCGCCAATATTACTAGCCATTATCCCAGTTACAAAAACAGCAGTAAAAACTCAATTTTAGTGTTTACAGTTGCAGCACTTTGGCTTTAAACTTATTTTAGTTCTATAACACTTATACTAACACTAACACAAATATCCCCCAATATAAAGTCCCCTAAGGAAAAGTCCCCCTCACTTATAAAACAACCTTACCTGAAAATACAACCAGAACTAGCAAAAGCTTCTAAACTTGCTTTAAAACAATCTTATTTATAGCAAAGCAATACTTCCCTTCATCAGTGTCAGTCTCTGCCTGGTCTGGCAACAGCAATTGTTGATAAAAAAAGATATTGATTAAGACACTACTATTCATGTAATCTATTTTAATAGAAAACTTAAATCCTCAAATATTCAACCTTTATCAAAAACGGAGGACATTTAGGGTTTGTGGGAGGAGTGAATAAAAAGATTATGAATGCACAGGCTATATTATACCAGTTAGTCTTCACAGTATTAGGACAGATATGTAAATGCTTAAGATGTTTTATGTATGGCACAGAGCAAGGTGTCTTTATATATACTCCCTATATTTCCCTGAAAATAATACCTACCCTGATTCACACACATATCAAGAAGTCCCACTGGAGTCACCCCTCCCCTTCCCAAAGCATATACGAGATCATTGTGGTTGTGCTTCTGGTTACCAGGAGAAGCGAACAAACTTGCTATGCAGTGGAACTTGGAAGCGAGCAGCTGAAATGCCAAGAAATGCATATTTTGGAGCAACAATTATTATAAGACTTATTATTTTCACGTAAACGGGGTATATATCATTTGAGCATGCTTGCATCAGACTGGGTTGTCTACAACAACCAAACTAGCACAAATCCCGATATTATTGGAAAAATATATTTGTAGAAGTTTTAGCATGGCAGCCATGGACTTAAATGAGAGTTGGACTTGAGGAACAGGCCAGTACAGTCACTCTGCTGAAGGGGTTGGGTAATCTGTCACTCAGGGCCCCAGCATCACGTTCATGAAGATTACCCACCACCAGTTAATTTTATTGCCCAAATATGGCTTAGCACAGGGGGATGTAGGGGAGGGTGGGGTGTTACAAAATGCTTGGACTTGCTCAGCACCCAATAAGCAAGTGAAAAATGTGCCACATACACACAGGCAAAGTCACTCAGAAATATGAACTCACTAGACCTCCAATTCTTCTTCGACTCTCTTAAACCTCTTCACACCTTGCCCTCATTTACCAACACAGACTCCATAAAACACTAACCCCCTGCTCTGGACTCTGTTACCCCCAAACAACGGTTTAATATCACATTTAATACCTCCTCCCATATCACAACAGAGCCATTTTTTTCATTTTTCACAAATAAAATTAACAAAGGCTCAACCCCTCAAATTATTTTACCTCACTTGACTCCCCTACACCTTGTTCCCTTGATCCTATTCCATCTTACCTCATCTCACAGATGTCCTCCACCCTCACCCTGGCCCTCACATTTCTCCTTAATATTTCCCTCTCTGCAGACAGCTTTCCTACAATATTCAAACAAGCAGTCATAACACCAATACTCAAAAAACCTTTCCCTGGACCTGTGTGTTCTCACAGTTACCAACCCATATCTCTGCATCCTTTGTCATCTTCTGGAATAGCACTTTAACAAGCTATTTCTCTACTAACTCCTTACTTGATTAGGCATGACTAAGGGGGTTGGTCCCCCAAAGTTCTGGTGCGTTGGACTTGGTCATTTAAACACTATAGAGACACAGACATCTGAGGTGAGCTGGCTTCTTTACTTTCTCCTTACCCAATCCCTCCAATTTAGATCCCACTCTAACCACTGCCAAAGCTGCTCTCACTAATGTCACTAACAATCTATCACTGTCAAATCTAAAGACCACTAATCCATTCTATCCTACCAAATATTTGCCTTCCTATGAATCCAATATCTTTCACTTTCTTGACTCTCAGCTTATATCTGAGATCACACATTTGGGGGTTATTTACCCTGGGTATCCGCTGGGTTTGCGCTAGTTTCCGCATTTACCAAGCGAATGTTGCATTTTTGGCCGGGGATGTCCATGTTTTCTAGATTTACGTCAACACCAGTTTAGCATGGCTAATGCTGGTGAATGCCTTTTCTATTCGCCAGCTTTTTGTCGCGAATCCCATAGGAATTCATGTTATTTGAGGAGAGATTGTCACTTTAGCTCTTTTTAGCATTTCTAACTTTTTTTCAGTCAGATAGGTAACTGTGAAAAACAACTAACGATTCTGTGTTAACATTAATTTTATATTTGTCACTAAACTTTTTTTTTAATCTTTTAAAACAACCTAGACACATCCATTACACCCCACATATATTCTGAGACACCTTCCATGTTGACTTATGCTGAAGAAGTGGATTTTCAGTAAGATTTTATGTTTTTTTAAACAAAATCCCCCACAATAAGAATGCCAAACCATTTCTAAATGTAAACGCTACTATTTTTCACCAGCAAATTTCAGTGAAAACATAAAACAAAATGCATGGTGTAAGTGAGTTGTCACAGGCTTTCGGCACTTCAATTTGAGCAACATTCGCCGTGGCTAGCCCGTTGAACGCATGGAATAGGAAAGTTGCGCAAACACTTGAACATTGGAAATCCCCCTTTTAGTGTATACCACTCCAACATGGTTTCCTCTTTGTCTGTTGGTGTACTACAAGGTTCTGTTCTTTGACCCCTACTCTTCTCAGCTTACACCTTTAGTCTTAAGCTAACTCATTTGGCTTATAACACCACTACTATGCAAATGACACTGAAGTTTAACTCTCAGAAATCTCCCTAGTCTTTTTTCTTGTGGCGCAACAGTCTCTTATTCATGCTCATTAAACAAATGAGTCAACATTATTATGAATTATTTCTTATCAAAATTATCCAATATCACATATCAGTGAGTGACATTCAATATCCAACCTTGTACAGCAATTCATGCATCATTCTGGCAATTGTTTGGTGCTCACTTCAGGTCCTTTCAAAACATTTCAGTTGGATTAAGGTCAGGACTTTGACTTGGACATTCTAAAATGTTAACATTATTTTTCATCTCTTCTGCTACCACAGGAGCCATAATGAGGAACATAGGATTTTTTTGCAGACCCTGTTTTGCAGACCTACAGGATGAAAATTCACCAAATGGAAATTTGAATATCTCACTGCCCCTATTTTTTATTTCTAGCTGTCATTTCTACAGTAAACCAGCATTAGATGTTCCAGTATGCTACAGGAAACTTTGGGGCAATAGAGATATAAGGGTCGATTCAAAGAAACATGTAACAGCTTGGATTTGGGTGCCGATCATCCTATTTTCATGTCCGCTCGTGCGTTCGTATGAACTTGCGAGTGATTCTATAAGCAAATACGTTTCTATCCTAAAATATACGTCCGTTCGTATGGCAGTTCGGGAATCAGACCTATGTCAGTTTCCATCCTGAATTTTCCGTTTCATTTCTCAGGTTGCAACATTGGTTTTGCCCTTTTTCCTTTTTTGTCTGGACGTAAATCCTTCTGATCTTGCGGCTGCGCACTACAAACTTACCTCATTAAAGTGCATTCTAAATATTTGGTCTTTTATTTTTCTTTATTTCATTCATTTTGTAGTAACCAACCATTAATGAATGCATTTGCATAAGTAAATCTTACTTTGTTTAATTTTTAGTTAACTTGCATTTTTTACTTGTGGATTTAATTTTAATATTTTGGCTTCAAATGGTACAACTTAAAATTTTGTGTGTGGTTACCCACACCCTCTACATACAGATTGCTCTCACATATTAAAAAACACCCAGCAACCTCTGCATGTTATGAGCCTAGAAACAGCCAAGATGGCGGCTCAGGTATTATCGGGCAGCCTGCAAACAGAAAGGGCCTTGTGACTGTGTTGCTCTGGATTCTTTGATTTCTGACCTTTCCGTGCCCCCAGCTCTGCTGTGTGTGTGCAAAATACAGCAGTAACCCACATCCTGCACTTTATCCCGCTCTCCTCTCCTCAGTAAGTGTGATGCATCTGACCAAAGATGTGCTTAAATAATTAAACAAAGCAAAGGTAAACAACTACACCAATAAATGCAATCTAAAAATATTATTCTAGTACATCAATTTAAAAATAAATCCCAAAGGACATAAGTTTCTTTAATTAACGCAAATATATTGCCAAATAAAGGTTTACATGCAAAGGACTAATTAAGGTCCACATTAAAATGCTTTTATAAGGCATACATGAAATGTATTGAATCAGGTATGCATTGCTATACCATTTATGGCCTCGGCCATGCTGATACATGCAGTTCATTGGAGCTCAAGACGCGCAGACTCCTCCACATAGCCAAAAAACCTGTTCAAGAACAGCAATACGACTGCTAAAAGGTGTCGGCAGTGGCTTTCTTTTAAAACGTATTTAGAGGTTTGAAAACTGTTCGCTGAATCACACCTAAACACATCCAATTATCCTAAGTTTTACGTTTTCATCCTAAGTTTTAGGATTTGATCCTAAGTTTTACGTTTTCATCCTAAAATTTACGAACGAACTTGCGATGATCGTAAGAGCATATACGCATTCGAACGTAGGCTCGTGCGAGTCGGAAATGGCCAAAAAAAGAGGAAAAAATGACAAACACCCACCCAAACTTACGATTCTCGATCCGAAATCAATTAACTTTTGCTCTTTGAATCGAGGGGATAGAATGGGTTACCACCTGAGCAAGGCGTTTAACTTAGTTTAACTTAAAGCAGACCAACAACCTCCTCAGTGAGGGTGTTGGTGGCTGCTGACGCCGTCGCTATATGACAAGCTCGGGGGGCATCCAGAATGCTGGACCCCCGCACATAACCCACTAGGGTGCCCGGCAGTCACAAAGGCAGTGACGTTCCGGCTGCCAAATGTCCTGCCCTTGTGAGCGCCATGCAGCTAATCGGGGGAGCGAAGATAATATATTCTGGATGCCTCCCAGTCTGTCATATAGCGACGGCCACCAACACCCTCGCCGCGGAGTCGGTTGGTCCACTTTCAAAGGTTGTTTATGTAAATATAGATTTTCAAATGTGAGCTTGTATTACAACCATGTTGTTTTAGCATGATAAGCTCAGCAGAAGCCCTTTTTAATTTATTTGAAAAGGGCAGAAATCTTAGCTCTGCTTTTTCCTAGTTGACTTTTTTGAATGTATTAAAACTCAGTAGTGTGTCATAAGCTGCTGTAGCAAGTCATGGGAACACAATCACCATCAATGGCTGTTTCAGTAGCTTCTTTATCTAAGAGTAGTGTGTGTCAATTTTCACATTATTCGCATTAAAAACACACAACAAATAATAACTAAAATTATGTAAAACATGTGATGTTAACAAAGTTTGTTTCTGTAGATACTGTTCACATTTTACAAAAGGCTCTTTCTGTACATTTTATAATTAAATGCCATTTAGTAAATGTTTAAGGGAAACTGGAAAAGCGATGCTGTAAGGTCACAAAGACCTGCATAGAATTACTAAATGGTTTCCCTCATTTAGCCGGCCTTTATTCACTGCAATGCTGGCTTTTAAAACCAGGACTTATTTTACTGAGCAAAAAATGGCTCTTTTGTTGCTGCTTTTCCCCTAGTGTCATCTCGCTTTGTTGTCATGGCAACCGGTTTATGCTTTCAGCCTTGGAGGTTATTGGGCCTCCGGAAGGAAGTGCTCCAGTTGCTGGACTGCTATTTTTATGGAGCTCTAGCATAATACAGCCTATGAAAGCTTCCTCTTACGGTTTTATTGCACGAAAGGGAAATTAAGTTTGATTACTTTGAATGTTTGATGTTGGAGGTGAAATGACTTTGGTATTGTGCTTTTCTTGCAACATTTCTTTTGTCCTCTGTTTAGCAGAAGACCCTTGCAGATAGGGTAGATGGCACTGACTATATCTGAATAGGCAAAGAGATAGAAATGAGCGGAAAACACATTTTTGTTATCACCAAACATATTTGTTTCCTATATTTTAGATTATAAGATTATAAAGGTGCCAGTGAGTGCCTCTCTGTCCCCCCAACTTATAGACGCTGCGTGTTATATTTATTATTTTTTTACACCTACAAAAGATTGACACTGTATTTAACAGGTGCTGGTCAGGGTTTCTTTATTACAGTCAAAGGAAATCACTTACGTGAACAAAGGGAACAATCTTTCTGTGTCTATGATGATTTTTAATTGTTGTACAATGGTAAGAAAAGACAGACTTGACAAAAGATTTAACAATAAATTAATAGAATGTCATATTGGGGTCGTTTCAGAGTCTGGTGAGAAAACTCACTTCTTTCTTACGAGAGAAAACTGCCATTCACTTGCATTGTCTACCAGGTGTAAATTTTCACCTGGCTCTGAATCAGCCCTAAGGTAGACAATGAAAGTGAATGGCAATTTTCCCTCCTAAAAAAGTGATTTTTCTCACCAGCTTCTGAATCTACCCCTTGGTGACATCTATGTATTGTGTTTGCATTATTAACAAGTCCCCAAAAATTTGGTACAAATAATTACTTATAACATTATGTATAAGCAAAAAACACTTCAATACAGTTCTGCCCATTGTGGTCTATGGGATGTTAACCTACAGCACCACTATAAACTTGTGCAGCTTATACAAGAGTGCCATACAAAATGGCACATGTGAAAAATTTGACACATTTGTTTATCTTTGGATCTTAAAATTGTGCATTAAGTGCTGCTGAGGCTAAAACATTGGTGATGAGTGGTATTTACAGACACTGACACTTGATAAATGAGTCTCCAAGTAAAGTTTGGATGTGGAGGTTTGGAGGCCAATTTAAGACTAGCTCCATGTATTGCCATTTGTGCATTTATGTAGCGGCGCCTAGAGCATCCACAAGAGTACACTGCAAATAGGTGTCTGGCACTATAACATAGCTTTGTCGCTGGACAAGTGACACAGTAGTATCCTGTCCAGCATTGATAAATGTGATGTCTATAGGGCATTTTAGAAGTGCTATCCTTGAATTAATGCATATGTAGCGGCCTGGGGAAAAACCACCCAAGGCGACGCTAAATATAACAACAGAACAACAACATGCTGCAGTGAACGTTAGGTAGGGCCAGTCAAGTGCGTCCGGTGCTCGGCGCTGATGCCCATATTTAAGAAAAAAGCAGTGGCGCTATAAAAATGGGTGATCTAGCTCTAGAGCGCAGGATGCTATATGAAAAAAGTCTGTTTCTGAGCGCATATCCACCAACACATGGAATGACATTATTTCAACACTGTAACATTGACACTGCAATGGCAGATATCTGGCAAATGGCAAATATATGACACTATATGCCTTTGGTTGCTGGCCAGGAGAGGAAAACAACCATCATATGATAAATGGGGAAATGCGGACCTCAGCGCCAGATTTTCGGACCCTGACAGCCCTACACTCAGTTGGTTCTGTGTTGCTATGCTCATAGCTGCCACCTTGATCTGCGATGTAGTACTTAGTCTCCCTGCCAGTGTTATGGCTAGAGATGAGCGAATCGAATCTGACGAACCCAAATTCGTTACGAATTTCAGGAAAAATTCGATTCGTAACGATTCCGCATATCACCGGGATTCGATCGCTCGAATCGCTTCCTTAAAACTCCATTTACTGCTATCCAGCCCATCTAAAATGGTGGATCCACATGTCAGGACATGTCCCATGGGCCAAGGAATCCTGGGTAGGCGTCATATGCTACCTATCAGCAGACAGGCTTACAGATGATGTCACAGCCCTATATAAGCGGTGGCCATTTTGCGGAAGCTCACTGTATTGCGGCCAGAGCAGATCAGGCAGGGAGAGAGCGAGGGACAGATAGACAGACAGATAGATAGATAGATAGATAGATAGATAGATACAGCAAGGGAGAGATATATAGATAGAACAAAGAACAGAAGAAGCGAGGGACAGATAGAGTTGGAGAGAGGCTGTGACAGTGACAGAGAAAGACAGGGAAAGCCTATTTAGTGTTAATAACACACCTGCCTATTTAGCTTTTCCTTTTCCTGGTGTCATTCTTTAAAAAGCGTGCTAGCATAAATATTTGAAGAGTACCTGTCTACTAACTGGTTGCATTTTGTAAAGAAAGTCAATTTCTCACTGTAAAAGCAGCCAGCCTATGTATTTGAAGAGGGGGAATCCCAAATACTAGCATAAATATTTGAAGAGTACCTGTCTGCTAACTGATTGCATTTTGTAAAGAAAGTCACATTGTCATTGCCAGCAGCCAGTGCCTTTCACCAAATACTATCACGTGTCTTTTAAGAGTACCTGCCTACTTACCTTTTGCCTTTTGTATAAAAAAGTCTGGTTTTCAAGTTTAAAGCACCCATTGCCTTTCACCTGGGGCCATTGTCAGTGCTACCATTTATCTTTTAAGAGTACCTGCCTACTTACCTTTTGCCTTTTGTATAAAAAAGTCTGGTTTTCAAGTTTAAAGCACCCATTGCCTTTCACCTGGGGCCATTGTCAGTGCTACCATTTATCTTTTAAGAGTATCTGCCTACTTACCTTTTGCCTTTTGTATAAAAAAGTCTGGTTTTCAAGTTTAAAGCACCCATTGCCTTTCACCGGGGGCCATTGTCAGTGCTACCTATCACTTATCTTTTAAGAGTACCTACCTACTAACCTTTTGCCTTTTGTAAAAAAAAAGTCTGGTTTTCAAGTTTAAAGCACCCATTGCCTTTCACCTGGGGCCATTGTCAGTGCTACCATTTATCTTTTAAGAGTACCTGCCTACTTACCTTTTGCCTTTTGTATAAAAAAGTCTGGTTTTCAAGTTTAAAGCACCCATTGCCTTTCACTGGGGGTCATTGTCAGTGCTACCACTTATCTTTTAAGAGTACCTGCCTACTAACATTTTGCCTTTTGTAAAAAAAAAGTCTGGTTTTCAAGTTTAAAGCACCCATTGTCTTTGACCGGGGGCCATTGTCAGTGCTACCTATCACTTATCTTTTAAGAGTACCTGCCTACTAACCTTTTGCCTTTTGTAAAAAAAAAGTCTGGTTTTCAAGTTTAAAGCACCCATTGCCTTTCACCTGGGGCCATTGTCAGTGCTACCTACCACTTATCTTTTAAGAGTACCTGCCTACTAATCTTTTGCCTTTTGCAAAAAAAAGTCTGGTTTTCAAGTTTAAAGCACCCATTGCCTTTCACCGGGGGCCATTGTCAGTGCTACCACTTATCTTTTAAGAGTACCGGCCGACTTACCTTTTGCCTTTTTAAAAAAAAAGGCTGGTTTTCAAATTTAAAGCAGCCGTTGCCTTTCACTGGGGGGGGGGGGGGCATCCCGAATACTAACACTTAGCTTTTAAGAGTACCTGCATCTTTACCTTTTTTACATTTTGAACAAAAACCAAGTTTTAAAACTGCCTATGGTGCATTTAACTCTGACCAGGGGCATCCTGTGTAAGACCATCTGACAGTGTCTTTTTGCATTAGCTTTTAGCTACAGTGTCTGCCTATTTTGATCTAACTTTTCTACACACCTGCTGTTACAAAAATACTGTTCTAGGTGTAGTGTACTGTATTGTTTTCCCCTCCTAAACGCAGTAAAAATGTCAGGCAGAGATATGCCAGGATGTGCACCGAGGAGAGGCCTCAATTCATCAGGCAGAGATCGCAGCAGACTAGGGGGGAGTGGCAGCAGGAGTCACGGTGAGAGGCCTGATCTCCCGGTATCTGCTAGCGGTCATGTCTCGACCAGCAACGCATCTGCCGTCATCAATTGGTTAACTCGGTCATCCACCTCATCACAAGTGACATCTGACACCCAAAGTCAACAGTCGGTAGGTTCCTCGGACACAACCCTGAGTTGGCATAGCCCGGGAGCAGCCCCTGTCCTTCCATTGCCTCTGTCCTACACCCCCCTCCAGCTGACGTATCTTATGCATTGGGTTCAGCTCCACTATTCATTGAGGACGATGTGTTAGAGGACAGTCAGCAGCTACTGCCCAGCCAAGAAATGGAGGAGACATCCGCCGCTTCTTTCGCTAGGCAGACAAACACTGAGGAGGAGAGTGGGAGGTGGTGTGGCGAGCGTTCCATCTCCTGCCGCACACGCTGTTGTGGAAACCGAGGAGGACATCAGTGATGTGCAGACACAACTCGATGATGATGATGAAGACGATTGCACTTGGGAGCCCGGTGCAGAAGGGGCTTCATCACCATCAGGAAAAGAGTGTCCCAGGTTGGCCCAGAGTCAGCAGCTGAGGCAGCAAGGTGGTAGTAGGGTTGGCAGTCAGCATGGTGGCAGAATTGGGATGTCTGGAGCCACACGTGGCCGGGGGCGGGTAGACCACCTGCTGCGTGGCAGGCTGCCTTCCCGGGAGGTAGTGGAGCAGGGGTTCCTGGAGTTGGCAGCAGTAGCAGTGAATTTGTGCGGACTGTTAGTGGAAAAATTAGCTACTCTGCAGTGTGGCACTTTTTCATTAAGCATCCGCAGGTGGGTAACCTGGCCACATGCAAGATATGTAGACAGAAGGTGAAGCGTGGCCAGGGGCCCAATGTTGGTACCACGGCCCTGCGCAACACATGCAGCGTCACCATAAAGCGGCCTGGGAGAACCGAGGCTCCGAAGTGGGGGTCCAGCCTGCTGCGTCAGCCAGTTCCACGCCACTTCCAATTTCACCCAGCTAAGGCTCCAGCACCTCAGCCGAAGGTAGCTGTGCATCATACTCATCGTCTGCCACTCCAGATGCTCCTGCTCCTCCTACTAAAAGTCAGTCATCCCGTCAGCAATCCATCAACGAAGCCATGTCCAAGAGACAACAGTATGTGCCCACTCATCCTACGGTGCAGAAGCTAAATGTGCTCCTGTCCAAGTTGCTGGTGCTGCAGTCCCTCCCTTTTATGGTGGCGGACTCTGCACCTTTCAGAGAGCTGATGGCTAGTGCCAAGCTGAGGTGGAGAGTCCCAAGCTGTCATGTTGAGCAGAAAGTGGGCCAGTCCTTGAGCTTGTCGGTGCGCACCAAAGTGCTCTGACATCTGGAGCTGCAACTACGGTCAGGGACAATACATGTCCTTTACGGCCCACTGGGTGAATGTGGTTCCTGCACAGCAACAGGAACAGGTCCCACCACTCTGCCTCCATGCTCCCAGGCCTTTTTGCCTGTCACAGTGTGCGACTCCGCCTCCTCATCCTCCGCCGTCTCCTCAGCCTCCACTGTATGGTCAATTCTCAATGCCCCTCCAGCCTACCATGTGTGCAGGGCACGGCGGTGTCACGCTGTGCTTCACATGGTTTGCCTTGGCGAACGGAGCCACACAGGGGAGGAGCTCTTGAAATTCATTCATCAAGAAATCAAAACATGGCTTACTCCACGAAAACTGCAAATGGGAACTATGGTGACTGACAATGGAAGTAACATCTTGTCTGCACTGCGACAAAGAAGCTTGAGCCATGCGCCCTGTATGGCACACGTCTTCAATCTGGTTGTGAAGCGATTTCTGAAGTCTTCCCCCCATCTGTAAGACATCCTAACAACTTCAAGGAAACTTTGCATGCACTTCAGCCACTCCTACACCGCCAAGCACACCCTTCTTGAGCTACAGCATCAGAACGGTATCCATCAACATAGTCTGATTTGCGATGTTTCCACCCATTGGAATTCCACCCTACATATGTTAGATCGACTATACAAACAAAGAAAATTCAACAATGATTTCTTGATAATCCAAGCAGATAGGGGGACTCCCCTGTGTAACTATAATGTAAACCAGTGGCAGCTCATACGTGACACCTGCCGTTTGCTCAGGCCCTTTGAGGAAGCCACTTTATTTGTCAGTGGCCAGGATTACGGCATGAACGTCGTGATTCCGCTGCTTCATGTAATACAACATATGAAGGAAACCATGGCTGGTCAGGGCACTGGAGACATGGCGCATACATTTCACGGCCACATAAACCCTGTGGGAGCTGAGGAGGAGGAGCACAGTGAAGCACAGTTTAGTTATGGCGAAATGGGCGGTTTATCTAGTCATCTGACAGGAGAGGAGGAGCAGGAGCAGCCAGAGGAGTTAGAGGGTTGTGAGGAAGGCGAGACAAAGGACCCAGACACACAGTGGCAGTATGCAGTGGAGATGGAGACAGGTAGTCCCTCCAAGTCACTTGCACAAATGACACGATGCATGCTCATGTGCTTGTGTAGTGACCGCAGAATTGTCTCCATTTGTCTCCATTTGTCTTCTGGCTCTCCGCCTTATTGGACCCTCGCTACCGGCACAAAATGGGGGCAATTTTTACACCCACCGAGAGGGAGGACAAACTGACCTACTACAAAGACATTCTACGTAGTCAGTTGGCCGATGCCTATCTGCACCATGGTCCATACTCTCACAGGTATGACTCGGGGGGACCTCTGCACTCACCTTCCACTGCCATGCCTGCTGGGGGGGGGGGGTGGCAGGAGCAGCAGCAGCTCCATCAGCAGCAGCCTCAGTCTTCAGTCGCTAATGAGTAGCTTTCTGCACCCGCATAGTGAGGCTACTCATGAGCAGCAGGGAGACCTGGAGCAGGGCCTGAACCAGCAGGTCGTGTCAAAACTTGAAATGACCATGCCAACACACCTTGAGGATCTGCAGGGCTTCTGGGCAGCCAAACTTGACTTGTGGCCGCAACTGGCAGAGTTTGCCCTGGGAAAGCTGTCCTGCCCGGCCAGTAGTGTGACATCTGAGTGGGTCTTTAGTGCTGCGGGGGCCATACGTAGCAACTCGTCTGTCCACGAAAAATGTGGAGAGACTCACCTTTGTGATGATGAATCAGGCATGGATCAGCCAGGATTTCAACCCATCAATAGCTGCTGCATGCGACTAGCTGATGCATGGTAGCTCCTTCTGCTGCTGCCAACTCCAGGGTGTGTCTTTCAGGCAATATATGGGATCCTAATGCTGCTGCCAACTCCTGGGTGTGTCTTTCAGGCAATATATGAGCTCCTTCTGCTGCTGCCAACTCCTGGGTGTGTCTTTCAGGCAATATATGGGCTCCTAATGCGGCTTCTGCTGCCAACTCCAGGGTGTGTGTTTCAGGCAATATATGAGCTCCTTCTGCTGCTGCCAACTCCTTGGTGTGTCTTTCAGGCAATATATGGGCTCCTAATGCTGCTGCCAAATCTAGGGTGTGTCTTTCAGGTAATATATGGGCTCCCTATGCTGCTGCCAAATTCAGGGTGTATTTTTCTGGCAATATATGGGCTCCCTATGCTGCTGCCAACTCCAGGGTGTATTTTTCTGGCAATATATGGGCTCCTAATGCTGCTGCCAACTCCAGGGTGTGTTTTTCAGACAATATATGGGCTCCCTATGCTGCTGCCAACTCCACTGTGTGTCTTTCAGGCAATATATGGGCTCCTAATGCTGCTGCCAACTCCAATGTGTTTTTCAGGTAATATATGAGCTCCTAATACTGCTGCCAACTCCAATGTGTTTTTCAGGTAATATATGGGCTCCCTATGCTGCTGCCGAATTCAGGGTGTGTTTTCCAGCAATATATGGGCTCCCTATGCTGCTGCCAACTCCACTGTGTGTCTTTCAGGCAATATATGGGCTCCTAATACTGCCGCCAACACCAATCTGTTTTCCAGGCAATATATGAGTTCCTAATACTGCTGCCAACTCCAATGTGTTTTTCAAGCAATATATGGGCTCCCTATGCTGCTGCCAAATTCAGGGTGTGTCTTTCAGGCAATATATGGGCTCCCTATGCTGCTGCCAACTCCACTGTGTGTCTTTCAGCCAATATATGGGCTCCTTAGGCTGCTGCCAACTCCAATGTGTTTTTCAGGCAATATATGGGCTCCTAATGCTGCTGATGCTGCCAACTCCTGGGTGTGTCTCTCAGGCAATATATGGGCTCCTAATGCTGCTGCCAAATTCAGGGTGTGTCTTTCAGGCAATATATGGGCTCCCTATGCTGCTGCCAACTCCACTGTGTGTCTTTCAGGCAAAATATAGGCTCCTAATACTGCCGCCAACTCCAATGTGTTTTTCAGGCAATATATGGGCTTCCTATGCTGCTGCCAAATTCAGGGTGTGTCTTTCAGGCAATATATGGGCTTCTAATACTGCCGCCAACTCCAATGTGTTTTTCAGGCAATATATGGGCTTCCTATGCTGCTGCCAAATTCAGGGTGTGTTTTTCAGGAAATATATGGGCTCCCTATGCTGCTGCCAACTCCACTGTGTGTCTTTCAGGCAATATATGGGCTCCTAATGCTGCTGCCAAATCCAGGGTGTGTCTTTCAGCCAATATATGGGCTCCTTAGGTTGCTGCCAACTCCAATGTGTTTTTCAGGCAATATATGGGCTCCTAATGCTGCTGATGCTGCCAACTCCTGGGTGTGTCTTTCAGGCAATATATGGGCTCCTAATGCTGCTGCCAAATTCAGGGTGTGTCTTTCAGGCAATATATGGGCTCCCTATGCTGCTGCCAACTCCACTGTGTGTCTTTCAGGCAAAATATAGGCTCCTAATACTGCCGCCAACTCCAATGTGTTTTTCAGGCAATATATGGGCTTCCTATGCTGCTGCCAAATTCAGGGTGTGTTTTTCAGGAAATATATGGGCTCCCTATGCTGCTGCCAACTCCACTGTGTGTCTTTCAGGCAATATATGGGCTCCTAATACTGCTGCCAACACCAATGTGTTTTGCAGGCAATAAATGAGTTCCTAATACTGCTGCCAACTCCAAAGTGTTTTTCAAGCAATATATGGGCTCCCTATGCTGCTGCCAAATTCAGGGTGTGTCTTTCAGGCAAAATATAGGCTTCTAATACTGCTGCCAAATCCAGGGTGTGTCTTTCAGGTAATATATGGGCTCCCTATGCTGCTGCCAAATTCAGAGTGTATTTTTCTGGCAATATATGGGCTCCCTATGCTGCTGCCAACTCCACTGTGTGTCTTTCAGGCAATATATGGGCTCCTAATGCTGCTGCCAACTCCAATGTGTTTTTCAGGCAATATATGAGCTCCTAATACTGCTGCCAACTCCAATGCGTTTTTCAGGCAATATATGAGCTCCTAGTACTGCTGCCAACTCCAATGTGTTTTTCAGGTAATATATGGGCTCCCTATGCTGCTGCCGAATTCAGGGTGTGTTTTCCAGCAAAATATGGGCTCCCTATGCTGCTGCCAACTCCACTGTGTGTCTTTCAGGCAATATATGGGCTCCTAATACTGCTGCCAACACCAATGTGTTTTGCAGGCAATATATGAGTTCCTAATACTGCTGCCAACTCCAATGTGTTTTTCAAGCAATATATGGGCTCCCTATGCTGCTGCCAAATTCAGGGTGTGTCTTTCAGGCAATATATGGGCTCCCTATGCTGCTGCCAACTCCACTGTGTGTCTTTCATGCAAAATATAGGCTCCTAATACTGCCGCCAACTCCAATGTGTTTTTCAGGCAATATATGGGCTTCCTATGCTGCTGCCAACTCCTGGGTGTGTCTTTCAGGCAATATATGAGCTCCTTCTGCTGCTGCCAACTCCTGGGTGTATCTTTCAGGCAATATATGGGCTCCTAATGCGGCTTCTGCCGCCAACTCCAGTGTGTTTTTCAGGCACTATATGGGCTTCCTATGCTGCTGCCAACTCCACTGTGTGTCTTTCAGGCAATATATGGGCTCCAAATGCTGCTGCCAAATCCAGGGTGTGTCTTTCAGCCAATATATGGGCTCCTTAGGCTGCTGCCAACTCCAATGTGTTTTTCAGGCAATATATGGGCTCCTAATGCTGCTGATGCTGCCAACTCCTAGGTGTGTCTCTCAGGCAATATATGGGCTCCTAATGCTGCTGCCAAATTCAGGGTGTGTCTTTCAGGCAATATATGGGCTCCCTATGCTGCTGCCAACTCCACTGTGTGTCTTTCCGGCAAAATATAGGCTCCTAATACTGCCGCCAACTCCAATGTGTTTTTCAGGCAATATATGGGCTTCCTATGCTGCTGCCAAATTCAGGGTGTGTCTTTCAGGCAATATATGGGCTTCTAATACTGCCGCCAACTCCAATGTGTTTTTCAGGCAATATATGGGCTTC
This sequence comes from Gastrophryne carolinensis, assembly GCA_027917425.1. Taxonomy (NCBI): domain Eukaryota; kingdom Metazoa; phylum Chordata; class Amphibia; order Anura; family Microhylidae; genus Gastrophryne; species Gastrophryne carolinensis. Next base: position 186,387,984 of record CM051234.1, on the reverse strand, counting down.
CTATGTTGCTGCCAAATTCAGGGTGTGTTTTTCAGGAAATATATGGGCTCCCCATGCTGCTGCCAACTCCACTGTGTGTCTTTCAGGCAATATATGGGCTCCTAATGCTGCTGCCAAATCCAGGGTGTGTCTTTCAGCCAATATATGGGCTCCTTAGGCTACTGCCAACTCCAATGTGTTTTTCAGGCATTATATGGGCTCCTAATGCTGCTGATGCTGCCAACTCCTGGGTGTGTCTTTCAGGCAATATATGGGCTCCTAATGCTGCTGCCAAATTCAGGGTGTGTCTTTCAGGCAATATATGGGCTCCTAATACTGCCGCCAACTCCAATGTGTTTTTCAGGCAATATATGGGCTCCCTATGCTGCTGCCAAATTCCAATATATATGGGCTCCTTAGGCTGCTGCCAACTCCAATGTATTTTTCAGGCAATATATGGGCTCCTAATGCTGCTGATGCTGCCAACTCTTGGGTGTGTCTTTCAGGCAATATATGGGCTTCCTATGCTGCTGCCAAATTCAGGGTGTGTCTTTCAGGTAATATATGGGCTCCTTAGGCTGCTGCCAACTCCAATGTGTTTTTCAGGCAATATATGGGCTCCTAATGCTGCTGATGCTGCCAACTCCTGTGCGTGTCTTTCAGGCAATATATGGGCTCCCTATGCTGCTGCCAGCTCCACTGTGTGTCTTTCAGGCAATATATGGGTTCCCTATGCTGCTGCCAACTCCACTGTGTCTCTTTCAGGCAAAATATAGGCTCCTAATACTGCCGCCAACTCCAATGTGTTTTTCAGGCAATATATGGGCTTCCTACGCTGCTGCCAACTCGTGGGTGTGTCTTTCAGGCAATATATGGGCTCCCTATGCTGCTGCCAACTCCACTGTGTGTCTTTCAGGCAAAATATAGGCTCCTAATACTGCCACCAACTCCAATGTGTTTTTCAAGCAATATATGGGCTCCCTATGCTGCTGCCAACTCCACGGTGTGTCTTTCAGGCAATATATGGGCTCCATATGCTGCTGCCAACTCCACTGTGTGTCCTTCAGGCAATATATGGGCTCCAAATGCTGCTGCCAAATCCAGGGTGTGTCTTTCAGCCAATATATGGGCTCCAAATGCTGCTGGCAACTCCAATGTGTTTTTCAGGCAATATATGGGCTCCTAATGCTGCTGATGCTGCCAACTCCTGGGTGTGTCTTTCAGGCAATATATGGGCTCCTAATGCTGCTGCCAAATTCAGGGTGTGTCTTTCAGGCAATACATGGGCCCCCTATGCTGCTGCCAACTCCACTGTGTGTCTTTCAGGCAAAATATAGGCTCCTAATACTGCCGCCAACTCCAATGTGTTTTTCAGGCAATATATGGGCCTGCTATGCTGCTGCCAAATTCAGGGTGTGTTTTTAAGGCAATATATGGGCTCCCTATGCTGCTGCCAACTCCACTGTGTGTCTTTCAGGCAATATATGGGCTCCTAATGCTGCCGCCAAATCCAGGGTATGTCTTTCAGCCAATATATGGGCTCCTTAGGCTGCTGCCAACTCCAATGTGTTTTTCAGGCAATATATGGGCTCCTAATGCTGCTGATGCTACCAAATCCTGGGTGTGTCTTTCAGGCAATATATGGGCTCCTAATGCTGCTGCCAAATCCAGGTTGTTTTTCAGGCAATATATGGGCTTCCTATGCTGCTGCCAAATTCAGGGTGTGTTTTTCAGGCAATATATGGGCTCCCTATGCTGCTGCCAACTCCACTGTTTGTTTTTCAGGCAATATATGGGCTCCAAATGCTGCTGCCAAATCCAGGGTGTGTCTTTCAGCCAATATATGGGCTCCTTAGGCTGCTGCCAACTCCAATGTGTTTTTCAGGCAATATATGGGCTCCTAATGCTGCTGATGCTGCCAACTCCTGGGTGTGTCTTTCAGGCAATATATGGGCTCCCTATGCTGCTGCCAAATTCAGGGTGTGTCTTTCAGGCAATATATGGGCTCCCTATGCTGCTGCCAACTCAACGGTGTGTCTTTCAGGCAAAATATAGGCTCCTAATACTGCGGCCAACTCCAATGTGTTTTTCAGGCAATATATGGACTTCCTATGCTGCTGCCTAATTCAGGGTGTGTTTTTCAGGCAATATATGGGCTCCCTATGCTGCTGCCAACTCCACTGTGTGTCTTTCAGGCAATATATGGGCTCCTAATGCTGCTGCCAAATCCAGGGTGTGTCTTTCAGCCAATATATGGGTTCCTTAGGCTGCTGCCAACTCCAATGTGTTTTTCAGGCAATATATGGGCTCCTAATGCTGCTGATGCTGCCAACTCCTGGGTGTGTCTTTCAGGCAATATATGGGCTCCTAATGCTGCTGCCAAATCCAGAGTGTGTCTTTCAGGCAATATATTGGCTCCCTATGCTGCTGCCAAATTCAGGGTGTGTTTTTCAGGCAATATATGGGCTCCCTATGCTGCTGTCAACTCCAGGGTGTGTTTTTCAGGCAATATATGGGCTCCTAATGCTGCTGCCAACTCCTGTGTGTGTCTTTCAGGCAATATATGGGCTCCCTATGCTGTTGCCAACTCCAGGGTGTGTTTTTCAGGCAAAATATTGGCTCCTAATAATGCTGCCAACTCCAATGTGTTTTTCAGGCAATATATGAGCTCCTAATACTGCTGCCAACTCCAATGTGTTTTTCAGGCAATATATGAGCTCCTAATACTGCTGCCAACTCCAATGTGTTTTTCAGGCAATATGTGAGCTCCTAATACTGCTGCCAACTCCAATGTGTTTTTCAGGCAATATATGAGCTTCTAATACTGCTGCCAACTCCAATGTGTCTTTAAGCAATATATGGGCTCCTAATGCTGCTGCTGCTGCCAACTCCAATGTGTCTTTCAGGCAATATATGGGCTTCTAATGCTCCTGCCAACTCCAGTGTCTCTTTCAGGCAATATATGGGCTCCTAATGCTGCTGCCAACTCCAGGGTGTGTTTTTCAGCAATATATGGGCTCCCTATGCTGCTGCCAACTCCACTGTGTGTCTTTCAGGCAATATATGGGCTCCAAATGCTGCTGCCAAATCCAGGGTGTATCTTTCAGCCAATTTATGGGCTCCTTAGGCTGCTGCCAACTCCAATGTGTTTTTCAGGCAATATATGGGCTCCTGATGCTGCTGATGCTGCCAACTCCTGGGTGTGTCTTTCAGGCAATATATGGGCTCCCTATGCTGCTGCCAAATTCAGGGTGTGTCTTTCAGGCAATATATGGGCTCCTTATACTGCTACCAACTCCACTGTGTGTCTCACAGGCAAAATATAGGCTCCTAATACTGCCGCCAACTCCAATGTGTTTTTCAGGCAATATATGGGCTTCCTATGCTGCTGCTGCCAAATTCAGGGTGTGTTTTTCAGGCAATATATGGGCTCCCTATGCTGCTGCCGCCAAATTCAGGGTTTGTTTTTCAGTCAATATATGGGCTCCCTATGCTGCTGCCAACTCCACTGTGTGTCCTTCAGGCAATATATGGGCTCCAAATGCTGCTGCCAAATCCAGGGTGTGTCTTTCAGCCAATATATGGGCTCTAAATGCTGCTGGCAACTCCAATGTGTTTTTCAGGCAATATATGGGCTCCTAATGCTGCTGATGCTGCCAACTCCTGGGTGTGTCTTTCAGGCAATATATGGGCTCCTAATGCTGCTGCCAAATTCAGGGTGTGTCTTTCAGGCAATACATGGGCCCCCTATGCTGCTGCCAACTCCACTGTGTGTCTTTCAGGCAAAATATAGGCTCCTAATACTGCCGCCAACTCCAATGTGTTTTTCAGGCAATATATGGGCCTGCTATGCTGCTGCCAAATTCAGGGTGTGTTTTTAAGGCAATATATGGGCTCCCTATGCTGCTGCCAACTCCACTGTGTGTCTTTCAGGCAATATATGGGCTCCTAATGCTGCCGCCAAATCCAGGGTGTGTCTTTCAGCCAATATATGGGCTCCTTAGGCTGCTGCCAACTCCAATGTGTTTTTCAGGCATTATATGGGCTCCTAATGCTGCTGATGCTACCAAATCCTGGGTGTGTCTTTCAGGCAATATATGGGCTCCTAATGCTGCTGCCAAATCCAGGTTGTTTTTCAGGCAATATATGGGCTTCCTATGCTGCTGCCAAATTCAGGGTGTGTTTTTCAGGCAATACATGGGCTCCCTATGCTGCTGCCAACTCCACTGTTTGTCTTTCAGGCAATATATGGGCTCCAAATGCTGCTGCCAAATCCAGGGTGTGTCTTTCAGCCAATATATGGGCTCCTTAGGCTGCTGCCAACTCCAATGTGTTTTTCAGGCAATATATGGGCTCCTAATGCTGCTGATGCTGCCAACTCCTGGGTGTGTCTTTCAGGCAATATATGGGCTCCCTATGCTGCTGCCAAATTCAGGGTGTGTCTTTCAGGCAATATATGGGCTCCCTATGCTGCTGCCAACTCAACTGTGTTTCTTTCAGGCAAAATATAGGCTCCTAATACTGCGGCCAACTCCAATGTGTTTTTCAGGCAATATATGGACTTCCTATGCTGCTGCCTAATTCAGGGTGTGTTTTTCAGGCAATATATGGGTTCCCTATGCTGCTGCCAACTCCACTGTGTGTCTTTCAGGCAATATATGGGCTCCTAATGCTGCTGCCAAATCCAGGGTGTGTCTTTCAGCCAATATATGGGTTCCTTAGGCTGCTGCCAACTCCAATGTGTTTTTCAGGCAATATATGGGCTCCTAATGCTGCTGATGCTGCCAACTCCTGGGTGTGTCTTTCAGGCAATATATGGGCTCCTAATGCTGCTGCCAAATCCAGAGTGTGTCTTTCAGGCAATATATTGGCTCCCTATGCTGCTGCCAAATTCAGGGTGTGTTTTTCAGGCAATATATGGGCTCCCTATGCTGCTGTCAACTCCAGGGTGTGTTTTTCAGGCAATATATGGGCTCCTAATGCTGCTGCCAACTCCTGTGTGTGTCTTTCAGGCAATATATGGGCTCCCTATGCTGTTGCCAACTCCAGGGTGTGTTTTTCAGGCAAAATATTGGCTCCTAATAATGCTGCCAACTCCAATGTGTTTTTCAGGCAATATATGAGCTCCTAATACTGCTGCCAACTCCAATGTGTTTTTCAGGCAATATATGAGCTCCTAATACTGCTGCCAACTCCAATGTGTTTTTCAGGCAATATGTGAGCTCCTAATACTGCTGCCAACTCCAATGTGTTTTTCAGGCAATATATGAGCTTCTAATACTGCTGCCAACTCCAATGTGTCTTTAAGCAATATATGGGCTCCTAATGCTGCTGCTGCTGCCAACTCCAATGTGTCTTTCAGGCAATATATGGGCTTCTAATGCTCCTGCCAACTCCAGTGTCTCTTTCAGGCAATATATGGGCTCCTAATGCTGCTGCCAACTCCAGGGTGTGTTTTTCAGCAATATATGGGCTCCCTATGCTGCTGCCAACTCCACTGTGTGTCTTTCAGGCAATATATGGGCTCCAAATGCTGCTGCCAAATCCAGGGTGTATCTTTCAGCCAATTTATGGGCTCCTTAGGCTGCTGCCAACTCCAATGTGTTTTTCAGGCAATATATGGGCTCCTGATGCTGCTGATGCTGCCAACTCCTGGGTGTGTCTTTCAGGCAATATATGGGCTCCCTATGCTGCTGCCAAATTCAGGGTGTGTCTTTCAGGCAATATATGGGCTCCTTATACTGCTACCAACTCCACTGTGTGTCTCACAGGCAAAATATAGGCTCCTAATACTGCCGCCAACTCCAATGTGTTTTTCAGGCAATATATGGGCTTCCTATGCTGCTGCTGCCAAATTCAGGGTGTGTTTTTCAGGCAATATATGGGCTCCCTATGCTGCTGCCGCCAAATTCAGGGTTTGTTTTTCAGTCAATATATGGGCTCCCTATGCTGCTGCCAACTCCACTGTTTGTCTTTCAGGCAATATATGGGCCCCAAATGCTGCTGCCAAATCCACGGTGTGTCTTTCAGCCAATATATGGGCTCCTTAGGCTGCTGCCAACTCCAATGTGTTTTTCAGGCAATATATGGGCTCCTAATGCTGCTGATGCTGCCAACTCCTGGGTGTGTCTTTCAGGCAATATATGGGCTCCCTATGCTGCTGCCAAATTCAGGGTGTGTCTTTCAGGCAATATATGGGCTCCCTATGCTGCTGCCAACTCCACTGTGTGTCTTTCAGGCAAAATATAGGCTCCTAATACTGCCGCCAACTCCAATGTGTTTTTCAGGCAATATATGGGCTCCCTATGCTGCTGCCAAATTCAGGGTGTGTTTTTCAGGCAATATATAGGCTCCCCTATGCTGCTGCCAACTCCACTGTGTGTCTTTCAGGCAATATATGGGCTCCTAATGCTGCCGCCAAATCCAGGGTGTGTCTTTCAGCCAATATATGGGCTCCTTAGGCTGCTGCCAACTCCAATGTGTTTTTCAGGCAATATATGGGCTCCTAATGCTGCTGATGCTGCCAACTCCTGGGTGTGTCTTTCAGGCAATATATGGGCTTCTAATGCTGCTGCCAAATCCAGGGTGTGTCTTTCAGGCAATATATGGGCTCCCTATGCTGCTGCCAAATTCAGGGTGTGTTTTTCAGGCAATATATGGGCTCCTAATGCTGCTGACAACTCCTGTGTTTGTCTTTGAGGCAATATATGGGCTCCCTGTGCTGCTGCCAACTCCACTGTGTGTCTTTCAGGCAAAATATAGGCTCCTAATACTGCCGCCAACTCCAATGTGTTTTTCAGGCAATTTATGGGCTTCCTATGCTGCTGCCAAATTCAGGGTGTGTTTTTCAGGCAATATATGGGCTCCCTATGCTGCTGCCAACTCCACTGTGTGTCTTTCAGGCAATATATGGGCTCCTAATGCTGCTGCCAAATCCAGGGTGTGTCTTTCAGCCAATATATGGGCTCCTTAGGTTGCTGCCAACTCCAATGTGTTTTTCAGGCAATATATGGGCTCCTAATGCTGCTGATGCTGCCAACTCCTGGGTGTGTCTTTCAGGCAATATATGGGCTCCTAATGCTGCTGCCAAATCCAGGGCGTGTCTTTCAGGCAATATATGGGCTCCCTATGCTGCTGCCAAATTCAGGGTATGTTTTTCAGGCAATATATGGGCTCCCTATGCTGCTGCCAACTCCAGGGTGTGTTTTTCAGGCAATATATGGGCTCCTAATGCTGCTGACAACTCTTGTGTGTGTCTTTGAGGCAATATATGGTCTCCCTATGCTGCTGCCAACACCAGGGTGTGTTTTTCAGGCAAAATATTGGCTCCTTATACTGCTGCCAACTCCAATGTGTTTTTCAGGCAATATATGAGCTCCTAATACTGCTGCCAACTCCAATGTGTTTTTCAGGCAACATATGAGCTCCTAATACTGCTGCCAACTCCAATGTGTTTTTCAGGCAATATGTGAGCTCCTAATACTGCTGCCAACTCCAATGTGTTTTTCAGGCAATATATGAGCTCCTAATACTGCTGCCAACTCCAATGTGTCTTTAAGCAATATATGGGCTCCTAATGCTGCTGCTGCTGCCAACTCCAATGTGTCTTTCAGGCAATATACTGTATGGGCTCCTAATGCTGCTGCCAACTCCAGTGTCTCTTTCAGGCAATATATGGGCTCCTAATGCTGCTGCCAACTTCAATGTGTTTTTCAGGCAATATATGGGCTCCCTATGCTGCTGCCAACTCCAGGGTGTGTTTTTCAGGCAATATATGGGCTCCTAATGCTGCTGACAACTCATGTGTGTGTCTTTGAGGCAATATATGGGCTCCCTATGCTGCTGCCAACTCCAGGGTGTGATTTTCAGGCAAAATATTGGCTCCTAATACTGCTGCCAACTCCAATGTGTTTTTCAGGCAATATATGAGCTCCTAATACTGCTGCCAACTCCAATGTGTTTTTCAGGCAATATATGAGCTCCTAATACTGCTGCCAACTCCAATGTGTTTTTCAGGCAATATGTGAGCTCCTAATACTGCTGCCAACTCCAATGTGTTTTTCAGGCAATATATGAGCTCCTAATACTGCTGCCAACTCCAATGTGTCTTTAAGCAATATATGGGCCCCTAATGCTGCTGCTGCTGCCAACTCCAATGTGTCTTTTAGGCAATATATGGGCTCCTAATGCTGCTGCCAACTGCAGTGTCTCTTTCAGGCAATATATGGGCTCCTAATGCTGCTGCCAACTTCAATGTGTTTTTCAGGCAATATATGGGCTCCCTATGCTGCTGCCAAGTCCAGAGTGTGTCTTTCAGGCAATATATGGGCTCATCATGCTGATGCCACCTCAAGGCTCTCTAATTGTGCCGCTCTGCAACAGTGAATCAAATAGCGACGCCTCTGATCTGCATGTCATACTTACAATATTACAATACTATATTATTTCAGTAACCCAGCATGCATTCTATGGATGTTACAGCCAGGCAAAATGTTCTGCAACCCTATGGTTGAGAAATAGCCGTTTTTAATAGCGTTTCGTCACTAATAAATTCGTACCGAAACAAATTTTTCCGGAAAATTCTGCGAATCTGCCAAATCGAATTTTTCAAAAGTTCGCTCATCTCTATTCATGGCCCCCTGGTACCTAGCATTCATCCCTCTCCCCCGATCCCTATCTTTCCATCATTGTTACTAGACCTCATTGCCAGTTATTTTGTGGGCCCTAGTCCACCCCTGTACATCGCCTGCACAGAATGCAAGGGGGGGGGGGGGGCAAGGATTTTTGGAGTGGGGGGCAAGCAGCCTTTTTTGGTTTTGCCTGGGGAATCTGTACCTCTCCCTCAGTGTGCTGTTTTCTAACTATCCGACTCCCCCCCCCCCCGGCAACAGCCCTCAGCCCTGACCTTCACCTCTCACTGGATGCCTTCAAATGGACCTTTCTAAGAAGTGGTTGAGTACCCCTTAACTAGACCAATGACTGCACCTCCTTGGCCAACTCTGTGAAAATTGTATAGTTTGTCGAAGACACAACCGTTAAAGGTCTTATCAAGAATGGCAAAGAGGAAATGTACTGAGGAGCAGTGGAGGAGCTTGTCAGTCGGTGCACCTGACACAATCTGTTAATTAACCCCTCAAAAACTCTAGAGATGGTAGTGGACTTCAGGAGGAATCCTGTGCCCTTTCACCCCTTAGGGGTAGAAATGAAAAGAGTGAAAGAGACAACGTTTCTTGGTGTGATCATCTCCGACAACCTCGGCTGGGAAAAGAACACCTTGGCTGTACTGAGGAAAGCATAACAGAGACAGTTTTTCCACTTTTTCAGGGACTGTCAAAAAGGTTGTTAGTGCTCTTGTTTAATGCAGTCATAGGTTCAGTACTATGCTTCTCCTTTTCTGTTTGGTTCGAGGTAACAACTAAATGAGACAAGTATAAACTCTAAAGAACAATAAACACTGCAGAAAGAGACTCAGACTCAGAACACGGGCGGAAAAGGTCCTTCGGGACCCCTCCCAACCTGGACAGGCCCTATTTCAGAATTTACCATCTGGGCAACGTCTTGCGGTACCTGCTTGCAGAACTTCTAGATCTAGGAATGGTTTCTTTCCATTGGCTATCCGCACCCTTAACAAAAGCCAGGTGTCATAGACCCAGGCTCAAAGGGTTGCATTAGCCCTCTGTATGGTTGTATTCAATGTAAACTGTAGTTATCTGTTGCACTGTGTATATGACAAAATGTGTTCCTTGTTCATCTCATGATGTACGTGGCGAACAATAAAATGAATTTAATTGACTTCATTAAAAAAATAAAAATGCCAAAAGCATGTTTAGGTCATTAAAGGTGTTTAACGTACCCACCATTAACTCATGAGAAAGAAAATTTTGTAGGTATATGCACCAAGTGAAGAAACATGAAAATGCGGTTCCTTATTACTGAAAATACAAGTAAGTAATTATTATGACTATGTCGGCACCAGACAGAACCTACATATACAATATGCAACTCTGCAAACTCTTATTTAATCTGAAAGCCGTATTTTCCTTATCTGTTCCCTACCTTAGCAATCATTATTTGAATAGTGTGCTGCCAGTGGATAGGGAAGGAAACCACACTCAGTTGGAATCTAGACAGCATCCAATATGTTTTCAAATAACTGGAAGTACAGTTTGTATTATATGTATTATATTGTATTATATGTTCAGCCAGTGGTTTTGTTTAGCTTTCTTTCTCTGTCCAAAATGGAAACCACTATCTGACATTACAATAATTCTGCTCATGCTTATTAAAAAGCACAAATATCTCCTCTTTCTGCTTTAGCCTATTTAATATTACAGCTACAAAGCATTTTATGTGCGGCTTGCAAGGTATGCTTTAAGTTGTTTCCAGAATAACAGTGTAATATCCGCATTCTTGAAGAGGATTTGGGGGTTGTTATTGCTATTGATCTTTTCCAAGAAATTCACATTTAACAACTGAAGAATGTTATCAGAAATATGTTTATTTAGTTGTAAACATAAAACACATGCAAATATATCCTACTTATCATTTTTTCCACCAGTGGGCTGCAGTTCTGTTTAGGACTGTATGATGTGGGCACCACCATCTTGCCTCAGAATCATTACATACTGCAGAGAGGGGGGAAAAGTGCAGGGGGAGGGGTTATAGCTGTGCTCTGCACATACAGTGCAGAGCTGGAGTTAGGAAAAGGATGACAATCCCAGAATGCAGAGCAGCACAGAAGAAACTTCCTGTCTGCAGGTAGCCTGAGACTTAATGGGCCACCATCTTGGATGTTCAAAGGCTCCTAAAATGCAGTAGATGCAGGTAGATGATTTCTAATGTGGGCAATCTGTATGTACAGGATGGGGAGAACATATAAGATAGGCTCTTATTCAGGGTGAAGGTCCGGTTTAAGCCTTCTGTTTTTCCAGATGGGCATGCATGTGCCATGTGTAGTGCCGCACCCACCTTGCAAACTCTATTGGGTGCAGTGGTCACACGGTTCATACAGGGCATAGACAGGGTGAGTTAAAAATCCTGACTTAAGGCTTTTTGCGGATACTGTAGGAATCCCAATTTGGGATGCCCATGATGGTGGGTAGTAGTTGATGCATCTGCCTCAAGGGTTACTGCTGTATACCAGGAGGTCTGCTAACCATACATATAGGTCATTAGTCTTTCCAGATACAGTTTCTTATCAAGTTCTGACATGGCTCTGATGTAGTTTATGGCACAAAAGGCATGCAAAGTATGAAGAAACCCTAGAAATAGAAATGGGAGCTAGTGGACATTATAGTCTGTACTTGAGAAATAGAGAAACTGTGATCAGTGTAATGAAGGGATGGTAAACGAGACAGAGAGGAGTTTAGATAAATCATAGAAACTAAGCTAAAGAGCTATTTTTGCTACCTTTCATACTTTAATTTACCGGTGACAGCAATATGTAAAAAGACGAAGAACATGCCCTTTTTAGTTACGTCATGGGAAGTATTATATAAACAGGAATAACATCCCTGCTATTCCATCAGTTTATATTTCTAGGAACTGGAATATGATTTGTATTCTGTTCTTAAGCATTTTTTATTATCTGGATAACGTTAGGTCGGAAAAGGCTTTATACTATCAATGCTGTACAAGTGATTCCATGTTAGGCTAAGAAAATGTTACATATTGAAATGATGTCAAAAATATTAAAGATAAACAAACAGAATTTTCTTTTAGAGTAGGACTTTCTATTTCAAATAATGATACATTTGTGAAATTCCCATTCCACCATGCTTACTTTTTATTTGTACACTCACTTAAAATAGTAGGTTGGTGTATGGCTTATCCCCTAATTTCCTATGTTCCCACAATGGTTTCTCCACAGTTGGAACAGTTTAGACTTTTGTTCCATAACTTCTTTAACTGCTTTTGTTCTGTTGGAGTTTAGTTTATTTCTATCAAGGGGAGAAATGAGTTTCAATCAGCAGCAGAAAGCATCCATTTGCAAATCACTCTCCACCTGGCTTTTTGGTTATGAGGTTTTACAATGGGACAGTTCTGCAGGTGAATGGCAAAATATATTCATTTGGCAGATCATTAATTTTGCTGTTATTTCAAAATAACAGCAGTCCAAGGGGAATCCAATGATCTTTTGGACCCTCCCATCTGAGCAGCCGGGCGGTGTTGCTAGCATGGTGGTGGGCCAATTTTCTTTGGCCCAAATCAGGCTTTTTCACAGCCGAAGCCATGGCACTTTTCGAGAGAGACGATTGGCCACATACCCGGCACACTGTCAGCCGCGGCCACCACGGGGGGGGGGGGGGGGTTTCACATAGCAGGGCATCTGGTGTAGGATGGCCTTGTAACGTTTAGATTCCAGGGCCCAGCCATGAGGGTTTTGACCTTTAATAGATGAAATCTAGTTTTTATCTTGCTTTACATTACTGTGTGCTGAGAGAGACTGCCTTTCCAAACTCAGCCTCTGCAGAAGCATCCTAAATCATTTGGATAACTTTCAATTGAGGTCATGCAAAAGTTTTGGTAAAGCAAGTTTACAAATGGGTGTGTTTTTGGGTGTAAGCTAAAGCTTATATCCCATCTTTAACTGGAACACACTAAAAAATGTTCAAATTCCCCCCAAAAAAAAACCCTGTGTCCTTTGTGGCACAGGTAAGGTACATCATTTTTCCAGTGGTGTAAGTATATTTCGAGCCTTATTTATGACGTGTCAGTGCCACACAGCACTCAGAAGCACTCAGCATGCAATTTAAGAAACAAAACTTATTTAACATTAGCACCCAAAAGGTTGCAGCACTGGGTGCTCTGATTATAGCAATGCCAGCTGAAAATGGTTCCGTATTTCAAGATCCCATAGAGCACAATGGGCAGAACTGTAGTGAAGAGTTTATGCTTAAAATTAATATTACACACTTTTTTGTACAGAGCTTGCATTGTGACTTGTCAATAATGTAAACCCAGGACCTGTTTTTTTATTTGGTAATCATTGCTTCTTTTGCTTACCAATGTTTCATTTTGACAACAACTAAAATGCAGCCTAAATGCAGTGTAAAGTTTGTCCCCTTTGTCCCCAGCAGTGAACTGTAATGATGCAGTGTTGTGCAGAGCCGAAAAGACGGTGTTCAAAGTGGTGCTCACTGGAGCTGTTATAATCGGAAGTGGGGTCCAACAGGCCCTGACACAGGCCGGCCAATACCTAGTGCAACAATCAAAGCTAATTCGTTAGCATCCAATGCTGCGACTTCTAGCACCATTGTAGTCAAGAGCAAAGCGCCATAAAAGACAAAGATGCCGGCACTCTTAAACTGGCGCAATAGCCACCAGAAAGATGCTAAACAGTGCACTTTATAAATAAGGCCCCTAATTTTAAGTTTTATAAAAACAAAAGCTTATGGGATATGCTTAATAATTTGCCAAATTGTTCTGCATAGCCCATAGGGTGCTGTTGTTTCCAGACTTTGAAAAAATTATACTTCCCTCCTGGGGGTAGGGGTCTTTGGGAAGTATTAGAACTGAAATGTTTTGTAGGTTTTTTTTTTTATTTTAAAACGTGTTCAATTTAAAAAGCTCATTCAGATTAAGCTTCAGTTCACACCCCAAAAATACACGCCCCAAAAATTACCCCAAGGGTAAATTTGCTTCACTGGCAGGTTCATGCTAAAGATCTGGTGAAGCAAGTTTACCTTTGGGTGTGATTTTGGGTTTGAGCCAGCACCACTTTAAACTGGCAGCTTTTACAAGAGCACTGGTCATCGCATACAACAAGGCACATGTGATAAATTCGACATAGGCTGGTAGACGCATCAGCACAGCATGTTTTTGGCTTTTCAAATTGGGCATTAAATGCCGCTGAGGCAAAAACATTGGGGCTGAGTGGTATTTACAGGCACTGATGCTTGATAATTGAAGCTCTAGTTACATGATCAGTCCATGGTCCAGGTAAGATCATTAAGATACAACTGTGGCAACAGTGATCTGCAAAAAGGATTCATTTTTTTTTGCAATGCTTTTAACAGAGTGAGGCATAAAATGCTAAATATTTGGTGAAGTGTGGATTGCGGTGTGGATTACACGTTGCATCCCGTGAGCTTTTCAGTGTTTAGACACAAATGGCTTGATGCAGAGCCTCCCCGTTCAGCTCCCCCGTGCGTTTCCCCGTTGGTTTTGGCCTTTGATCGGGTCAGGAAAGGGTGCTACGTTGATTTTAGTGTGCGTTTATGCGCTCAGGTGTGCGCTCAGCCGCCTTTCCGATTGTCGGCTCGCACGAGGCTGTTTCCCGGGAAAATGGACGCCTCGTTCATTGGTCCGTTTTTTTCAGTGATGCAGAGCCTTGATTTCCTATTGAAATCACCCTAATAAAACGGGGCCGCCGAGCCTTCACTTACGGCAAGTCAGAGCAGCCGTATTTGCACTCGGGCAATAATATGCAGTCCTCTGTTGGAGCACATCAGCGGCGCCAGCTCCGCGGTCTTGTCCTGCTGAGTATGGCAGAAACCAGGCTGCACCGCACGCCTTTGGACATCGATGGCATGAGTATTTGATATTTTTTATTGTTTTTTTTTGGGTATCCTTTTTACAGGGTCTCCCTCATTTTTATTTTATTGTTTGTGTGCAGGCATTTGAAGATGGGACATAGGATAAATGTGCAGGCACTGGCTGGCCCTGATTTGGTTTTTGGGAGTCGTTTTTCTGGCTTTCCCTGCCTAGGAATTCCTGCCTACCTGAGCGATTCAAATCTGCCGATCTATTTGGTGGCTGGCTACTGGGTATGTGTCTGAAACTTGTATTGGTTGCCCACCCTCTCTGACTGTGTTTGTTCCCGTAACACACTATTTGGTAACTTTTGGCGTAGTATATTTGGAGCCCAATTATTGATCTACAAATTAAATGGGTTAAGTGATTGTACCCTATTGCGTCATGTTCTTGCCCTCTTATGTAAGTAGTATTCCCCAGACTTTTGTAATCAGAGTACAGGTTGGATGTGCATGTAGTCTCATTACAAATGTCCTTTCCTCCCACCCTACCCCGCTCACCTATTTGTCCCTCTTTTCTATTGTTGCAATGCACACCTTTTTTTAATTTTTTTTGTTTTTTGGTTTTAGGGCAGGAGACTCTGCCTATCCTTTGGTCCCCTGGATGAAGACCCCCATCCTGCACCGATCTTCACAGGCAGAGGAGCGCTACAATACTGCCCCCAGGAGGACTCGCTCTGTGTTGGAGCCAGGCTTTGTTCTCTTGAAGATGAGGTTCCGTTGTCTTGATGTGACTGGGGGGGGGGGGCACTACAATAGACGCCTGCAACGGTCCTAAACCTAATCCTGGCTTGTGGGCTACTCCACCACCTTTAGTTTCAGCCCTCCCCACCCCTCCTTTTTCTTGCACCCAAAGTGGCACCGCGCAAACCATACGTGCACAACTAGTGTTTAGTGTTTTTTCAGAGACCACAATTTTTTATTTTTTTTTTTTTTTTTATTTTTCAAACAAATGTTGTTTTGTCATTTGTTTTTTTGGGCCCAAAAGAAAAATTACACGTGGGCAGAGAAAATGTATTCCCCACAAATTAGTGGTATGTTGGGTTGCATGGTGACGAGGAATGATGTTGTGCCTGCAAATGGGCTGCAATGTGGGCCAGGCTTTGATTAATCTCAGCCATATGGCTGGTTAGGGCAGAGATATTGCTGTTTAATACCTCTACTTGGGCGTTGAGGTTTGTGAGTTGGGTGCACACAGTCTCATTGAATTGCTGTGTTGTCGCAGCAAAGGCAATATTTTCCGGCCTCCATGTTTCCTCCAAAATTTGAAGTTGCCTTCTTTGGGAAATATGGCGTCTAGACTGGGTAGGAGCAGTGGGACGGGTGGTTGGTTCTGGTTCTGAAGGTGGTTGTGGATGTGGTGGCTGTGCCGGGGTTGCCTGCGTTGCTGCCACTGGTGCAGTAGTGGTTAGTGACATATGTGGGGTGTCCTCCTTCAAATCTCGTATATGGTCGATGATGGGTGGGCTTCCTGTGGTCTGTTAAGAAATATAGCATCCTTTTAGTTTATTTCTGTCCACACAAGCTCGCAAATATCAATGTTAAAAGTACACATCAAGGCCCATTGACTTACCTCATCGCAATCCACAATTTGGGTTTGTGGTGTAGAAGGCTGGTGTGCCCTTGGCCTCGGTGCTAACGCAGGGGTTTGGGGGCCTGGTGTGTCCTGTTGACTTGGTCCTTAGAATGTAGATAGGAAGATTAGGTAAATGGCCAAGTACAGTGTGTTGTGTAGCATAACACTGCCTTCTTGAGCTTTTTGTACTAGGTCATGGCAAAATCAGACTCACCTTGGGACCTTACATTCCGGTCTGTGTCTTGTGCCTCTGCCAGTCCCTGGATGCTGGCCGGGTGTATGAATGTATATACATGTTCCTCGGCGGGCGTAAGGATAATTTTAGTGGGTAAGCCACCCCCTGTCTGTTGGCTGGGGAAGATTAAATCACACCTAATAAGTGTTACATCCTTTTAACAATGTGACTAAAAATGCATTTTACTTTTTCCTTTACTTCTGCTCCACCCCCTGTCTGTTGGCTGGGGAAGATTAAATTACACCTAATAAGTGTTACATCCTTTTAACAATGTGACTAAAAATTGTCCATTACCTCTGCTGACGGCGCATGTCCATTTTTTTTTTGCTGTAGTATTTCAGGTCCCCAAATTTCCTTTTTATTTGCTGAATATCTCTCCGGACTGATCCCACACTATTGACCTGCCTGCAAATATTAGTCCAGATTTCCATCTTAGCCTGCTTTGTGGTTGTTTTGGAGGTGCGGCCAAATAGGGCATCATAATGTTCGCAAACTGCATTTGCCACCGCCATGCTTTGAGCATCGCAAAATCGGGCAGTTAGTGAGCCACGCCGTAGTTGTCTGCCACATGGGTGTGTGGTCTCCCCTGCCTCTGAGGAAATTGATGGTTGGGTATCTGGGGAGTCGTGTGTGCTTCTTTGGCTTATGGGGGAGGGGGATGTTGTGTGTGTGCTTCTCTGGCTTAATGTCTGGGTTCCTGTTGAGCTATCAGATGTGGAGCTGCATGTGGAATCTGAGGTACTAGAATTGGGGGAACCAGAGGGTGGAGGTGGAGGGGTGGGTGACCTGGGTGGGGTGGTGGTTTTTGCAATGCGCTTACCCTTGCTTATGTGTTTGGATTTGTGGGTATGCTTGGTGTGTGGAGGTGGAGGATGCTGCATGGTCTGACTAGATGGGGCACCCTTGTGTGTGCGTGGTTTTTTTGCAGGTGGTGGTGAATGGGTTAATGTACCCTTGGTCCTGCGTTTTTTGGAATGTGCCTGTTTGTGTGGAGTATCCACCGTTTTAGTGGGGGCATGTTCGGCATGTGTCTGGTGCCTGCTCTTCTGTCTTGTGGAGGATGAGGCATGTGTGCGGCTGCTATGTGCCTCGGCCCTTGGTTGGCTCTTTTTGCTCCCTTTAGGTCTGCCCATATTGATATGGTATCCAACACAGAGCTGAGTGCCTTGTGCTTTAAATATGTTTTCCGTGTGGGCGTGGTCAACAGCGGATGCGCGCCCGCAATCTTTACCTTGGAGCAGGACGACATCATCATGGATGTGAGTATGCGCGCGTGCGTTTATGTGCGCGCACACATTCCTTGTAATAAAAAAAAAAAACAACACCAGAATAGTCTGAAACAACTTCGTTTTTCACGTTCCATACAAGCCCACCTTAGTTTAACACATGTACGCAGCTCAAAACTAGGCTACATGCAGATAGAAGAACTAGGGCAATGTGAGGCAGCAAGAGGTTCAAAAAGTAACTTTAGGCCAGCAAACTTGTTAATGCTTTTTGTGTACATGAGACAACAACAGTCTCTAATATCAGTGTCTTTGTCATGCAAACAGATTCACAGCAGCAACCAAGGGAGCAAGAATGGAGCCTCCGCCCCTGACGCAATATGCGCCTAAAACATGGTAAGTGGCGTTTTTGGGGACCAAAGTAAATGAACCAACAATTCCATTGGCCACAAAATGTAAAAACCAAAAAAAACAACCAAAGACTTTGTATAAAAAGCCCTTAAAGCGGACCTTCACTCAGAATAAGTCTATCTTATATGTTTCCCACACCCTGTACATAAAGTTTGCCCACCTTCAAAATCATCCTACCTGCACCTAGTGCATGTTATGAGGCTTTCAACATCCAAGATGGCGGATTATGGAAGCCGCCATCTTATCAGGCAGCCTGCAAACAGGAAGTGCCTTCTAACTGTGCTGCTCTGCATTCTGGGATTGCTGACCTTTTCAAGAGGTGTCTGCTCTGTGTGAGCAAAGCACAGCTATAACCCACCCCCTGTACCTTATCCCACTCTCCTCTCCTCAGTAAGTGTGATGCTTCTGAGTCAAGATGGCGGCGGCCGTATACTAAATTCCTGAACTGAGTTGCAGCCCAGTGGTGGACAGAATAATTATTGATTGACTAAAAAATTACTATCTATTATTTGGAGATGCTGCGGAATCTTTGGTTAAGAGTTTGGCCTTTTCAGTAAAAAACGCAGAAGGTCCGGTTTAAAAAGGGCCCCAAAAAAACCACGCACAACCAAATCAAATAAACAATGCTAAACTAATGTTGTTTTTCATTCACAGATACAAGAAAATCACAGGCACAAGACACCGAGGCCTAAAGAATTTTAATTTGGCTTAAAAAACAAATAGTTTATTTGTTAAAACATTTAGATTCAATTATTTGTAAAAAACTTTGTGTAAAAAATTCAATTTCAAACACTGGAATAAAATAAAAAAATAAAAAAACAAGAAAGTTGTGTTTCCTGCAAATGTACAATCACACAACATCATCACACATTTCCATGACACAAAAAGTTTAGATATGGTACAATAAATCCAAAAGAATCAGAAAGAATTAAGGTATGCATTAATGGCAAGGAAAAAGGAACACAAAGGAGATTAAGGTATGCATTAATGGCAAGGAAAAAGGAAGAACCCAAATTTATGGTTCCCAAAAAAATATGTGTCAAATTGGCAGTGGTTGCCATATGTATATTCCAATGGAGTTTGAGGGATGTGCGCTTGCGTGTAGCCAGATTGGCAACTGAAGAGCCATGGAGATGTAAGTATACTTGCTCAAACCACCAAAATGGAAGGTCAAATACGACGGAAACCAAGCAGGTACGTTCAAAAAGCCAGGAAAAATCAAGGAAAAACGGGCCGCCCGTGTGAATGTGACCGGGAGCCCCGATCAAATTGAAGGTACCCGAGAGAGCAAAAAAAGCTTTCCGAGTAAAGTGAAATTGACGGATCAGTTAGGGAGCCATTCCGACGGAGGCTCTGCATCACATTTGAGCCACGATTCAAACGGGAGCCCCGGACAATCGGAGGGTTTTAAGGGCAGTTCAGAGGAGGCTCTGCATCAGGCCCAAAGGCCTTGATTCAATAAAGGTAGAAAAAAATTCTCATGGTAGTAAAAGATTCAATTCATGAGAAAAAAGCCTGAGAATGTCACTGTTGCTGAATCACCAGATAGGAAAACAATGAAAGTCAATGGCACTTTTTTACTCCTAAGAAAATTAGAGAACAGTTTACTCCTTTCTACACTGTAGTAAAAGCTGCCATTGACTTTCGTTGTTTTTTTATCTAGTGATTCAGTAACAGTGACATTCTCAGGCTTTTTTCTCATGAATTGAATTTTTTACTACCATGAGAATTTTTTTCTACCTTTATTGAATCGAGGCCAAAAAGTGCAAAAAAAAAATGTTTTTTCTACTTAATTTCCACCAAAATGACCTGTACCTGTGATGTGGCATTTTTGCAGGTTAGGTGTATCATTTTTCCAATGGGGTAATGATATATGTTTTTAAGTTTGGAAACAACAGAACTTTATAGGCTATGCAGAATAAAATAGCCCATAGGGAGCTGTTATTTCCAAACTTTAAAAATATATCCTTACATCACTGGAACAATAATATACCTAAACTGTAAAAATGTGACATCACATATACAGGTGATTTTTTGGGGGGAAATATAGAACAAATACATTTTGTTGCACTTTTTTGTGTGTTGTCACTAAAAAGCTCACCGGGATGCCCACTGGTAGTCACATTGGCTTCACTAAATATTTAGCATGACCCCCCGAGGTCTTAGTATTTGCTGTTAAACAAAAACACTATTTACATGGCCAAATAATGTAGAAATGGGCAAGATTTATTCATGATTTCTTTCTATGCTTTCTGCTGAGAAGTCTATGCCCTTGACACAACAATAAGACTTACAGGAAAGTCATGTATCAACACAAGGCAGGAGCAGAGGGAAATGCATTTAATGAAATTTTAAATTAAACCAGCATCACATTTTAAATTAAACCAGACCTTCACCCTGAATAAGAGCATATATTATATGTTTCCTCCGCTCTGTACATACAGATTGGCCACATTAAAAATGCATCTCCTGCATTTAATAAGCCTTTAAACATCCAATATGGCAGCTCATGGAGTTTCAGGCTGGCTGCAAACAGGAAGTGTGTACTGACTGTGTCGCCCTGCATTCTGGGATTGCTATAAGCTATAACCCCCCCTGCACTTTTGCCCCCCTCTCCTCTTCACAGTATGTGATGCTTCTGAGGCAAGATAGCGGCACCCGTATCCTAGAGTCCTGAACAGAGCTAAAGCCCAGTGGGGGAAAGAATAGTAAGTAAGTGACTAAAAACTTAAAATATTTTAATTTTAGATGCTGGGGAATAGTTTTTTAAAGGTTTGGGCTTTTCATTGAATGATGCTGATGGTCCAGTTTAAATTGGACAAACCATCATTTTTCAGAAAGCATTCCTAAAGGTTTTCTAGCCCTTGTTATAGATTACCTAGCACCTTTTGTGTCACAATAATATTTTTTTAGGTATACCACCCTGTTAGACACACACAAATAAGTGAAGTAGATCAATCATTTTAAAACAGAATGGTGGGTTTAAAATAATTTCTCCATTTAACTATTACCATAATTCAAATGACATTTTGTAGATTGACCTAAAGCAATAGGTTCATGTAGTTCAGTCCAAGAATATCAAACTGTTCTGTTCGGAAGTACATGCCAGAAAACTCTAAACTAGTGCATGAAACTGATTAACAGATACAGGAAACATTTGCTAACAAAGCTACTAACAAAGTCTAAAGGTTTCACCGAGCTTTTCTTTTTCCACAAATAGAGGTTTTGTTAAAGATTCTGAGTTAATGATATGATATATGTGATATCAGTATGGTGGCCAACACCCTTTCCTTTACAGTATATTGTTGACTACTTTAAAAGATGGAGGCTTCAGATGGTCAATGAAAGGAGCTGGTTGACTCTTTAAACAGTGAGGGTCATGCTAATTATTTGGTGAGGCCAGTGTGGCATCCGGTATACTTATCATTGTGAATTGCAACCTTTTCAATTTTAATACACAAAAAGTGCAAAAGAAAATGTTTTCCCCTAATGTTACCTGTACTTGTAATGGGACATTTGTACAGGTGAGGTATATAATATTTCCTATGAGATATGGATTTTTTTTAACCTTTGGAAACAACAGCACCCTATGGGCTATGCAGAAAAAAGGGCAAATTATTCAGCTTACCCATAAGGTTCTGTTATTTCCAAAATTTAAAAGAAATATCCTTTCCTCTTATGTGTCCTTTTCCTCTTATCCTTTTCTCTTATGTGCATTGTGGACATGTTAAAGTGGACCAACACCCTTGGCTGCTATCTGACTGTCTGAGGGGCATCTAGATGATAAGGTTTACAGGCGACCTGGGGGATATGTGCGGGGGGCTCCAGCATTCTGGAAGCCCCCACAAACTGTCAGATAGCAGCAGTGCTGGCGGATGCTAACACCCTCACCACGGATGGTGTTGGTCCTCTTTAAGAAATATGTCAGTGCTATTTAAATATGTGAAATATAAATCATGTATACTAATGTTAGCAAACCTGCGTTTTTTTCTGATATGTAGTGTTTTATACCATTTTATTAAGGAACCTAGGAAAACCCCACAGCAGTTATGATGTTTAAAGTGCGCAAAGTCAAATGTACATATTTATTGCTAAAGCAGAACAGAACCCAGCAGCGGCCGGCCTGAATGCTCTGCTGTGTGAAACCCAACAGGGCGCCAATAAACACCCACCTTTCGCTGGTCCAATGGCGCATGTGCGGGCTCCTATCCAATCAGAGCCGCTTGCTCAAATGACATGAGTTGCCAAACGGCTCTATTATTGACAATGGGGAGCATTCCCTGCATTCTACACGTTGTGCGAGCGCTCACACCCCTGCCAATCAGACAGACTGGGACAGGAGCCTGTTAGGCACTTACCTCGTCGCCGTTCCTGGTCCCGCGGCGCGCTGTCGGGTGGCTCCCGGCGGGCTGCTGCTCGGCTGTCCCCGGGTCCGCCGTCTCCCCAGCGCCGTCGTGGGGTCCGGGGGCTGGCGGCGCGGGACGCTGCTGGTGCCGGCGTTGCGGCGTGCTCCGCGCGGCTGCGCGGGCCTGCCACTCTCCCCGGGGATGCGGCGCTTCCCCCTCCTGGCGGGGGCGCGCCCGACACTCAACGTGCTCGCGCGCGCGAGCACGTCTCCTTTATGCCTCCCGGCGGCGCTTTCCCCAGCGCGCCCGCCGGGGGCAAGTTTAAACTGTCCAGTCTCTGGCTGGATCCTGGGATTGAGCCCAGGGACTGGTCGGCCTGTCTGGCCTGGGCCGTCCAGCTCCTGGGACCTATCCCAAGATCCTGTTTGCACCAATCACTCCGGTTCCCTCCAATTTCCCTTTCCCCCAATGGCCAGCATTTATTATAAAGCCCTTCGGCTCCGGGTTCCCAGTGCCCGTTATAGCCTTTGGGTTCTGGATGTGTGTTATAGTGTCTCTTGTTACAATTCGGCTTTTGGACCTCGACCACCCTTGCTTGCTGCCTGCCCTGACCTTTCGCTTGCCTGACCACGATTCTGCCTGACCCCTCTGATACCTCGCTCCGTGACCTCCTGGATTTGACCTCGGCTCGTTTGACTACTCTTTGTTACCTCCTTCGGATACCTCGCCCTGTGACCTCCCGGTTTGACCTCGGCCTGCATTTGGACTTCTGCCATCCGGCATTCTCATTCGGGACTCCCTGCCGTTCATCAGTCTCCACCTTAAGCTGGTATCCTTTGCGCCCTATAAGTCCTGGGGGCAACCGACTGGGAGAGGCATTACCCGTGTCTCCTACAAGCGGGGGCTTGTCTATAGGCAAAAGAGGCGGTGGAGATTGGGGGATACCAGCTCAAGACAGACAGGTGATCGGTACAGTCCTGACAGAGCCATCCCAATCAGAGCTGCTTGCCAAATTACATCATAACAGCAAGCAGCTCTTATTGGACGGGAGCCCGCGTATGTGCTGTTGGACTGTGGTGGAGGTAAGCAGATTAGGTGATTTTGGGGGATTTCACACAGCAGTGCAGGGAAGCGTAATAAAACCCAGAAAGCAAACAAACCCAGGTTTCCTTACGCTTTAAAACTCATTTAGCAGTTTATAATCTTTTGTCTTTTGTACCCCAAACAAACACAATTGCCTTGATTCATCATGAGTTGAAAAAAATTCTCATAGTAGTAAAAAAAATTCACTTGAGAAAAAAGCCTGAGAATTGTTGACGAAGCACCAGATAGGAAAACAATGAAAGTCACTTTTTTACTCCTGAGAAAAGTTGTGAACATTTTATTCATTTTTACACGGTAGTAAACAGTACCATTGACTTTCATTGTCTTCCTATCTGGTGATTCATTAGCAGTGATATTCTCAGGCTTTTTTCTCATAAAGTAAATTTTTTATTACCATGAGAATTTTGATTCTCACGATGAATCAAGGCCATTGAGTTTTGGCGTAGGAGATTTGCGGAAAGGCATTTTTGAAATTTGTTATTCATTTCAGGCCATCCCAAAGTGCTTTCAGATCTTCCTAGTCAGGTCATTTCTGAGTTTCCTGAATAGCAGTTGATCTCCACTTTTATGAATCACTTCCTTTTTTTGATTTTGTGAATAAACTAAGCTTTAATGCCATTTCTGTTTGAAGAAATGGTCATGTCCTCACTGTTACATGTGCTGTCAAAGCTGTTATATGAGGTAGCTGTATCAGATCATACCTCTATACCTGAAGCATCCAAAGACCTCCCAGTCAATTGAGTCAATACAGGCTCTAATGCTGGGTTTACACGAGCAGGTAAATTTACATCTATGCAACTCTCCTGTGACTGAACGGCTGCGTTCAGAAGCTGAAGATTTGTTGGTTAATCTTTCTTGCTCATAGCTAAAACGCATTATTTGTGGGTCACTTCTGTTTCCACATTTCATGGGTGGTCAATTAACAAATTCTTGTTCATCGTTTGATCGCGGTGACTGTCGTGGAACGATTATTATTTAATTGCAGTCACTTTAGGGATTTCTCGTTCGAAATCCCTAAACGGGGCATAAGATTTTTTTTCTTCATTTGACCACCTTCTGACTGCCTTTGTTTTTGGTGCCACAGAGGGGCCCCAACAAAGTGATGTTTCCATGTCACTAAATGTGTGGCTGCTGTCTCTGACTGGACTTGCTACTGTCTCCATTTTATCTGGTGTTATCCTGTCCTTTTTGCCTGTCCTTCCTCTGTCCCATGCTGCTTACATTGCCTCGTACATACACTTGCTACTTTGATATATAACTTGTACTAAATTCCTGATTATCTGATTTATTTATAATAGGCTTTTAGGGGCAGCTAATCAGAGTAAAACAGTGGCAGGCCATTAGGGTCAGGGCATTATTTAAGTCCTAGTACCTCTCAACAGCCCAGCCAGTTTTGTTTTGTATGCCCCATTTTTTAAAATTCCTTGATTAGAATCAATACTTGTTGGGTTGTGCAGCCAATCCTTTGCACTATCCTTGGGAACCTCAGGGTTTCCCCACAATTTAGTAATATATGAAAAATGGTATTGCCCACTTTTGTCTCCTAATCGCTGACTTACAGGCCGAGAATTAGTGCAGCACCTGCAGCCCAATCATTGAATAACATTTCCCTGCTCTCAGATTTTGAGGTGGGCATAACGATGCCTTCAGTTTAACAGGTTGCCAACAGTTTCCCACACCTGCCTAATCTGGTTTTCATTCACTTGGAGGACCATATTTAGAAACCTTGGGGCAGAGGTAGCCATTCCAAGATCTGCCT
Source organism: Gastrophryne carolinensis (assembly GCA_027917425.1). Lineage (NCBI taxonomy): Eukaryota > Metazoa > Chordata > Amphibia > Anura > Microhylidae > Gastrophryne > Gastrophryne carolinensis. Next base: position 186,362,817 of record CM051234.1, on the reverse strand, counting down.
CAGTTCTTGTCTACCCACAGTGTTAAAAGCCTTTGCCAGGTTAAACACATTGAAGCTGCCTTAGGGTGAAAACCACATCTGTTGTGTTTGTGTTATCTCTGAAGCTGCGATTATCTGTGAGGTTAATCTGCCACAGTAGACACAAACCTATTGAGAAGGACCAGCTTCACAGGTTTGCCTGTGATCGATTGTACAGGTTGATGATGACTGCATCACATGGTTTTGACATAAAGGGCTCTGGCCTGCTGTTTATCTGCTGCTATTAAGTACTGCTAGGTTTCTCTTTATTCATATGTTTTTCTTTTTGTTCATGCAGTATTAGCACTTTGTATTATATGTTTTTTTATAATATTTGTTAACGCAGTTTTGCACTATTTATAGCACTTTACAATCTCATAGGGTTGTTGATATGGTTGTTATTTTAGATTGCGCATTTGTATTTATATAGCACTTGCCACTTTAGGTCAATTTTGTGGTACTCACAGTTTATTTACATTATTTGCAATCAGCCAGCTGAAATGTGTTCCTGTGTTTTGGTTTTAATTGTGTTGCATATTGTATAGATTGTATAGCCTGTAACAATAAATTGTGTTATTTGATTATATTTTGTGCGTGGTGCATCCTATTTGGAGCAATATCTCTCCGGGGGAGGTTTCTCCCGATGTCCTTTTGTCTTGTATTCACTCTACCGGATTTTGGAGTTCACACCTGTGTATCATTTGTGGATAGTGCCCCCCAGAGTTTCCCTCTTCCATTTTAAAGTCAATACACATACTTCTACCCTTTTAAAGGATACAGAATTACTTGGGTTTTCTACCTCATTGAACCTCTACTACTTTAACCCCATAAAGATGGATACCACTAGCAAAAAAACTAGCACTAGCCAAAGACTCAAAACATAAAAGATCCCCTATCAAGTCGATGAGAACATACCAAGCCTGGCGTAGAAGAGGATCTCTTTTCCCTAACAATGAGAGAGACTCTAGCTCTCACAAGCTATATCCTTTATACTAACTTACTTAATTCAAGATCTGATATATAATTCAAAGACAATGTTAAAATACTGTTATTTTCTCTGTCCAGATTAAATTCAGGGACTAGCACAAACTGGGACACAGGACAAACACATGGCACACTAGTAATATGTGGAGACTCAAACTTAATAATATACCCCAATATTGACAGGCACTCTATAACTAACCCCTTGGGAAAGTCTTCACAAGAAACACCTGGAAAAATAATTTGAGTGCTTCTTAACAAATATTCTCTAATAGACACATGGAGAGACATGCACCCATCTGGGAGAGAACATACACATTACTCCACATCAATTCTGTACCCGAATTAATCATATATTCATAACTCAACACTCAATGCCACTAGAAAACAAATAGAATAATACCGCGCTGAAGTGTAACAAAACAAAGAGCATCTCATTGTGTTAAACTTAAACCAGACCTTCACTACCATTTAATGAAAAGCCATCTTAAATTAATAAATTTTATGTTTTTTAGTCGCTTTTTATTCCTTCCCCTACTGGACTGCAACTCTGTTCAGGACACGGGCACCAGCATCTTGACTCACATACTGAGGAGAGGGGGCAAAAGTACAGCGTGGCAGGTTACAGCTGTGCTTTGCACAGACAGAGCAGAGCTGGGGTCAGGAAAAGGACAGCAATCCTAGAATACTAAAAGTCCAAAAGTCCAATTATGCAACAGCATTATCCTGTGGTGCATGCATAATCACCAAAAACTGTTCCCTCCACTGATAAAAATGAACTCTTACCAGACATGGCAAGGAATAGTACCATAAATCCACATAGATCAAAACTCCAAAGGCAATGTTGTAATTTGGACTATGAGTGCCAGTCACTTTAAAACTTCAAAGAGCTGTTTCCAGCATAAACTCAGACCAATCAGGAAGCTCCCAATGATGTTGCATGTAAATAAAGTCAAATAAATCTAGTGCAACACTGTCTAAAATGTGGCAACTGTTTAATAAAGCGAATAGAGACACTCACAAGAAACAACAGTAGTAAGCGCATGTAAAAACAGAGCGAATGTGGACCCCTCTCACCACATTGTCACCGCTGTTTTTTCTCTCTCTTTATTGAACCTTTATTATACAAAAGAATCCTTCCATTTCTGGCCAAAAACTAGGAAAAACCCACTATAAAGTAGATCTTTTTGCAGACAACATACTCTTGTTCTTAACTAGCCCAATTACCTTCGTACCCATCTCCTTGATCTGCTAGGAAAATCTGAACGAATATCTGGACTCCAAGTCAACCCAAGAAAGTCCTATGCTCTAAATATCAACTTACTTAAAGTGGACCAACACCCAGGATTTTGACTATCCTGGGTTTTGGTCCACTTCAGGGGGGCACCCCGATTAGGGGTGTCCCGCTGTGTAAAACCCCCCAGAAAGCCCCCAAAACTCACCTCACCACGCTCCCACGTAGCCACGGACAAGCGGCGGACAAGACAGTGCGCCCGCCGCTGCCTCCCGCACGTCGCTCTGACAGGGCGCGCGCCCACGCCGGCCATTCACAAACGGCCGGTGCGGGCGCGCGCACGTCCAGAGGAGCGCGCGGGAGGTGAGTTTTACTCTTATAGATTCCCGGGCCGATCAGGGGTGGGTGACAGTCCACTTTAAATAAACTCTACAAAATGTACAGTATTCCTTCAATTCAATGGAAGAGTAAATCAATCACATATCTAGGAGTACAAATCACAAGCAGCCATAATACCCTATAGGGAGCCAATTATCCATCCTTACTCTCTCACAATTACAAAAATTAATGGAAAATGGTCTCAGCAAAATCTATCTTGGTTGGGCAGCTATTTAAATGACATAGCTACCCTAACACATGTATTTGTTTAGAATATTGCATGTTAGTATCCATGAACAAATTATTAAGGCCTTACAAGATAAACAAATTTAATTGGGGGGTCAGTTAAGCCCAGAATAGCAATGTCCACCTCTTTTAGAAGCAAAGAGAACTGAGGGCTAATGTTACTCCATCTTTGGTTATACTACCAAGTGTCACAAGTTCCAACTAGTATCATATCATGTGCATGTCGAAAAACCAACTGTGAGGAAACGCAATTGATACAAATTGGAATACATAATATACTTTGGATTCCCCTGAATAACCATATAACAGTAGATAACCCAATTATCTCACACTTTCTAAGAATTTGGAATCTATGCAAAAAGAAAGGAAAACTAATATCTTCACATTTACCACTTGCCTCAATCACAGATCACCCTTCTTTCCCAGCTTACTCACATTATCCCCACTGCTTTGAATGGTAGAAGCAAGAAAAATTAACAAGAGTTTGTGATTTATCCACATACTAGTGAAGTCCTTTCTGACAAATGAGACCAACAATGGTTGCCTATCTACAGAAAACTTTCGCTATTTACTGATTTCATGCAATCACACCTTAGTTTAGAAAATAAACCTTTCAAAATGTTTCAAAAAAAGCAGGTATAAGAAAATTATCTATATGATCTACAAGAATCTTCTCAACAATAATTGTGAGACACTTCCTAAATATGCCTATAAATGGTGTACAGATCTTTGGAATTCTTTGGAATTATTCACTTAGCTCTGGAATTCATGGATTTGATACTTCTTTCCAAGCCATGTTAATATCACAAAACGTATAACCTTATAATACATTATTGGTTTGTCTCCACATTCACATCCTTTCCCCTTCGTTCCCACCTACTCCTTACCCCTTACCTTAATTTATCCTTCTTAAGTAATGTTATTTTTTGGTGACACATGTACTACATCAAACATACATTTGTGGATATTATGTATATTTTATTATATTTGTCTACACACCTGATTCATTCCATCTGGAGTGACCGGCTAAACCAATACCTACCCAGCAATGCCCAGATGGAACAATTGCACCCTGTGAAGACACCGATCAAGGCAAAGCACATCAGGACACCTTTTTGAGTCAACTGAACCCACTGCAGAGGAATGTATGAACTGTATGTATAGTTTTCAGGGGTTCTGTTATTTTATTATGTAGTACTGTGTGAATTTATATCATAGTCCACAAATGTAAACATTTTTGCCACTTTTTATTTATTATTCTTTTTTACATTTTGTATTAGATTTTTATGCACATGTTTTCGGACAAGCGGATTGAGAGATATTTTTAGTGTTACCTGATTTATTATATATTGTGGTGGTTGTAAGTGGGTCACTGCTTTCCCAATCTGGCTACCATTGACATCTGATAATGAAATAAATTGATCCCTTTTTCTCTCAAAAGCTAAGCTAGCTTGGTTGCAGTGATATCACCTACAGAGCTCACTCCACCTGGCCCTGGTCGCTGCTGACAGCATCTTAGTGGCGGATGCTCATGTGGTGCAACCACTGCAGGCAATCAGGGAGCCTGTTCCCTTGTGACTGGAAGTTCACCCTGAAAGGCTGTCAAATTTATTATCATTTCATTGGAAAAAGGACCACTGAGGGGTCATTTAGTTACTATGTACACATATATCAGGGAGAAATACGATGGTCTGAGATCATTTGGGCATCTAAAGCTAAAGGAAAGAAATTTCATACACAACATAGGATAGGATATTTTTCTATAGGGGCATTTAGGTCACTATGGAAGTAATCATGGGGAATACACTAATAATTTCAAAGTATAAAATTATTGCCAGTTACAACTACTAGAAAGTTATTTTGACCATATCTGGAGATAGGATTCTTTTTATCTGAAAATTGGCCAATTTTGGGAGATAGGGAGATAGACTGAACTGGATGCGCTAAAGTCCTTTCAGCCTTACAAATAGTGTTATGCTCAACATTTTGTGGTAAAAACAGCAACGTAAAGTAGAATAGTAGAAAATAACTCATTTACTCCTTCCAGCCAATAAAACTCACAGAAAAGCAATTTATTCATATGGTCAAATTATTATTCCAATCACACATGGCACATTAATACCATAATTGAAATACCATGCCTACTTTGTCTAGACAGCTCTGATGATCACTGCAACCTCATTTGTAATAGCTCTAAACATCATTAATTGTATACTGAAAAAGAAAAGAAACTAAACTCTAAGATAGTTTCAGCTGCTTGTTTCAGCAGACCTGTGTGCATCTAATATGCTCTGGTTATTTTTTTCTTTACATAGATCTATGGTCATGAACTGCAAAGCATCACAAGATTCCAAGAGGAGAGAAACACAGAGAGAGCCTGGGGGAGTGAAATTCCTCTAAGATTCCTCCCTGGAAATGAACCAAGATGTGATATAAACCTAGAAAAGCAAGGCTGTTTTTCAGGATATTGCGTTTCTCAACTATTTTTACTAAAAGCTGTGCCAAAACTCTTTTCATTTAATGCCTTTAGATGCAAAATAGTAACAAATGTACTCAGCACACACGTGTGCCTCTTTGTGTAGCTACATTATAGAGTTTATAACGGTAAGTAATTGCTACATTAAAAAATATTAACCTTGACCTATTCAGAGTAAGATTTCTTCTCTGAATGATCAAGGTTAACCATTATAATGCTAATTGAAAATCTATTTGCAAATTAAACCTGTTTGACCTGCTTATAAAAAATACCTGCTCCCCACTAGCAGCCCCGTTCCTCACCAACAGACTGGTCTTGAAAATTCAGGTGTCACAGCTGCTTGGAAAATGAAAGCATTATTGTTTATTTATATAGCGCCATCAACTTCCGTAGCGCTTTACAAGGTATGAATACAGACAAGGTAAAACATATAGCACAGAGAACAATACAAAATTAGATGCCACAGGTTAAAACCAAGTGTTGTGAGCACAGGAGACAATAGGGAGGAGTGCCCTGCCCTTGCGAGCTTACAGTCTAAAGGATGAGGGTGGAGACAAAGGGGGCGGGGTCACAAGTGGTAGAGCTTGAGTATGGCTGCATGTGCCATTGAAGGTTATAGGAGTTGCTTACGCCAGGTCATATGCTTGTCTGAAGAAGAGAGTTTTGAGGGCGCTTTTAAAGACTTGGAGTGATGGAGAGTGGCGGATCGAGCTGGGGAGTGCATTCCAGAGAAGTGGGGAGGCACAGGAGAAGTCTTGAAGGCGGGAGTGCGAGGAAGTAACCAAGGAAGAGGACAGAAGAATGTCAGAGGCAGAGCGGAGGTTGCGCTTTGGTTGGTAATGCTGGATCAGAGATGAAATGTAGGAAGGGGCCTGGTTAGAGGGAGCTTTGTAGGTTAACACTAGAAGTTTGAACTGAACTCTATGGGAGACAGGTAACCAGTGGAGGGATTGACAGAGGGGAATAGCACTGGAGAAGCGAGAGGAGAGATGGATGAGGCAAGCAACAGAGTTTAGGATAGAGAGCCAGTCTGTTTGTTGGCAAACCACAGAGGAGCGTGTTGCAGTAGTCCAGTTGGGATATGACCAGGGAATGCACTAACATTTTAGTGGTGACAGGTGAAAGGAAGGGACGGATGCGAGAGATATTTTTGAGTTGGAGGCAACAGTAGGTGGCTAGGGAGTGAATGTGAGGTCTGAAGGAGAGAGAGGAGTCCAGAATGACACCCAGGCATCGAGCTTCATGAGTTGCAGTTATTGTAAGATTATTTACAGAGATTGTGGTGTTAGAGAGGGGAGGGGAGTGGGATGGTGGGAAAACGACCAGTTCTGTTTTGTCCATGTTCAGTTTAAGAGAGCGAGATGTCATGAAGGAAGAGATGGCTGTTAGACAGTCAGGAAGGCGAGAGAGGATAGAAGAGAGATTCGGGCCAGAGAGGTAGATCTGAGTGTCGTCTGCATAAAAGTGATATTGGAAGCCTAGCGAGGTTATTAGTTGTCCTAGACCAGAAGTGTATATTGAAAAAAGTAGGGGTCCTAGGACTGAGCCTTGTGGTACCCCTACAGACAGAGCCCGGGGAGAGGAAATGGTGTTTGAGTAAGATACACTAAATGTGCGGTGAGAGAGATAGGAGGAGAGCCAAGAGAGTGCGAGACCTTGGATTCCAAGAGAAGAAAGAATGTTGAGGAGCAGAGCATGGTCGACAGTGTCAAAAGCAGATGATAAGTCGAGAAGAATGAGAGCAGAGTAGTGGCCTTTGGATTTGGCTGTCAGTAGATCATTGGTGACTTTGGTGAGGGCCGTTTCGGTAGAGTGATATGAGCGGAAACCAGATTGGAGGGGATCTAGGAGGGAGTTTGTAGACAGATAGTTGGTAAGTTCTGTATGGACATGCTGTTCAAGAAGCTTGGATGAGAAAGGGAGCAGAGAGATTGGGCGGTAACTGGGGAGGGCAGAGGGGACCAGAGAGGGTTTTTTGATGAGCGGAGGGAAAGGTACCAGTGGAGAGGGAGAGGTTGAATAAAGATGTTAGGGCTGGAATGACAGATGGAGACAGTTGAGGGATAAGGTGGGATGGAATGGGATCAAGGGAGCAGGTGGTCAGGTGAGCCTTTGAGACCAGGGAGGAGAGACCTTGAGCAGTTAACACTGTGAAATGAGTTAATAAGTGGGGCGGGGGGGTGTTGGTAGGAGAGAGGTGTTCTGGGGGGTGAAGCCACTTCGAATCCTGACGATTTTGTCTTGGAAGTATGTGGCAAATTGCTCAGCCGTTAGCTGTGAGGATGGAAGAGGTGGCGGTGGGCGGAGGAGGGAGTTGAAAGTGTTAAATAGCTGTTTTGGATTCCGGGCCTGTGCCGATATGAGTGACGTGAAATATTCCTGTTTGGCAGATGAAAGGGCAGTCCTGAGTTCCTGAAGGGCTTTCTTGTTTAACAGGAAGTCCTCCTTGGTTTTGGATCTCCTCCAATGCCGTTCAGCAACTCGAGAATGCCGTTTCAATGCTGCAGTGTTAGTGTTAAGCCATGGTTGTCTTTTTTTGGCCTGAGGGCGACTGTAGTTAAGGGGAGCAGCAGAGTCAAGGGCAGCAGTTAGTGTGTTATGGTAGTATGAAGCGGCAGCATCTACATTGGTAAATGAGGGCAGGGTGTGAAGGGGATGTAAAGCATCGGAGAGAGATTGAAGGTCTAGGTTTCTGAGGTTCCTGCGAAGAATTGCAGGTTTGTGTGCAGGGGGGGGTAGTGGTAAGGGAAGAGAGTGTTAGTGTTAGTAAGTTGTGATCAGAGAGGGGAAGTGGGGATGAGGAAAGACTGGATACAGAGCAGAGGTGAGTAAAGAGCAGGTCAAGCATGTGTCCATCTTTATGGGTGGAGCTGGTAGACCATTGTTTGAGGCCAAAGGAGGTGGTTAGGGATAATAGTTTGGTGGTTGCAGGGTTGTTGGTGTCAACGGGTATGTTGAAGTCCCCCATGATTATAGCTGGGATGTCAGAGGACAGGAAGTGGAGAAGCCAAGTTGAGAAGTGGTCCAGAAAGAGAGTGGCAGGTCCAGGAGGGCGATAGATGATGGCAATATTTAGGTGACAGGGAGAGTAGAGACGGACACAGTGAACTTCAAAAGAAGGGAAGGAAAGGGAGGGTAGAGCAGGGATTGGGTTAAATGAGCAGTATTCAGACAGAAGGATGGCAACACCTCCACCATGTTTGTTGGTTAATCTTGGGGTGTGGCTGAACTGTAAGCCCCCATATGAGAGGGCAGCGGGTGAGGCTGTATCAGAGGGAGTGAGCCAGGTTTCAGTAAAGGCCATGAAAGTGAAGAGGTTGGTAGTGAAGAGGTCGTGGATGTATGCCAGTTTGTTGCACACTGAGCGTGCATTCCACAGTGCACAGGTGACAATGGGGGGAGTGTGTGGGGAGGGGGTGATTGTTAAGAGGTTGGCTAGGTTCCGTGTGTTTGTTGGTTTGCTACCATGGTGAAGGCTAGTCTGTGATAAGTCATGGAGGAATGAAATAATTGGAGGGGCAACCTTTAAAGCCATGCAACAGCATAAACTGCAATCTACAGAAAAATAAAGGAGAGGCATATGGGACAGGTTTCAGGTGACAACCCTCTTACTTTCCACCTGCTCCTGTGCCACTTCTTGCTCAGCCGCATCACAGTTAAGAGAATTCGGCTTGTCTGGTTGTTGACATCAATGGGTGCCTCTTTACATGAGGAACTTCAGGCCCAGCTTCTTATACCAATGCTGCTACTGAGCGAGGAGCACCATGGAAGCGGGTGGAAGTTAAAAGGGGAGTCTCATTCTAGAAAGTCCACCAAAGTTTCTGTTCCCAACTGACGCTTACTACTGAGTATAATATCCACATAGACTCATGTTCTGACCTTACAAAGGGAAGTGTGACAATTCAATTCAGATGCTGGGAGAACAGAGCAGGATCCTGGGCCAGGCTAGGCATTTTGTTTTTGTAAGCCCTTAGTCCTGCCTGAATGCAAGGGGAGGAAGGCAGGACAGGAAGGTTACATAGAGACTGGACTTCTGCTTTAAATACTGTTTTTCATGTTTTAATATTGTCTAGTATTAAACAGGGTATTGTGAATCTGAGATTTAATATTTTCCTAACAAACAAGAAATGTAAAGATATGCTATGTAGTTAATTAAATATCTCATATGTTTTTGTATCTCACTCTGATAGTCCAAAAGAAAAGAAATGGTAACATGAAATACCTTCCATTTTAATGTTGATTGTAAAATAAATAACCATAATAATTATTTTTACAAACATAACTGTGTGGTCATTTGGTTTAAGACAATGGCCCCACTTATAATGTCCTGCAGCTGCACATTTATCTATCAGTGGTTTCTCCAAATGAGCCACGCTGTAGCCTGCATATCCCATATCCGGCTGTCCTGACATCTAGGAACTTTACCAACGTGCATCTCCCTAATAATTCTCCAGTAACATCTGCTTCCAAACATGCTGACAGCCAGATGTTGAGGTTTATAATCACAGACAGTGAACCAAGGCTACACATCCTGTCGTTTAAGTACTCTACTAACCAAGCATGACTTGTATGTTCATCAATTACTCATCTATTCATAGTTGTTCCTCATTTTGTTGTTGAGTTGGCTTAGTTTTTGCACATTACTGATCTGAATTGGACTGGGAACATTTATGTGTACACCTGGTTTTCCAATATGTTTTCTGCTTATAACCAGTCATAATTATTTGTTTAAAGTTATTTTGATTTCCAAATCCCTCTCACCAGATTAGAACTTTCTTTATTTAGAGTGGCAATATGATTAGCACTCTTATTTTACAGTGTTTCTGTTTAGACATACAACGGGGAGGCCGATTCATTAATAGCGCCAGGTAGCGCCAGATGAGCGACTGTAGCGTGATTTTTTCAGCGCCAGCCAGTATTCGCTGTGCTTGGCCGGTGTTAGCTTGATGACAGCGACTCAGTCGGTGTGCGGTAATGTTGAATACGGGCTTAGGGGTCGCTGTTTCACAGGTTCAGCGTTGTATGTGAGTGCCTGACAACGAATGGCCAGAGCGAACGGCTAGCTTCATATTCATTAACAAATCACGCTCCGAATGTGCTGTCGCTGTCCATTCCTTGTTTAAACCCCAGAGCGCTGGCGGCGATGGGTGTTAACTAGTTTTTAACCCCTAAACAACCATATTTTTTGAATGTAACATTATACATGTTTATAGAATCATTTTGTAATATGAATACATTAATATCAGACCTGTTAGATCAATTCTGCACAAATTATTTTTAAAATGTTTTTTTACTTAAAAATAAATCCTAACATTGCAGAAGTGGTCTCCGAATTTTTGACATTAAAAAAAAAAAAAAAAAAAATTAATACCAATTAATTATGATTAATTATAGATTGCTCCATTGAAATGCATTGGACATCGCCAGGGAGCGACAGCTCATACCTGGCGCTGTGAGGGAATTTGCAGCGGCGCTGTTCGGTCCAGGCGGCTTCATGATGAATGCCGCGCTAGCCGTCGCTCTCGCCGGCGCTAGCCTCATTTTGCTTGATAAATGCGTCATTGTGACCGCCGCTGGGCGTACTTGAGTCGGTAGTCGCCGTTAGCTGCCGCTACCTGGCGCTCGTCAGACACTACCTGGCGCTAGCCCGTGATAAATAAGGGCCAAAGTCTGACTGTAGAAATTGTGTATTAGATATTATGCTTATTCCTGTGTTCATTTCTGCACCAGTGACAATATCACTGGGGTGCTAGACTCTTTTATTTGGAAAGTTTTCTTTTTTAATTAGCTTGATGTTATTCATTTGGGGGGAGGAGTAAGGGGGGCACCACCTGCTCAGCTTTGGCCCTGCAGATTGCTTTTTGGGTGGTAAACGGGGTCCATTGAGAGGCACACAGTATGTTTTGTCCCGGGGGGTTGCCGCCTGCTCACCTCTGCCAGATTATCTTTTAGAAGTGAGAGGTCCGTTGGAGAATACACAGTCTGTTTTGTCCTGTCGGATGCATTCCTGCAATCTTGCACAGGGCGACTTTCAGCAAAAGGCTGGTCCTGGCAGTGCATTGCCAGAACTGTACTGTATATGCACAGTTACCATTTGATTTCAAAGCTTTAAGGCTTAGCTCCCCTCCTTATTTGCAGCCATAATGGCTATCATCATAGCTGCAGGAACATGGTTAATTGAGGTTGTACCCAGGAAAATGATGGGGCTGACTTGCAGCTAGCACATCAAATAATGCATTTGATAGAATTCAAGTCTGGTAAAAAATGTCAAACTGCTCCAAAAATATACATCACAGCTGTGTGATACACAGTGGGAGAGTCCAACAATCAAATGTAAAAAATCAGCAAAAGAGTGTGTTCTGTAGGCCCTAGATTTGGTACATGCACTTCAATGCACAACTTGTTTTGAATGTTATTTAAATGTTAGTGTTGGCTTGTCCCTCTGTGTATTTATGAATGTTGGAGCAGTTTGCCAGATTTATTTGCATTTACAATTTACACATGGGGGGTTGGGAGTGGTTAGCTTCCACATTCTTGTTAACATTTGCACACAATTCAAAAACAGCTTTAGTCCTCCAATCAGATAATAGACAAAATATGAAGTACAGCAATCTAAAAATAACCCACTACTCCCCCTATAACTCATAAACAAATCACTTAGAAAATTTGTTCTGTACACACATACATTTGTATGCAAATTGTGTTTTTACATAATTCTTATTCACACAAATACAGCTCACTCTGAGCTCTAAATATCAGAATAATATACAACAATAAAGATAGCAGCATATCCTGTGATCAGCTAATATAATTCATCCTGGATCAAAGTGCTTTTGTTAGGGCAAAGGATAATAGAAGTTGTTCAGTAATAAGTCTCATAGTGGACCATGTCCATCAATACAGAAAGAATCATAGCACTCCATATAGCACAAAGCACACAAATGTGTCACATCTCAGTATTACGAAAAAATGGCAGAGCTTTACATTTCTTGATGTGTATAACCTACTGGCCCATCATCATTGGTATTCTTTGGAAATGCAGGGCACCATCATGCCCATTTCAAGGAGAGCACTTTCCCCCTCTGGCTAGCACTCAGAGGAAAGTCACACTCCTCATTCATTCCTTTAGAGAACATGGAGTTAAGTTTGTAAATCCAAAGAAGCTCATGCTGCACAGCCTTTGTGTAGGGTCCACACCTCACTTAGGGGGTGCCACCTTCTGAATCACCATGAACCTTAACTGTGCTGTAAAATGGCATGCCCCTGGTGAAGTGATATCTCCTCTTCTAATAGCATTTCAGTGTTCAGGGATACGTTGCTTCTCTTCTCTTGTGGTCTGGAGTATGTATATCAGGCTACAGGGACATACACTCTGTTCTCTGTAGAACAGCTAACAAAGTATTTATTCTGATACTTCCTCGCCATCCTGGGATGATAAAAGTGTGTCCCCTTTATCATGTGACTGCATTGTGAACAGTGGCGACCAATTAAACATACCAATAGGTCTAGGGAGGTCAAATAGCCAGTTGCCTGTGTGTGGCTTCTTGTACCTAGTGCAGTGTCAAGAAATATGTCCTCTGATGCTCCTCGGTCATCTGTAGGTAAATGAAGGTGGGTATAAGAAGATGTCTGGAAATGCAGAATCACTTGTCAGTACCTGCCAATGCTGAATGTGTCAGAATAACAGCATATTTTGGGACTTTATTGGATGATATCTTGACTGGACATAAGCTTTTCATCTTTGTCTCCTTATTAAGCTTTTCAGGGTAACCTAATCACCTAAATTTTTACAATGCCATGTTTACAGCATGTTCCAAAAGTGGTTGATCATCATCCATAATTCTTCTGAGCCATAGAAATTGGCTCTATGGTAGACCCTTTTTTCGTGCCTAGGGATGAAAACTACATAAATGGAGATAGGTGTTTCTATCTTTGGGTTTACAGAATACATCTGTGGTAAGACTACAATCTTAATATTCACATAAAGAAAGTGTACTCTGTGCTACTCTCCATAGTAAATGAGGTGGGTGGTATATAGGTATCCAGTGATGTCCTAAATTTTACAAGCTCTTCATACGTCCCTTGCCACACAAAGAACACATTGTCTATATACCTGTTCCAGAGTAAACCCCTTTCAATGAACAGAGGGCAAGTATACACAAACTGATATGACATAAAGAGATTTGCATACAATGGGGCCACATTTGATCCCATCATAGTTCCCTGGAGTGGCTGATAGCAGGCCCCATTGTAGTAAAAGTAGTTCCTGAATAAGACAATTTCCAAGAGTGTCAAAAAGAAGAATTTAAACGGACCATCTACCTTCATAATTTTCAGAGCCCCACTAATGGTACTTAATCCTAAGGTGTGAGGAATGGAGGTATAAAGGCTACTTACATCAATTGAGCACAAAAGGTGGCCCTTCAGGAGAACCGCTATATGTGAGTTTTTGCCTAAGAAATCCTTCATGTCCATCAACAAGTAGGCAATGGCTATAACTTTTAGTTGCAAAATTTTGTCTAGAAGAATTTCCACTGAATGAAAGACAGTTTAAGTCCCCACGACTATAGGTCTACCTGATTTTTTTTAACATTTTTATGTATTTTAGGCAATGTATAAAATAGAGGAGTAATAATGAAGGATGTAATCAGTCCTTCAATTTCTTGTCTCAATCCCTGTTAAAACGCTCTCAATACAAGGGTGTCTATGTCATGTTCTTAAGGGAAGGTTAAAGATCCATAGGTAACTTACAGATAACAGGATATCTGGCATGTTTAATTGTGGACATTGTTCACAATGCTGTCCCAAGATAAAGGGGACACAATTTTATCATCCCAGTATGCAGAAGAAGTATCAGAAGATTTTAGAAGAAGATTTTATCAGTTGTTCTACAGAGCTTATGATATATTTGTTGAAATGTCTCTGTAGCTTGATATGTATAGGCCACACCACAGGAGAAGTGAGGCAATGTAGAAGAGGAGATATAACTTTACTGGAGGTACATCCTTTTAAGTAGATGGTCCATATTATAGCCCAGTTAAGATTCAAGGTTAGTGATGAGCGGGTCGGTTGAAATTCGGGTTCATCGAGTTTGGCTGAACATGGCGACAAATTTTAGCTTCTGTGCCCCAAATCCGAATCTGAAGCAGAAACCCATTAAAGTTAATGGGGACCCGGACTTTGTGGCCCAAAAATGGCTGTAAAATGGGGCCATAAAGGACTAGAGGGCTGAAAATCTAGGGGAGCACCTGGGCGATTGCACTAAACAAAATGGGCTAGAGAAAGTACTCACAATAATCACAGACAACTAAAAAAATAAAAAAATACACCAATAGAGAAAATTATTTTAATATTAGTTTTTTACGGGAGGTTGGAGGCCTAATTAGAGGAGTAACACCTGGGCAATTGTCCTGCACAAAATGGGCTAGGGAAACTATTCAAAACTATAACAGAAAACCAAGATTTAAGAAATATACAAATGCAAAATGAAAATGTTTTTTTTAAAGGTGTCTGGGGTAAAATTGGGGGGGGGGGGGGGGGGACTTGGGCGATTGCCCTGCACAAAATGGGATAGGGAAAGTACTCAAAACAATAACAGAAAAATAAAAAAATAAAGAAATACACAAATAATTAAAAAAATACATCAGTCAATATATACATATATACAGAAATAAATAAATATATACATCAGTCTATACATATTGTGGAGATTAGCTCTGGTAGGCGACCGGGTGTCAGCAGTATAGAGGCGGAGGCAAACAGTTCAAAGTAAAGTCTGTGTTTATTTCACACATAAATCCACAAAAGCATATGTCCATACAGGTTACATCACCTTTTCAGGAAACAGCAGCATAAATGATTCAATCAGGCAAACAGCTTTTAGTCCTTGAGCAAACGTCCTGTTTACAGTCCAAATAGGCCTCAGGTCCGCATGAAACAGCCTCCACAGGAGATTTCAGCCAGGCTCACAGAGTCTCACTCCCATGTGAGCTCTAGACAAAGGACAGGCCACAGCTGATTCCCAGGCTATTTAAACAGCCCGCAAAACCCGGACCTGGGTAGTGGGATGGAGTCCCACCCTGCTCTACTCCATCCCAGTAAAGCCGTCCCAGGTTAGCCTTTCGGCTATTCTAAAGCAACAGCAGCAAACTGCCACCAGCATCTGATGCTGGAAATCAGACTACACGGCTTTACTGCACCAATACCAGGTACATTGGTGCTACATACCTGCCGTCAATAACGGCCCCTTGCACCTTACCACAATATATACATCAATAAATAAGCATATACATCAATCTATACATATATACATCAATAAATAAATATATACATCAATTGATTAACAAATAAATAGATTAAAATATTGCTTTTTTTGGTGTTAGAGGTTCAGGTGGGGGGGTGTTATGGGGTCTAGTAGTGGTTTAAGAGTAAGAGGCAAAGGAGGAGGTAGTAGGTAAACACCAGTCACATAACAACCAGTCACTCAGGTGCTGGCACGGCCAAGTCCCGTGTGATCCACGCCTGGTTCATCTTAAGGAATGTAAGGGTGTCCACGTTGGCTGTGGATAAGTGGATCCTCTTGTCAGTAATGAAACACCCTTCAGGGCTCAACACATGTTCTCATAGGACACTTGCCACGGGACAGGCTAGCACCTCCAAGGCATAGAGGACAAGCTTTGGCCACGTGTCCAATTTAGTGACCCAATAATTGAACACGGAGGACCCATCGCTCAGTACCAGAAGACGCGTGGACAGGTAGTCATCCACCATGCAAGTCAAAGTCTGCCTCCTGGTACTACAGGCCGTAGTGTCTGATGGTGGTGGATGTGGCCGACAATGGAATAAGTTGTTCCACATTGTGGCCATGCTCACCCTTCTCTGTTAGGTGCTGCTGAGGCGCCTGCTGCGTTGGTGCCTTGAACCTACTCCACCTCGTGGCACCACTGAGCCCTCAAAGTCAGCTGGAAACTCCTTATAGTGGGGATCAAGCAGGGTGGCCACCCAGTAATCAGCGCTGATAACTATGCGAGCAACTCTGTGGTAGTTGAGCAGGCACTGGAGCATGTGGTGGCCCATGTGAGCCAGGCTGCCATGAGTCAAGGAGAAGCTGTTCTCAGTGTCCGGTATCTCCTCCTTTTCCTCTTGCTCCTTCCTCCAGCCAACCCCCCTGCGAGCCACGTGTGCACTGCCATGACAGGGGGGAAATGGGCATTCCACCTCCTCAGTCATGACCTGAAGCATTTTGTTCCAGCAGAGGATCATAGCTGTCACGCTTGGGGGTAACTCCAGACCTCTTGATGAGCTTACAACCCCCAATCTCCGCAGCCAGCTTCACCTGTAGGATCCCCCGCTTGCCGGGACGCAAGATACGCCTACCCGGGATCGGTTGCCCCCAGGACTTAATGGCTCAAAGGATGCAAGCTTATGTGTGAGAGGTCTGGAGAACCAATAGCTAGAGCGTGAGTGACGGAAGTCCAGAGACAGGCAAGAGGTCAATAACGGGAAGGCAGAGATAATAGCGGCACCAAGGGTCAGGCAAGACGTAGTCGGGGTACAGGCAAGGTCGGCAACTGAGGTTCTGGATTGAGAGGCGTCAGTACAGGCAGAGGTCGGCAACAAGGATTCAGGATCGAGAGGCATCAGTACAGGCAGAGGTCGGTAACAAGGATTCAGGATCGAGAGGTGTCAGTACAATCAAATCGGCAACAGGTTAACTTGACAGGAATAGGTAACACAGGGTTCTGAGCGTTATCACAGGCAATTCACCACTGAGGAGGAATTGCCTTTATAGGAACAGGACTGAGGGAAACAGTGTACTGATTGGTGCACGTAGGATACAATGGCTGATTGGCTGGACAACTGAGGAGGGCGATGTCCTCATATCCCCTAGGGCTAATTGGCCCGCCCGCCGGAGAGCATAACAGGCACGTGCTCGCGCCCACGCGCGAGCACGTCTACTGGAGGAGAGAGCGGGGGGCGTGGCTGAGCTGGGCGCCACTCGAGCCAACGCTGCCCGAGCCGCCGCCGCATGGCACGGCCGCCGCACAGAGACAGCTGTGGCGGCTGGCCGCCTGGAGACGACGCTGGAATGGGGACCAGGTAATCGGTTTCTGACACTACCCCACCTTCACGAGGGGCCTCCGGACCCTCACCCGGTTTCCCCGGAATGTCACGATGGAACTTCTTTACAAGAGCCTTGGCATGAACATCCCTCGCTGCCACCCAGCATCTTTCCTCCGGACCATAGCCAACCCAGTCCACCAAATACTGCAAAGAATTACGCACTTTACGTGAATCCAAGATCTTATTCACTTCGTACTCTGGCTCATTATCAACAAGAATAGGTGAAGGACCAGCAAGAGGAGCATTTTTCAACGGTTTTAACAGTGAAACGTGAAAAGAATTAGGTATTTTCATAGTCGGCGGGAGTTGAAGTTTAAAAGACACATTATTCAGCTTCTTGATAATCGGAAAAGGACCAATAAATTTTGGACCTAATTTACTAGAGGGTTGACGGAGCGCAATATTTTTAGTGGAGACCCAAACTAGATCGCCTACTCGAAGAATAGGTTCCTGTGATCTGCGGCGTTCGGCAAATTTCTTATACCTCAAACCCGTGGTCTTAAGAATCTCCTGAACGCGTGTCCAGATATTCCTCCGTTTTTGAAGTCACTCCTCCAACGCCGGCAAATTGGAAGGTGACCCCGAAAGGGAAGAAGCTCTAGGATTTTCCCCTAAGTTACAATAAAAAGGAGATACCTTGGTACTCTCGCTAGGCGCGTTATTGTAAGCAAACTCGGCGAAATCAATAAATTCCGCCCATTGTTCTTGGGCATCTGAGACATAACATCTTAAGTATTGTTCCAAAGTTTGATTAGTTCTTTCCGTCTGCCCATTAGACTGGGGATGGTAGGCAGAAGAAAGAGAGATCTGTATTCCCAACCGCGAACAGAAGTGTTTCCAAAAACGGGAAGTAAACTGGACACCCCGATCAGAGACTATATTGGACGGAATACCATGAATACGAAAAATATGCGAAGTAAACAGCCGCGAAAGCTCAGGCGCTGAAGGAAATTTGGCCAAAGGAAGGAAGTGTTCCATCTTACTGAAAGGATCTACGACCACCCAAATTACGGTATTCCCATGTGATAAAGGCAAATCTACAATAAAATCCATAGAAATATGAGTCCATGGTTCAGCAGGAATTTCAAGAGGAACCAAACCATCACTAGGAGCCTTATGAACCCCTTTACTTCGAGCACAAATAGAACAAGCGTTGATAAAGGCGGTAATATCGCGTCTCATGGTAGGCCACCATACATGCCGACGGGCAAGCAAAAACGTCTTACAGCAACCCACATGACCTGCAGTTTTAGCATTGTGAAATTCGCGAATTACATCCGAACGCAAGTGCGGCGGCACAAACTGGCACCCCAAGGGTACATCAGTAGGAGATTCATCTTGAAACGGCGCCAAGGTATTAGAGAGATCAGGAAGTAACGCCCCGACCACACAACCCGTGGGTATAATTGGTTCCCCAGAATCACCTCGATCCTTACATTCACCGAACATGCGAGATAGAGCATCAGCTTTAGTATTTTTTACACCCGGCTTGAAAGTGATAATAAAATTAAAGCGTGAAAAAAACAATGCCCAACGTGCCTGACGAGAGTTCAGCCTCTTGGCAGAACCTATATATTCGAGATTTTTGTGATCTGTATACACAGTTATAGGATGTAATGAACCCTCCAACCAATGTCGCCATTCATCAAACGCCAGTTTAATAGCTAATAAGCACATGGATGGAGACGCTCAGGGTTACCAGAATATTGTGACAAAACTGCACCTACCCCCAACTCCGAAGCATCCACTTCAATAATGAAGGCTTTATGAATATCTGGATGAACTAACACAGGTGCCGAAGTAAAGGCCCATTTCAAGGTCAGGAAGGCCTCACAGAGGGAGACCAGTTAGCAGTAAAAGCCCCCTTGCGGGTAAGGTTGGTAAGAGGTGCTACAACATGGGAAAAGCCCTTGATGAAACGTCGAAAAAAATTTGCAAAACCCAGAAAACGTTGCAATTCCTTGAGAGTCTTGGGTTGAACCCAATCCTGAACCGCTGAAACCTTCCCCGCGTCCATCTCCAACCCCTGGTTAGTAATAACATACCCTAGGAAGGGAACTGTGGTGACTTCAAACATACACTTAGAAAGTTTAGCAAATAAGTTGTTCTCTCTTAATTTTTGTAGTACCAACTTAACATGGCGTCTGTGCTCCAACAAAGAATCAGAAAAAATTAGAATATCATCCAAGTAGATGACTACAAATCTACCGAGATATTCCCTAAATACATCATTGACAAAGTCTTGGAAAACAGCTGGCGCATTACAAAGACCGAAGGGCATGACCAGGTACTCGTAATGCCCATCTTTCACATTAAATGCAGTTTTCCACTCATCCCCCTGCCGGATGCGAATCAAATTGTATGCCCCTCTTAAATGCAATTTGGAAAAAATTCGGGCTCCCGTGACTTGATTGAATAGATCCCCGATCAAAGGTAAAGGGTATCGGTTCTTTACAGTGATTTTATTTAAAGCTCGATAATCTATGCACGGTCTCAGGCCACCATCTTTTTTCTCTACAAAAAAGAAGCCGGCCCCAGCAGGCGAGGTAGAAGGACGGATAAATCCTTTCCTTAAGTTTTCAGTAATATACTCCCTCATTGCTTGCTCCTCGGGCAGAGTAAGGTTATAAATCTTTCCCCTCGGGGGAATAGTGCCGGGTAGCAAGTCAATAGGGCAGTCATAGGACCGATGTGGAGGAAGAGTGTCAGCAGAGCGTTCGGAGAATACATCGATCCAATCAGCATATGGCTGAGGTAATTCCTGTGGTAAGACTTGAACGCTTCTGAGGCCAGTAGTAAAACAGTGGTCTTTACAATGATCACTCCACTTGATCAATTCCCCAACCCGCCAATCTAACACCGGGTTATGGAGTTGCAACCAGGGGTATCCCAAAACCACCGGAGTTTCCGGACAATCAAAGATAAAGAATTCTAAGAATTCAGAGTGGGAAGAGCTGACAATAAGTCTGAGAGGTGGGGTCTTGGTATTTATAGGGCCCCCCTGGATTGCCTTCCCATTGATAGCTAAAACTTGCAGGGATCTTTCAAGAGGAACTAAAGGGATCCCTAAGGCGGAGATCATGCTCCTGTCCAAAAAGTTTTCAGCCGCACCACTGTCGATAAAGGCGTAAACTGTCTGCTTAGAGGACCCCCAAAACAAATCAATAGGCACAAGCATCTTATTCTGGCGAGAGTTACAAACTGTCTCACCCAGATCAGTACTCTCTACCTGATCTGGGTGCGGAAGTTTTCCGCCGGTTTCCCCTTGTTTGGGCAGGACCCAGCGAAATGACCAGAATTCCCGCAGTATAGGCATAACCCCTTGGATCGCCTACGTTGTTTCTCCTCTTGGGATAAGCGGGTTCTCCCTAATTGCATGGGTTCTTCCTGGGAAGATGAGGTACTTTTCCCACGGGGAACCGGGGTACTAGGACTCTGGAATGGCCTGAAGGACGTGGGAGCGCTGGCTCTCTCTCTACCCCTCTCTCTAAGCCGTCGGTCTATTTTAATGGAGACCTGCATTAATTGATCCAGGTCCGCTGGCGGAGGAAAATTGATTAAAGCATCCTTGATGCTCTCCGACAACCCCACCGTGAACTGACTACACAGAGCGGGATCGTTCCACCTAGCTTCGATAGCCCAGCGGCGGAATTCAGCACTATAATCTTCAGCCGATTTCCGCCCTTGTTTTAAGGCCCGAAGCCTATTCTCTGCGGTTGACTGTAGATCAGGGTCGGCGTATAGAACGCCCATAGCACTGAAGAAGGCAGTTACTGATAGTAGGGCAATATCATGAGATGGTAAACTAAAGGCCCAGGACTGCGGGTCTCCTTGAAGCAGAGAAATGACTAGGCCTACTCGTTGGGTCTCGGTGCCGGAGGAGATAGGTCTCAGCTTGAAATACAGTTCACAGGCATTCTTGAAATTGGAAAATTTTGCTCGCTCTCCAAAAAATTTCTCAGGCAGTGGAATCTTGGGTTCAGTGATATGAGGTGGTACAGAGGTAGCCGGTACCTGACGAGACTCCTGAGTGGCCACTCTTTGAGGTTGATCGCTGTGGCCATAGCTTGCACCTGCTGTACCAGGTCATCCATCTTGGGGCCTGTGATAATGTCACGCTTGGGGGTAACTCCAGACCTCTTGATGAGCTTACAACCCCCAATCTCTGCAGCCAGCTTCACCTGTTGGAGCCCACGCTTTCCGGGACGCAAGATACACCTACCCGGGATCGGTTGCCCCCAGGACTTAATGGCTCAAAGGATGCAAGCTTATGTGTGAGAGGTCTGGAGAACCAATAGCTAGAGTGTGAGTGACGGAAGTCCAGAGACAGGCAAGAGGTCAATAACGGGAAGGCAGAGGTAATAGCGGCACCAAGGGTCAGGCAAGATGTAGTCGGGGTACAGGCAAGGTCGGCAACTGAGGTTCTGGATCGAGAGGCGTCAGTACAGGCAGAGGTCGGCAACAAGGATTCAGGATCGAGAGGCGTCAGTACAATCAAATCGGCAACAGGTTAACTTGACAGAAATAGGTAACAAAGGGTTCTGAGCGCTATCACAGGCAATTCACCACTGAGGAGGAATTGCCTTTATAGGAACAGGACTGAGGGAAACAGTGTACTGATTGGTGCACGTAGGATACAATGGCTGATTGGCTGGACAACTGAGGAGGGCGATGTCCTCATATCCCCTAGGGCTCATTGGCCCTTTAATTGATCCTCCGGCGGGCGCGCACAGAACAGCGCCGCCGGAGAGCATAACAGGCACGTGCTCGCGCCCGCGCGCGAGCACGTCTACTGGCGGAGAGAGCGGGGGCGTGGCTGAGCTGGGCGCCGCTCGAGCCGACGCTGCCCGAGCCGCCGCCGCCGCCCGGCACGGCCGCCGCACAGAGACAGCTGTGGCGGCTGGCCGCCCGGAGGCGACGCTGGAACGGGGACCAGGTAAGCGGTTTCTGACAGTAGCGTTGACAATTGTGTCATCAGCGCTGAACATATTGGTGCATACTGGAGCACCGTGCAGATATCCCTCATGGAGGCCCACTCAATAGTGGTGAAGTGCTGCTGGTCTGCACTTCGACTCATCCAGGCATTTTGGAACTGGAACTCCACTATCACCGCTGCTGCTCACACACCCTTTCCTGCATGTGCAGCGTGGAATTCCACCTGCTTGGCAAGTCACATATAAGATGGTGGGTGCCAAGGCCGAAATTCCTCTGCAATACAGACAATTGAGTGGCAGCATGGTGGGAACTCTGAAGGCGCGAGCACACACTATGTACTTTATGGAGCAGCTATGGCCTTCCTGAATAATTTTCCAGGAAGCTCTGCACCACCAAGTTGAGCAAATGCACCAGGCACGTGATGCACGTCAATCAACCTCGGCCCAAGGCTGCTACAAGGTTCGGACCATTGTCACACACCACCTTGCTGGGCTTCAGGTCCAATGGCAGCAGCCATTCATCTGTCTGGTCCTGTATGCTAGTCCACAGCTCTTGGGTGATGTAGAGTCTTTCACCCAGACAGATGAGTTTTAGCACCACATGCTGCCATTTCCCCATGGCTGTGCTAAAATTGGTGGCACAGGGGCTTGAGGGAGGAGAAACCAGAGGAGGAAGCAGAGTCAGAGAGGGAAGCTACAGGAGGCACCGACTGATGTCCCACAATCCTGGGCGGTGGAGGGATCTGTGCCACAGTTCCTTCCGCCTCAGTCCCAGTCGCCACTACATTGACCCAGTGGGCAGTTAGGGCGATGGAATGTTCCTGCCCATGCTTACTTGTCCACGTGTCCATGGTGAGGTGGACACTGGAACTAATGGCATTGCCCAGTGCCTATTTTATTTTGTTCACAAGCTGTTGCTGCAAGGC
The DNA here is from genome assembly GCA_027917425.1 of Gastrophryne carolinensis. Lineage (NCBI taxonomy): Eukaryota > Metazoa > Chordata > Amphibia > Anura > Microhylidae > Gastrophryne > Gastrophryne carolinensis. The sequence goes on along the minus strand of CM051234.1, from coordinate 186,339,501 downwards.
AGAGATGGCCTGGTAGAAAAGTAGTGGTGCTGGGAACAGTGTATTGTGGGACAGCCACCACTATGAGATTTTTAAAACTGCCCATCTCCACCATGCGGAATGGGAGAATTTCAAAGTTTGCTTTCCTGGGATGATGGGGACTGGCTTGGTGGTGGTGCTGCTGCTGGTGGGGTTCTCATGTTCCCTCTTTATGGGGAGACAGGTAGCCTTGTTGTTGGGGAGGTGGAGGCTGAAACAGATGGAGATTCAGCTGTTTGCAGGTTTTTCTAGTAGTTCTGCCACTGCATCTCATGTTTTGCTTGCAGATGCCTGGTCATGCACAAGGTTGACACAGCTTGCGATTGGCCTCTCTCTTGTCCAGCGTGGACTGCTTGAAAACATTACCCCAGTCTTTACAACTAGTATAAGGGGACACATTCACCCCTATGTTTACAGCCAGTTGTGGTATTAGGGGTCACTCTCACCCCACTGTTTACAGCTAGTTGTGGTATAAGGGAACACACTGAACCAAGTGTTTAAACCTAGTTGTAGTATAAGGGGACACCCCAGTCTTTACAGCTAATTGTGGTATAAGGGGACCCACTCACCTCAGCATTTAAAACTTAAAGCAAGTTGTGGTATGAGGGGAAACAATCACCTCAGTGTTTACAGATAGTTGTGGCATAAGGGGACACAATCACCCCAGTCTTTACAGCTAGTAGTGGTATATGGGAACACACTCAACTCGGTCTTTACAGCTAGTTGTTGTATAAGGGGACACACTCACCCCAGTATTTACAGCTAGTTGTGGTATAAGGGGACTCATTCACCCTAGTGTTTAAACCTAGTTGTGGCATAAGGGGACGCACTCACAGCAGGCTTTACAGCTAGTTGTGGTATAAGGGGTCACACTCAGCCCAGAATTTACAGCTAGTTGTGGTGTAAGGGGACACACTCACCCAGTGTTTACAGCTAGATGTGGTATAAAGAGGGACACACTCATTCCAGTGCTTAGAGCAAGTTGTGGTATAACAGCAAACACTCACCCCATTGCTTAGAGTAAGCTGTGGTACCAGGGGACACTCTCAACCCAGTCTTTACAGCTAGTTGTCATGTAAGGGGACACACCCATCCCAGTCGGCTAGTTGTGGTATAAGGGGATACATTCACCCCAGCATTTACAGCTAGTTGTGGTATAAGGGGGCACAGTAACCCCAGTGTTTAAAGCTAGTGTTGTGATAAGGGAACACACCCACCCCAGTGCTTAGAGATAGTTGTGGTATAAGGGGATACTCTCACCCCAGTGTTTACAGCTAGATGTGGTATAAAAAGGGACACACTCATTACAGTGCTTAAAGCAAGTTGTGGTATAACAGTGTACACTCTCCTCATTGCTTAGACCAAGTTGTGGTATTACCCAGACCCCAGTAGTGACAAGCCAGTGGTATTAGTGCAGCACTAGTAAGTCCAACCCTCACTCACTCCAGCCCCTTTCCCTGATTGTAGTTTGCCCTGAGAAAGGGCAGCCCTATCTGTCCCTCAGCAGCAGCACCTCTCTCTATCTAATGCAAAGAGAGCAGCGGCAGTGTGTGCTGTGATGTGGACCCTGTCTTTTATACGGCGGGGTCACATGTCACGACAGAATCCCGAAAGAGCTAAAAGTGACAGGAGATGATGTGGGTGGTCAGTCAGAGGCATAATTTCTGGTCATACTGGCTGAGGGTAAAAACACTCACTTGAAAAGGGCAAGATGGAGGTCTGCATATTCACAGCATACCTCTGACAAACAGACGGCCCATACAGACTTAACTTGGACTTTAGGTAATACACTTTACACTGCTATTTTTGCAATACTGAGATATGACATGTATTTGTGTGCTTTCTGCTATTTGAAACGCTATGATTCTTTCTGTATTTATAAACATGGTTTACTATGAGACTTATTACTCAACAACTTCTGTTACCCTTTGCACTAGCACTAGCACTTTGATCTAGGATGAATTCAGTTAGCTGATCTCAGGATTGTTACTTGTGTTCTAGACTTGCTGAGAAATAGTAATTTTTGTATATGATTCTGATGTTTAGAGCTCAGAGAGAGCTGTATTTGGGTGAATAGGAATTTGTTCTAAACAAAAACACTATTTGCATGCAAATCTTTGTGTGTACGTGACTAATTTTCTAAGTATTATTTTGTACATTTTTTTGTACAAGGAAATGTGGCCTGTAGTATCTAACATAAAATATTAAGAATCCAAAATGGTACAATGTATCTTATGATATGACATAAATCATTGATTCACTCATCAATGAAACTTTTATCTGAAACTTAGTATGTTAAAATATATGCTATTTTTATAAGCATGCAAGAGATAAGGACTATTTCCTCAATGTTTGATTGTTATGAAACGTTTATAACAAATTTGTCCCAAGACAGCAGTTTCAGGAATGGTCTTGTGGATACATGTATTTAAGTGAGTCATCATCACTTGAAGCAAGGAAGTATTTAATGTGAGTGTGTTTTGTTTACAACCAGCTGAAATTACATAATCAGCTCTGTTTTTAAGGCTATGACAGACCATCATTTATATCCCAATAACAATGTTAGGTTGCTACTGTACATCTGACCATACCATTGGCAGGAGTTATGTGAAACCCAACTGGGGGTAGATTAACATTGGCCATTGGCTAGATTTTTGGCATTGTCAAGTAACTGGAGCATCTTTCATTATTTATGCTCTAGTGTAAACTTTCCTTGGCAAAATAGCTTTGATCAGCCATATTTTCATTAACAATATGTGCTGCATTGTATTTCATTGGGCCTGAGGCAACACTCATTTGGCAGTGGTGTGAATACATCACCATTATTGCTCCAGTATGCTTGCCAAAATTTGGCTACATAAACAGATATAGGCATGTGTAGTCAGGCTTGTTTTTACTGGCCTTGTGATCAACCGATTGGGGATAAAGCAAATAGGAGTTGTGGGAGCAGAATTTAGAGTTATTATTATAGAGTTTGATCGTTCTCTGTATTTAGATTTTGCCAGTTGCAGTACCATTTTTAGTTTTACACTTGAGGGACAAGGAAAGAAAAAAAAAACAATGTATTATTTTTTGGCTGGGTATATTTGCATATAAGATTTCAAGACCCAGTTCTCAGACTTGTTATACTAGAATCAGACAAATCAATAACTTTTATAACACAAGCCAGTGAATAGTTTAATATAAAAATAATCAGATAAGGAAATAAACAGGTCCATAAAATAATTTCAAATAAGGAAGGGAATTGGAATCTTACTGATCTCTTGTCAGTTCTCTTTTCTTGCCTTTGCACAATAGAAAACTTGGCTTAGAAATGATACAAAACATTCATAGGTATTAAGGTTACATTTTAAGATAATACAACGTGCATTCATTTATTTTCCAATTTCTTCCATTTCTCTTGTGTTTTGAAGTTTCCCATCACAATTGAGATTTTCAGTTCCTCCACTAAATAGTACGCTCTGGATAAAAGGTGTCCTGCTGATATTAATGCTAAATTAGTTTGCACACTATGGCCTTGATTCAGTAAACTTTCTTTCAAATACCCCACAAATTTAAGGGAAATGTCATGCTTAATTTAGCAATAAGGCATGAGGTAAAATAAGGTTTGATCCAAAGTACATTATAGAAATGTATAATTGCTTAAAAGTTGTCATATGTTAGTTATTAACACTAGTGTTGTGCAAACTCCTATAAGTTCTGGTTCGGCAAGTTTGGCTGAACAACTTGACGGAACTTGACCCAAACCCAATCTCGGACCTGAACTTTGGGGCCCCATGCAGAGTGTGCAGCAGCAGGACGCGGCTGTACAACTCACCTGAGCCCCGCAATCCGGACGGGGGTCAGCATTTTTTCCTATGTTAAAATGTCCATGACCAAGGCTTCAAAAATATGGCTGACTCCATGAGTGAGGACACTGGTATTTGTCACTAGTGCTGCTAATTGCTGCCAGTGTCCTTGCTCATCAGGATGGCAATCTTCTTGTCCCGGACGTGAACATTTTTACAGGAAAGAACCCCAACCGGATTGCAGGTCTCAGTTAAGTTGTACAGCTGCTTCCTGCTGCTGCACACTCTGCATTAGGTTAAGCTGGTAGATGGGCTGCTCAGCATTCCATCAACCAGCTTTTTTGGGTTTGGCTGAACACTGAACTCGAATACGGACTTCTGGCACAAGTCCGTTTTTGGGTTTGGGAACCCAAACTTTTTTAGTTCGGATTTGTTCAACATTAATTAGCACCTAAAAATGTTACTTCCAGGCATTGAAAATGATTTTGTTAAAGTTTCACTTTAAATTCTCTAATATCCTCCTTAAAGCGGAACAAAACCCGGGAATTTAATTTTCCTGGGTTTTGTTCCATTTCCCAGGGGCGCCCCCCCTTCTGTGTGAACCCCCCAGAAAGTCCCAAACAATTCACCTCCTCTGTGTACCAATAACACATGTGGCACTCAGCCAATGAGAGCCATTATCTGTGTTTACCTCTTTTGCCAAACAGCTCTTATTGAATTTAATGGGAATCCCTCGTAACTCTAGCCTCGTAGGCTCTCCTGCACACCCAATGCTGGGAATGCAGGGGATGCAGAGCGCATGCTCTCCATTCAAAACAATGAGAGCTATCTGCTGAAGCACATAGTCATAGCAGGCTGCTCTCATTGGAAATGAGCCTGCGCATGTGCTGTTGGCCTGGGAAAGGTTTTAGATTACCGGCAATCTGGGGGGTTGCACACAGTGGAGCATACTGATTCAGGATGCCCCAGGGGAAAGCCAGTGGCCGACCACTGGTGGGTTTTGTTCAGCTTTAACTGAAGCACATCTTTAACCCTTGCCTTGTTTTGAAATAAAGCAAGAAACAGCCCTCATTTTTATGAGCTGGCATGTTTAATAAATAAACGCCTAAGTTCCCCCCCTGCCCCAAAGCTTTTATGCTCTGAACATGTCTGAATAATGATGCTCTATGAACATGGCTGCATTAATACTGCTGTGCCCAACTGGACAGCTTGCACCATAAGAAGATTGACGAACACCATAAAGGCAAAGAAAACTTTAGTAAGAGTGTTTGGAGCTGAAGCATGGCAGTAGTTCTTAGTCCTGATCTAATTCTATACAGATTTAGCTGTAGGCCAAAGGCAGTGACCAGCGTCTGATTGAGGTTTTTTTTCAAATGAATTATAAATGTCCAGTTTAAAAAAGTATGTTTCATTTTTCACAAAAACAATTTGGACATTCCAAAAAAAATCTCCCAGACACTTTAAACTCTGCTGTAATGCACCATAAATTATAAACACACACACACACACACACACACACACACACACACACACACACACACACACACACACCAAACCCTGTTCTACTTGTTAATGTGACAAAGTGATGCTAAATCTTCTGCTTGGCCTGTCAGAACTTGATAGTTCTGTAATCAGAGAGTGCCTGTTGCCATAACACCAGGGAAAATAATATGAGATGCTGCTTATAAATGAAACAGAAGCCTGGAGGAAAGGGAGCATTTCAGAGTGACTTGAAAACATTTTACAGATTCATCTGGGACATGTCAAGTTTTATACCTTTGGATTATTATTTCTCATCTACAGAAAAAATGTACAAACCAATAAGCCAAACCTTAAAGCAAAATACCTGCCACTTATCGATCTTAAAACACACTTTGCTAGAATGATTTCTAAATTGGTGCTAGACAAGACTTTGGACAGCACAGAGGATTCAAAATAAGCTGTGTTTCTATATTACTGACTGATCCCTCCATGTTATGTCTGGAAAAAAATATATACAGTGATCGCGATTAGGGATGAGCGAATCGATCCGGACGAACCCGGATTCAATCCGAATTTCAGGAAAAATTCGATTCGGATCGAATCCGAATTTCCCCGCGATTCGATCACTCGAAGTTTTCCTTTAACATCCATTCATTTACATTACAGGCATTCTAAGATGGCGGGCGGGACATGTCTGGACATGTATCCCGCGCCAGTGCAAGCTGGGGCAGTCACATGCAGCCTATCAGCAGCCAGCAAGCCCGGTGACGTCACACAGCGGTATTTAACGGCGGCCATCTTGCTTTTCCTCATTTCTCTATTGCATTCGTGACAGACAGACAGAACGCTGTGTAGCTGAGGCAGTTAGACAGGCTGGAGACAGGCTAGAGACAGGGACAGACAGGGACAGGCTGGAGACAGGCAGGAGACAGGCAGGAGACAGACAGGAGACAGACAGAAAGCCAGGGAAAGGTAGGAAAAACGGAGCTGGCTGACAGGGAGATTTTTTTTTTTTCATCCAGCCTTTGTTAGCGTTTTCAGGCTGCTTATAGTAACTAACTGTGCATATATACTGAACTGATCTTAAGTCTGCTGTGAGGCATCCCATTCTGTGACTAAAGCAGCCTCTATTTAATAGCATAATAAACATTTGCACTTATTCTCATAGAAATCAGGCCTGATAAAGACACTTTTGCTGTGCATGCTCTCTGGTTTTTGTGGCACTGGCATCCCATTCTGTGACTAAAGCAGCCTCTATTTAATAGCATAATAAACATTTGCACTTATTCTCATAGAAATCAGGCCTGATAAAGACACTTTTGCTGTGCATGCTCTCTGGTTTTTGTGGCACTGGCATCCCATTCTGTGACTAAAGCAGCCTCTATTTAATAGCATAATAAACATTTGCACTTATTCTCATAGAAATCAGGCCTGATAAAGACACTTTTGCTGTGCATGCTCTCTGGTTTTTGTGGCACTGGCATCCCATTCTGTGACTAAAGCAGCCTCTATTTAATAGCATAATAAACATTTGCACTTATTCTCATAGAAATCAGGCCTGATAAAGACACTTTTGCTGTGCATGCTCTCTGGTTTTTGTGGCACTGGCATCCCATTCTGTGACTAAAGCAGCCTCTATTTAATAGCATAATAAACATTTGCACTTATTCTCATAGAAATCAGGCCTGATAAAGACACTTTTGCTGTGCATGCTCTCTGGTTTTTGTGGCACTGGCATCCCATTCTGTGACTAAAGCAGCCTCTATTTAATAGCATAATAAACATTTGCACTTATTCTCATAGAAATCAGGCCTGATAAAGACACTTTTGCTGTGCATGCTCTCTGGTTTTTGTGGCACTGGCATCCCATTCTGTGACTAAAGCAGCCTCTATTTAATAGCATAATAAACATTTGCACTTATTCTCATAGAAATCAGGCCTGATAAAGACACTTTTGCTGTGCATGCTCTCTGGTTTTTGTGGCACTGGCATCCCATTCTGTGACTAAAGCAGCCTCTATTTAATAGCATAATAAACATTTGCACTTATTCTCATAGAAATCAGGCCTGATAAAGACACTTTTGCTGTGCATGCTCTCTGGTTTTTGTGGCACTGGCATCCCATTCTGTGACTAAAGCAGCCTCTATTTAATAGCATAATAAACATTTGCACTTATTCTCATAGAAATCAGGCCTGATAAAGACACTTTTGCTGTGCATGCTCTCTGGTTTTTGTGGCACTGGCATCCCATTCTGTGACTAAAGCAGCCTCTATTTAATAGCATAATAAACATTTGCACTTATTCTCATAGAAATCAGGCCTGATAAAGACACTTTTGCTGTGCATGCTCTCTGGTTTTTGTGGCACTGGCATCCCATTCTGTGACTAAAGCAGCCTCTATTTAATAGCATAATAAACATTTGCACTTATTCTCATAGAAATCAGGCCTGATAAAGACACTTTTGCTGTGCATGCTCTCTGGTTTTTGTGGCACTGGCATCCCATTCTGTGACTAAAGCAGCCTCTATTTAATAGCATAATAAACATTTGCACTTATTCTCATAGAAATCAGGCCTGATAAAGACACTTTTGCTGTGCATGCTCTCTGGTTTTTGTGGCACTGGCATCCCATTCTGTGACTAAAGCAGCCTCTATTTAATAGCATAATAAACATTTGCACTTATTCTCATAGAAATCAGGCCTGATAAAGACACTTTTGCTGTGCATGCTCTCTGGTTTTTGTGGCACTGGCATCCCATTCTGTGACTAAAGCAGCCTCTATTTAATAGCATAATAAACATTTGCACTTATTCTCATAGAAATCAGGCCTGATAAAGACACTTTTGCTGTGCATGCTCTCTGGTTTTTGTGGCACTGGCATCCCATTCTGTGACTAAAGCAGCCTCTATTTAATAGCATAATAAACATTTGCACTTATTCTCATAGAAATCAGGCCTGATAAAGACACTTTTGCTGTGCATGCTCTCTGGTTTTTGTGGCACTGGCATCCCATTCTGTGACTAAAGCAGCCTCTATTTAATAGCATAATAAACATTTGCACTTATTCTCATAGAAATCAGGCCTGATAAAGACACTTTTGCTGTGCATGCTCTCTGGTTTTTGTGGCACTGGCATCCCATTCTGTGACTAAAGCAGCCTCTATTTAATAGCATAATAAACATTTGCACTTATTCTCATAGAAATCAGGCCTGATAAAGACACTTTTGCTGTGCATGCTCTCTGGTTTTTGTGGCACTGGCATCCCATTCTGTGACTAAAGCAGCCTCTATTTAATAGCATAATAAACATTTGCACTTATTCTCATAGAAATCAGGCCTGATAAAGACACTTTTGCTGTGCATGCTCTCTGGTTTTTGTGGCACTGGCATCCCATTCTGTGACTAAAGCAGCCTCTATTTAATAGCATAATAAACATTTGCACTTATTCTCATAGAAATCAGGCCTGATAAAGACACTTTTGCTGTGCATGCTCTCTGGTTTTTGTGGCACTGGCATCCCATTCTGTGACTAAAGCAGCCTCTATTTAATAGCATAATAAACATTTGCACTTATTCTCATAGAAATCAGGCCTGATAAAGACACTTTTGCTGTGCATGCTCTCTGGTTTTTGTGGCACTGGCATCCCATTCTGTGACTAAAGCAGCCTCTATTTAATAGCATAATAAACATTTGCACTTATTCTCATAGAAATCAGGCCTGATAAAGACACTTTTGCTGTGCATGCTCTCTGGTTTTTGTGGCACTGGCATCCCATTCTGTGACTAAAGCAGCCTCTATTTAATAGCATAATAAACATTTGCACTTATTCTCATAGAAATCAGGCCTGATAAAGACACTTTTGCTGTGCATGCTCTCTGGTTTTTGTGGCACTGGCATCCCATTCTGTGACTAAAGCAGCCTCTATTTAATAGCATAATAAACATTTGCACTTATTCTCATAGAAATCAGGCCTGATAAAGACACTTTTGCTGTGCATGCTCTCTGGTTTTTGTGGCACTGGCATCCCATTCTGTGACTAAAGCAGCCTCTATTTAATAGCATAATAAACATTTGCACTTATTCTCATAGAAATCAGGCCTGATAAAGACACTTTTGCTGTGCATGCTCTCTGGTTTTTGTGGCACTGGCATCCCATTCTGTGACTAAAGCAGCCTCTATTTAATAGCATAATAAACATTTGCACTTATTCTCATAGAAATCAGGCCTGATAAAGACACTTTTGCTGTGCATGCTCTCTGGTTTTTGTGGCACTGGCATCCCATTCTGTGACTAAAGCAGCCTCTATTTAATAGCATAATAAACATTTGCACTTATTCTCATAGAAATCAGGCCTGATAAAGACACTTTTGCTGTGCATGCTCTCTGGTTTTTGTGGCACTGGCATCCCATTCTGTGACTAAAGCAGCCTCTATTTAATAGCATAATAAACATTTGCACTTATTCTCATAGAAATCAGGCCTGATAAAGACACTTTTGCTGTGCATGCTCTCTGGTTTTTGTGGCACTGGCATCCCATTCTGTGACTAAAGCAGCCTCTATTTAATAGCATAATAAACATTTGCACTTATTCTCATAGAAATCAGGCCTGATAAAGACACTTTTGCTGTGCATGCTCTCTGGTTTTTGTGGCACTGGCATCCCATTCTGTGACTAAAGCAGCCTCTATTTAATAGCATAATAAACATTTGCACTTATTCTCATAGAAATCAGGCCTGATAAAGACACTTTTGCTGTGCATGCTCTCTGGTTTTTGTGGCACTGGCATCCCATTCTGTGACTAAAGCAGCCTCTATTTAATAGCATAATAAACATTTGCACTTATTCTCATAGAAATCAGGCCTGATAAAGACACTTTTGCTGTGCATGCTCTCTGGTTTTTGTGGCACTGGCATCCCATTCTGTGACTAAAGCAGCCTCTATTTAATAGCATAATAAACATTTGCACTTATTCTCATAGAAATCAGGCCTGATAAAGACACTTTTGCTGTGCATGCTCTCTGGTTTTTGTGGCACTGGCATCCCATTCTGTGACTAAAGCAGCCTCTATTTAATAGCATAATAAACATTTGCACTTATTCTCATAGAAATCAGGCCTGATAAAGACACTTTTGCTGTGCATGCTCTCTGGTTTTTGTGGCACTGGCATCCCATTCTGTGACTAAAGCAGCCTCTATTTAATAGCATAATAAACATTTGCACTTATTCTCATAGAAATCAGGCCTGATAAAGACACTTTTGCTGTGCATGCTCTCTGGTTTTTGTGGCACTGGCATCCCATTCTGTGACTAAAGCAGCCTCTATTTAATAGCATAATAAACATTTGCACTTATTCTCATAGAAATCAGGCCTGATAAAGACACTTTTGCTGTGCATGCTCTCTGGTTTTTGTGGCACTGGCATCCCATTCTGTGACTAAAGCAGCCTCTATTTAATAGCATAATAAACATTTGCACTTATTCTCATAGAAATCAGGCCTGATAAAGACACTTTTGCTGTGCATGCTCTCTGGTTTTTGTGGCACTGGCATCCCATTCTGTGACTAAAGCAGCCTCTATTTAATAGCATAATAAACATTTGCACTTATTCTCATAGAAATCAGGCCTGATAAAGACACTTTTGCTGTGCATGCTCTCTGGTTTTTGTGGCACTGGCATCCCATTCTGTGACTAAAGCAGCCTCTATTTAATAGCATAATAAACATTTGCACTTATTCTCATAGAAATCAGGCCTGATAAAGACACTTTTGCTGTGCATGCTCTCTGGTTTTTGTGGCACTGGCATCCCATTCTGTGACTAAAGCAGCCTCTATTTAATAGCATAATAAACATTTGCACTTATTCTCATAGAAATCAGGCCTGATAAAGACACTTTTGCTGTGCATGCTCTCTGGTTTTTGTGGCACTGGCATCCCATTCTGTGACTAAAGCAGCCTCTATTTAATAGCATAATAAACATTTGCACTTATTCTCATAGAAATCAGGCCTGATAAAGACACTTTTGCTGTGCATGCTCTCTGGTTTTTGTGGCACTGGCATCCCATTCTGTGACTAAAGCAGCCTCTATTTAATAGCATAATAAACATTTGCACTTATTCTCATAGAAATCAGGCCTGATAAAGACACTTTTGCTGTGCATGCTCTCTGGTTTTTGTGGCACTGGCATCCCATTCTGTGACTAAAGCAGCCTCTATTTAATAGCATAATAAACATTTGCACTTATTCTCATAGAAATCAGGCCTGATAAAGACACTTTTGCTGTGCATGCTCTCTGGTTTTTGTGGCACTGGCATCCCATTCTGTGACTAAAGCAGCCTCTATTTAATAGCATAATAAACATTTGCACTTATTCTCATAGAAATCAGGCCTGATAAAGACACTTTTGCTGTGCATGCTCTCTGGTTTTTGTGGCACTGGCATCCCATTCTGTGACTAAAGCAGCCTCTATTTAATAGCATAATAAACATTTGCACTTATTCTCATAGAAATCAGGCCTGATAAAGACACTTTTGCTGTGCATGCTCTCTGGTTTTTGTGGCACTGGCATCCCATTCTGTGACTAAAGCAGCCTCTATTTAATAGCATAATAAACATTTGCACTTATTCTCATAGAAATCAGGCCTGATAAAGACACTTTTGCTGTGCATGCTCTCTGGTTTTTGTGGCACTGGCATCCCATTCTGTGACTAAAGCAGCCTCTATTTAATAGCATAATAAACATTTGCACTTATTCTCATAGAAATCAGGCCTGATAAAGACACTTTTGCTGTGCATGCTCTCTGGTTTTTGTGGCACTGGCATCCCATTCTGTGACTAAAGCAGCCTCTATTTAATAGCATAATAAACATTTGCACTTATTCTCATAGAAATCAGGCCTGATAAAGACACTTTTGCTGTGCATGCTCTCTGGTTTTTGTGGCACTGGCATCCCATTCTGTGACTAAAGCAGCCTCTATTTAATAGCATAATAAACATTTGCACTTATTCTCATAGAAATCAGGCCTGATAAAGACACTTTTGCTGTGCATGCTCTCTGGTTTTTGTGGCACTGGCATCCCATTCTGTGACTAAAGCAGCCTCTATTTAATAGCATAATAAACATTTGCACTTATTCTCATAGAAATCAGGCCTGATAAAGACACTTTTGCTGTGCATGCTCTCTGGTTTTTGTGGCACTGGCATCCCATTCTGTGACTAAAGCAGCCTCTATTTAATAGCATAATAAACATTTGCACTTATTCTCATAGAAATCAGGCCTGATAAAGACACTTTTGCTGTGCATGCTCTCTGGTTTTTGTGGCACTGGCATCCCATTCTGTGACTAAAGCAGCCTCTATTTAATAGCATAATAAACATTTGCACTTATTCTCATAGAAATCAGGCCTGATAAAGACACTTTTGCTGTGCATGCTCTCTGGTTTTTGTGGCACTGGCATCCCATTCTGTGACTAAAGCAGCCTCTATTTAATAGCATAATAAACATTTGCACTTATTCTCATAGAAATCAGGCCTGATAAAGACACTTTTGCTGTGCATGCTCTCTGGTTTTTGTGGCACTGGCATCCCATTCTGTGACTAAAGCAGCCTCTATTTAATAGCATAATAAACATTTGCACTTATTCTCATAGAAATCAGGCCTGATAAAGACACTTTTGCTGTGCATGCTCTCTGGTTTTTGTGGCACTGGCATCCCATTCTGTGACTAAAGCAGCCTCTATTTAATAGCATAATAAACATTTGCACTTATTCTCATAGAAATCAGGCCTGATAAAGACACTTTTGCTGTGCATGCTCTCTGGTTTTTGTGGCACTGGCATCCCATTCTGTGACTAAAGCAGCCTCTATTTAATAGCATAATAAACATTTGCACTTATTCTCATAGAAATCAGGCCTGATAAAGACACTTTTGCTGTGCATGCTCTCTGGTTTTTGTGGCACTGGCATCCCATTCTGTGACTAAAGCAGCCTCTATTTAATAGCATAATAAACATTTGCACTTATTCTCATAGAAATCAGGCCTGATAAAGACACTTTTGCTGTGCATGCTCTCTGGTTTTTGTGGCACTGGCATCCCATTCTGTGACTAAAGCAGCCTCTATTTAATAGCATAATAAACATTTGCACTTATTCTCATAGAAATCAGGCCTGATAAAGACACTTTTGCTGTGCATGCTCTCTGGTTTTTGTGGCACTGGCATCCCATTCTGTGACTAAAGCAGCCTCTATTTAATAGCATAATAAACATTTGCACTTATTCTCATAGAAATCAGGCCTGATAAAGACACTTTTGCTGTGCATGCTCTCTGGTTTTTGTGGCACTGGCATCCCATTCTGTGACTAAAGCAGCCTCTATTTAATAGCATAATAAACATTTGCACTTATTCTCATAGAAATCAGGCCTGATAAAGACACTTTTGCTGTGCATGCTCTCTGGTTTTTGTGGCACTGGCATCCCATTCTGTGACTAAAGCAGCCTCTATTTAATAGCATAATAAACATTTGCACTTATTCTCATAGAAATCAGGCCTGATAAAGACACTTTTGCTGTGCATGCTCTCTGGTTTTTGTGGCACTGGCATCCCATTCTGTGACTAAAGCAGCCTCTATTTAATAGCATAATAAACATTTGCACTTATTCTCATAGAAATCAGGCCTGATAAAGACACTTTTGCTGTGCATGCTCTCTGGTTTTTGTGGCACTGGCATCCCATTCTGTGACTAAAGCAGCCTCTATTTAATAGCATAATAAACATTTGCACTTATTCTCATAGAAATCAGGCCTGATAAAGACACTTTTGCTGTGCATGCTCTCTGGTTTTTGTGGCACTGGCATCCCATTCTGTGACTAAAGCAGCCTCTATTTAATAGCATAATAAACATTTGCACTTATTCTCATAGAAATCAGGCCTGATAAAGACACTTTTGCTGTGCATGCTCTCTGGTTTTTGTGGCACTGGCATCCCATTCTGTGACTAAAGCAGCCTCTATTTAATAGCATAATAAACATTTGCACTTATTCTCATAGAAATCAGGCCTGATAAAGACACTTTTGCTGTGCATGCTCTCTGGTTTTTGTGGCACTGGCATCCCATTCTGTGACTAAAGCAGCCTCTATTTAATAGCATAATAAACATTTGCACTTATTCTCATAGAAATCAGGCCTGATAAAGACACTTTTGCTGTGCATGCTCTCTGGTTTTTGTGGCACTGGCATCCCATTCTGTGACTAAAGCAGCCTCTATTTAATAGCATAATAAACATTTGCACTTATTCTCATAGAAATCAGGCCTGATAAAGACACTTTTGCTGGCCAAAGCCCTACTGGACCCTGCCAGGTCGATTCCTGCCCGGGGCATCCCATTCTGTGACTACAGCAGCCTCTGTTTAAGACCATATAAGCATTTGCTCTTATCATATTTGAAATTAGCCTGATAAAGACACTTTTGCTGGCCAAAGCCCTACTGGACCCTGCCAGGTCCATTCCTGCCCAGGGCATCCCATTCTGTGACTAAAGCAGCCTCTGTTTAAGACCATATAAGCATTTGCTCTTATTATATTTATATTATAAGACACTTTTGCTGGGCATAGGCTTACTGCTGCCTGCCAGGTGCACTTCTGTTGAGGCATCCCATTCTGTAACATAGCATACCCCTCTTTATTTACACTAAGCAGCTCTCTTATTTACACTAAGCAGGCCTGTTGGAGGCTGAGTGTTACTGCTCACTTTTGGTGTGCATTATATTCTGTTTTATATAGACCCACTGCTGCCTGGGGGTTCTTAAAATATCACCTACTACCACGCCAGTTAGACTATGTCGGGCAGACAAGTGCCTGGAAGTGAAAAGAGGAGTGGCAGAGGCCAAGATTCCGCAGGCAGAGCTCGCATCAGACTGGGGGCCAGTAGCAGCAGGAGTCACGCTGAGAGACCTAATCTGCCAGTATCTGCTAGCGGTCGGGTCTCCACCAGTAACGCATCTGCCGTGGTAGATTGGCTGACGCGCTCATCAACAACATCATCACAACTTACATCTGAGACCCCCAGTCTAGGGTCGGTAGGTTCCTCTGACACAACCCTGAGTTGGCATGCCCCGAGAGCAGTCCCTGTCCTCCCATTGCCTCTGTCCTACGCCGTTCCCTCCCCCAGCGACGTATCCTATGCTTTGGGTTCAGCTCCACTCTTTAGTGAGGAGGACGATCAGATACAGGAGGACAGTCAGCAGCTACTGCCCAGCCAAGAAATGGAGGTGGCTTCTTTAGCTAGGCAGACAAATAGTGATGTGGACAGTGTCGTGGGTGCTGCGAGCGTTCCAGCTCCTGCGCCAGACACTGTTGACGAATCCACGAACATCAGTGACGTACAGCCACAACCCGGTGATGATGATGATGATGACGATGAAGCCGATCGCACTTGGGAGCCGGGTGATGAAGGGGCTTCATCGTCATCATCAGGAGAAGAGGGGCGCAGGTTGCCCCGGAGTCAGCAGCTGAGGCAGCAAGGTGGTAGCAGTCAGCATGGGGGCACAATTCCAAAGGCTGGAGCCGGCCGGGGCCGGGGCCGGGGTAGAGCACCTGCTGTGCGGCAGTCTACCTTATCGGGAGGTAGTGGAGCAGGGGTTCCTGGAGTTGGCAACAGCAGCAGTGAATCAGTGAGGCCAGGGGGTGGGAAAAGTAGCTACTCGGCAGTGTGGCAGTTTTTCCTGAGGCATCCGCAGGAGGGTAACATGGCCACATGCAAGATATGTAGGCAAAAGGTGAAGCGTGGCCAGGGTCCAAATGTTGGCACCACGGCCCTGCGTCAACATATGATGCGTCACCATAAAACGACCTGGGAGAACCGAGGCTCCCAAGGGGTGGTCCAGTCTGCTTCCTCACCAAGTGAGCTCCCAATTTCTGCCAGCCAAGGCTCCAGCACCTCAGCCGAAGGCAGCTGTGCGTCACACCCATCCTCTGTCGCTCCTGCTCCTCCTCCTCCTCCTCCAAGTCATGCATCCCGCCAGCAATCCATCAGCGAAGCCATGTCCAAGAGACAGCAGTATGCGCCCACTCATCCTAAGGCGCAGAAGCTGAATGTGCTCCTGTCCAAGTTGCTGGTGCTGCAGTCGCTCCCTTTTCAGGTGGTGGAATCTGCACCTTTCAGAGAACTGATGGCTTGTGCCGAGCCGAGGTGGAGAGTCCCAAGCCGTCATTTCTTTGCCAAGAAGGCAGTACCAGCGCTGCACACTTTTGTTGAACAGAAGGTGGGCCAGTCCTTGAGCCTGTCGGTGTGTAGCAAAATACATGGCAGCGCCGACATCTGGAGCTGTAACTACGGTCAGGGGCAGTACATGTCGTTTACGGCCCACTGGGTGAATGTGGTCCCTTTGCAGCAGCAACTTGGACAGGTCACGCCGCTTCGGCCTCCGCGCTCTCTGCCCATTGGGCCTGTGACACCGTGCGACTCGGCCTCCTCATCCTCCGCCATCTCCTCACCCTCCACTGTAGGCTCAAGTCTCAGTGCCCCTCCAGTCTACCATGTGTGCAGGGCACGGAGGTGTCACGCAGTGCTTCACATGGTTTGTCTTGGCGAACGGAGTCACACAGGGGAGGAACTGCTTAAATGTATTCATCAGGAAATCCAAACATGGCTTACTCCGAGAAAACTTAAAATGGGAATCATGGTTACCGACAATGGGAAGAACATTTTGTCTGCGCTGCGCCAAGGAAGCCTGACCCATGCCCCCTGCATGGCTCACGTCTTCAATCTGGTTGTCAAGCGGTTTCTGAAGTGTTCCCCCCATCTGCAGGACATCCTAACAACTTCACGGAAACTTTGCATGCACTTCAGCCACTCCTACACCGCCAAACACACCCTTCTTGAGCTACAGCGTCAGAATGGTATCCCCCAACATAGTCTGATTTGCGATGTTTCCACCCGTTGGAATTCCACCCTTCACATGTTGGACCGATTATATGAACAGAGAAAAGCCATCACGGATTTCCTGATGATCCAAGCAGATAGGGGGACTCCCCTGTGTAACTTCAATGTCAACCAGTGGCAGCTCATACGTGACACCTGCCGTTTGCTCAGGCCCTTTGAGGAAGCCACTTTATTTGTCAGTCGGCAGGATTACGGGATGAACGACGTGATTCCACTGCTTCATGTACTACAGCACATGTTGGAAACCATGGCTGGTCAGGGCACTGGAGACATGGCGTTTACATCTTACGGCCACATGAACCCCGTTGGAGCTGAACTGGAGGAGGAGGAGGAGGAAGAGGAGGAGGAGGAGTTGCCCAGCGAAACACAGTTTAGGCTTGGCGAAATGGCTGGTTTATCTAGTCAGCGGACAGGAGAGGAGGAGCAGGAGCAGCCAGAGGAGCTAGAGGTTTTTGAGGAAGGAGAGACAGAGGACCCGGGCACACCGTGGCAGTATGCAGTGGAGATGGAGACAGGTAGTCCATCCGAGTCACTTGCGCAAATGGCACGAAGCATGCTCACGTGCTTGCGTAGTGACCCCAGAATTGTTTCCATCTGTCGGCGGGATGACTTCTGGCTGTCCACCTTATTGGACCCTCGCTTCCGGCACAAAATGGGGGCATTTTTTAAACCCACCGAGAGGGAGGACAAACTCAACTACTACAAAGACATTCTACGTAGGCAGTTGGCCGATGCCTATCTGCGCCATGGTCCATACTCTCGCAGGTCTGACTCGAGGGGACCTCTGCGCTCACCTTCCACTGCCATGGCCGCTGGGGGGGTTGGCAGCAGCAGCAGCAGAAGCTCCATCAGCAGCAGCAGCCTCAGTCTTCAGTCGCTAATGAGTAGCTTTCTACACCCGCATAGTGAGGCTACTCATGAGCAGCAGGAAGACCTGGAGCAGGACCTGAACCAGCAGGTCATGTCATACTTTGACATGACCATGCCAACACACCTTGAGGATCCGCTGGACTTCTGGGCAGCCAAACTTGATTTGTGGCCGCAACTAGCAGAGTTTGCCCTGGAAAAGCTGTCCTGCCCGGCAAGTAGCGTGCCATCTGAGCGGGTGTTTAGTGCGGCGGGGGCCATAGTTACGGCGAGGAGAACTCGTCTGTCAACTAAAAATGTGGAGAGACTCACCTTTGTCAAAATGAATCAGGGATGGATCAGCCAGGATTTCCACCCACCAATGCCTGATGCATGCGACTAGATTCAGCATGGTGCCACGTTTTACACTTTACAAATGGTGCAAAACATATTTATGTCTTTAGGCCATTTTTTGGGCTCCTGCTGCTGCTACTGCCAACTTCTGCCAACTCCAGGGTGTGATTCATCCAATTTTTGGGCTCCTGAAGCCAACTCCAGTGTATATTTGGGCTCCTGCTGCTACTACTGCCAACTTCTGCCAACTCCAGGGTGTGATTCATCCAATTTTTGGGCTCCTGAGGCCAACTCCAGTGTATATTTGGGCTCCTGCTGCTGCTGCTGCCAACTTCTGCCAACTCCAGGGTGTGATTCATCCAATTTTTGGGCTCCTGAAGCCAACTCCAGTGTATATTTGGGCTCCTGCTGCTACTACTGTCAACTCCTGCCAACTCCAGGGTGTGATTCATCCAATTTTTGGGCTCCTGAGGCCAACTCCAGTGTATATTTGGGCTCCTGCTGCTGCTGCTGCCAACTTCTGCCAACTCCAGGGTGTGATTCATCCAATTTTTGGGCTCCTGAGGCCAACTCCAGTGTATATTTGGGCTCCTGCTCCTGCTGCTGCCAACTTCTGCCAACTCCAGGGTGTGATTCATCCAATTTTTGGGCTCCTGAAGCCAACTCCAGTGTATATTTGGGCTCCTGCTGCTGCTGCTGCTGCCAACTTCTGCCAACTCCAGGGTGTGATTCATCCAATTTTTGGGCTCCTGAAGCCAACTCCAGTGTATATTTGGGCTCCTGCTGCTACTACTGCCAACTTCTGCCAACTCCAGGGTGTGATTCATCCAATTTTTGGGCTCCTGAGGCCAACTCCAGTGTATATTTGGGCTCCTGCTGCTGCTGCTGCCAACTTCTGCCAACTCCAGGGTGTGATTCATCCAATTTTTGGGCTCCTGAAGCCAACTCCAGTGTATATTTGGGCTCCTGCTGCTACTACTGCCAACTTCTGCCAACTCCAGGGTGTGATTCATCCAATTTTTGGGCTCCTGAGGCCAACTCCAGTGTATATTTGGGCTCCTGCTGCTGCTGCTGCCAACTTCTGCCAACTCCAGGGTGTGATTCATCCAATTTTTGGGCTCCTGAAGCCAACTCCAGTGTATATTTGGGCTCCTGCTGCTGCTGCTGCTGCCAACTTCTGCCAACTCCAGGGTGTGATTCATCCAATTTTTGGGCTCCTGAAGCCAACTCCAGTGTATATTTGGGCTCCTGCTGCTACTACTGCCAACTTCTGCCAACTCCAGGGTGTGATTCATCCAATTTTTGGGCTCCTGAGGCCAACTCCAGTGTATATTTGGGCTCCTGCTGCTGCTGCTGCTGCCAACTTCTGCCAACTCCAGGGTGTGATTCATCCAATTTTTGGGCTCCTGAAGCCAACTCCAGTGTATATTTGGGCTCCTGCTGCTGCTGCTGTCAACTCCTGCCAACTCCAGGGTGTGATTCATCCAATTTTTGGGCTCCTGAAGCCAACTCCAGTGTATATTTGGGCTCCTGCTGCTGCTGCTGCCAACTTCTGCCAACTCCAGGGTGTGATTCATCCAATTTTTGGGCTCCTGAAGCCAACTCCAGTGTATATTTGGGCTCCTGCTGCTGCTGCTGCCAACTTCTGCCAACTCCAGGGTGTGATTCATCCAATTTTTGGGCTCCTGAAGCCAACTCCAGTGTATATTTGGGCTCCTGCTGCTGCTGCTGCCAACTTCTGCCAACTCCAGGGTGTGATTCATCCAATTTTTGGGCTCCTGAAGCCAACTCCAGTGTATATTTGGGCTCCTGCTGCTACTACTGCCAACTTCTGCCAACTCCAGGGTGTGATTCATCCAATTTTTGGGCTCCTGAAGCCAACTCCAGTGTATATTTGGGCTCCTGCTGCTGCTGCTGCCAACTTCTGCCAACTCCAGGGTGTGATTCATCCAATTTTTGGGCTCCTGAGGCCAACTCCAGTGTATATTTGGGCTCCTGCTGCTGCTACTGTCAACTCCTGCCAACTCCAGGGTGTGATTCATCCAATTTTTGGGCTCCTGAAGCCAACTCCAGTGTATATTTGGGCTCCTGCTGCTGCTGCTGCTGCCAACTTCTGCCAACTCCAGGGTGTGATTCATCCAATTTTTGGGCTCCTGAAGCCAACTCCAGTGTATATTTGGGCTCCTGCTGCTGCTACTGTCAACTCCTGCCAACTCCAGGGTGTGATTCATCCAATTTTTGGGCTCCTGAGGCCAACTCCAGTGTATATTTGGGCTCCTGCTGCTGCTACTGTCAACTCCTGCCAACTCCAGGGTGTGATTCATCCAATTTTTGGGCTCCTGAAGCCAACTCCAGTGTATATTTGGGCTCCTGCTGCTGCTACTGCCAACTTCTGCCAACTCCAGGGTGTGATTCATCCAATTTTTGGGCTCCTGAAGCCAACTCCAGTGTATATTTGGGCTCCTGCTGCTACTACTGCCAACTTCTGCCAACTCCAGGGTGTGATTCATCCAATTTTTGGGCTCCTGAGGCCAACTCCAGTGTATATTTGGGCTCCTGCTGCTACTACTGCCAACTTCTGCCAACTCCAGGGTGTGATTCATCCAATTTTTGGGCTCCTGAGGCCAACTCCAGTGTATATTTGGGCTCCTGCTGCTGCTGCTGCCAACTTCTGCCAACTCCAGGGTGTGATTCATCCAATTTTTGGGCTCCTGAAGCCAACTCCAGTGTATATTTGGGCTCCTGCTGCTACTACTGTCAACTCCTGCCAACTCCAGGGTGTGATTCATCCAATTTTTGGGCTCCTGAAGCCAACTCCAGTGTATATTTGGGCTCCTGCTGCTGCTGCTGCCAACTTCTGCCAACTCCAGGGTGTGATTCATCCAATTTTTGGGCTCCTGAGGCCAACTCCAGTGTATATTTGGGCTCCTGCTGCTGCTGCTGCCAACTTCTGCCAACTCCAGGGTGTGATTCATCCAATTTTTGGGCTCCTGAGGCCAACTCCAGTGTATATTTGGGCTCCTGCTGCTACTACTGTCAACTCCTGCCAACTCCAGGGTGTGATTCATCCAATTTTTGGGCTCCTGAGGCCAACTCCAGTGTATATTTGGGCTCCTGCTGCTGCTGCTGCCAACTTCTGCCAACTCCAGGGTGTGATTCATCCAATTTTTGGGCTCCTGAGGCCAACTCCAGTGTATATTTGGGCTCCTGCTGCTGCTGCTGCCAACTTCTGCCAACTCCAGGGTGTGATTCATCCAATTTTTGGGCTCCTGAAGCCAACTCCAGTGTATATTTGGGCTCCTGCTGCTGCTGCCAACTTCTGCCAAGTCCAGGGTGTGATTCATCCAATTTTTGGGCTCCTGAGGCCAACTCCAGTGTATATTTGGGCTCCTTCTGCCCCTCATAGTGATGCCACTTCAACTCTCTGCAATTGTGCCGCTCTGCGATTCTATTAGCGATGCCTCTGATCTGCATGTGATATTTCTTCAAAGTATTATTTAACAAACCCAGCACGCATCCTGTGCGTGTTACAGCAAGGCTGAATGGTTTACAACCCTATTGAGGCTGTAGGAGGCTCAGAAATAGCCGTTTTTAATAGCGATTCGTCGCGAATTTATTCGGGTCGAAACGATTTTTGTCGGAAAATTCGGCGAATCAGTCGAATCGAATTTTTCAAAAGTTCGCTCATCTCTAATCGCGATAATATCATGACTAGGCTACACCCCTGGCTTTCCTCCGCTCTGTTTGCGCCATCACAGTGTGTGTAGCAGGCCGCACATAAGAACGGTGTAACTAGTATTCAGTAAAAGCAGGAACAGGCTTTGTATAGTATTTTGCGGTTTCAGACTGTGTGAATGAACAAGCCTAATAAAATAAAAAAATCAAAGAGATACACATGAAGGTATTTAACAAATACACTGTATACCATAGGCATGTTTGACAGAAAGGAAGACTTTTACATATCCTCCATTACTGAAAGGAACTCGAGAGATTAGCCATATGTGGCCATGTACCAAGATGAATAGGTATCACAATCAACAGTAGAACAGCACCAAAATCTAGCTACTGGATAAACTAACATCTATAAAAAAGTACATAGCAAGAAAAGTAGGTCTGTGGTTAGCTTTTATCAATGTTTGATTAACATACTTATTTGTTTTCTGTTCTTAATTAACTAAATTTATTTTGTATAGAACACTTGAGTAACAAATGTGAAGGTGTTACATACACATAACAGTATGTACTTAGTAGGATCTTATTACATCTTAACTTTCACAGATATGTCTAGCAATTAAGTTCTTTGTGAGACCAGCTAGGTTTTACTGTTGGCTAGAAAAAGCAAGTAGCTCATAAAGCAAATGAAAATACACCTAAAATGTTCCATATCACCATATAAACAACCAAGAACCAAAAACCTAATGTTGCTCTACTCTATACATCTAAATCTAAAAAAACAGCTCTAGATATGGCTCCCAGCATGGAATACTTTTACTAATTCCAAGGTGTTAGAATTATTTTTACAAAGCTCAGTGTTCAAATATTGCATACAGATTATTTATTAAAAACTGTTAGTGATCAGGGAAACCATGTGGATCCTTAAACTAGGAACAAGGGATCTTCCCTGTTGGGACCTTTCCTTATGTACGGGTGAATAGTACCCACCTTCCTCTGATATTGCCCCCTTTTCTTTGCAGATTATTTCATTTGGTGGTATTACTTTTATATTTGCCTTTCTGATGAAGACTCCTGAAAACAAATATTGTACAGATGTTAATAATATTTTGCTAATGTATGTGTTTATTCATGTTTGAATACAAGATTCTTCCTTTGAACCAACTGTAAAAAACATTCAAATTGTCTTAACTTTAGCGTTTATATAGTTCACTTGTCTTATACATGAATTTTCTCCTCATAGAGTCCATGATTAATGTCACTGTGTATTAACACTTGATTCCCTTCCTGCATTTCTGTCTGTGTTCTTTTGCTGTTACCGCTGCTTGTTGTAAAAGGCGAGGAATGGTTTCCTTGGCGATGGCCAGCACGTCCTGCGCTGCCCTCCATTTGCTACAGTCCCCATGATCCCCTGGGCGGGCATGCTGCATGTTGACTATGTGCCGGTGTTGTGTGCCCCGGGGAATTGTGATTGGCTGGGGAATTGGGGGCTTGGTGCAGGGTGTGTTGACAGCTGCCGATCCCGAATCCTGCTGGTGATTGGGCGGAGGGAGAAGCTGTTCAAACCAAGCAGGGTGGGGGTGAAACGCAGGTGGTGCAGGTGATTGCAGGCAAGGAGACTAAAATGTATTTTCGCAGCAATAGATCCTTATATGACTATGGGCCGCAGGATCCAGAAACGTGACACCACAAGCAATAACAGCTATATTTTACTATTCAAGTTGTTGAGTGTTGGAACTTCATTGTGGAATTGGCACTTTGTCTGGGCAGCAATCCGTGCACTCACCCTACAACAGGGCCGGATTAAGTGTGGTGGAGGCCCCTGGGCACAAAATCTGTCCAGCCAAGTAACTTATTGGTGGTTGTCTGGCACCCGCCTACTTACTGGAATGCCAGATCGAGTCCCTTGTGCCACCCTTGTGCGGGTGTGTGCTGCTCGGGAACTCCTGCTATGCCATTCTGGGTGGGGGTAGCTTAGTCGCCCAGCTGGTCCAGCAGAAAACAGTTCCCTGCATTGAGCTGCCAGCGGCTGTGCTTGGTGGCTTATGTGCAGTGACAGCTCTCCACGCACCCATCACTGTAGCCTTGCTGATGGCGGCTTTGCTGCTTTAGACTCTTCATCCTGCCCTGTGGTGGCTTTGACTGCAGGTTTGAAAAAACAAAAAAGCTTTGTCCAGGCGCCACTGCCGCTGATAGCTTTGTTGCTGGCCCTGCGGCCTGTCAGACCAAAGAATGAAAAGCCTCCTGGACCAGAGCATAACCCAAAGGTTAGGCCCCCTTTGCAGGGCAAGTGGTGGAGGCCCCGGGGCACATGCACAGGGCACAAGCACTTGTTAATCCCGGACCAAATATCTACCCAGTGCTTCCTGTCTTACTAGATTTAGGTCTGCTTCCCATTTGAACATGTATCCATGTTTTGATTCAAGGAGGAGTGCAGTGAGGTGCGGGTAGATTGTGGATATAAGGCCCGAAGTAGGTTTCCCCCGTGAGCAGATCTTCTCAAAAGTAGTCATGTCGGCTCCAATGGTTTTATTTTTGAGCAGGGGGATGAGCCAGTGACGGAACTGAAAGTATCAATAGTATACAAAATTGGGAATAATTCACACCAGACCAAATCTTGTAGTAATGCAAAAAAGCTGTATTAATACATATACGTAAATTACATAAATCAGTGCTGTACAATATAGTGCAATATGGTAAACAAGTACAACTATGATGTGACACTAGGGTATACAACCCATAAAAAGGATATATTGAGGGAAAGTCCCTGTGTGACCATGCAGCCGTCGTCAGGATAGTCCTGGCACCTCAAAAATAGTAGAGAGTATATAGTAATGATATCAGTAACTCTAACTGTACCTATAAGCAGCACTATAGTAAGGTAAAAAAGTTACCATGTAAGTCTAAGAGGTGCTTGAGAGGCATTCCTGACAATTGGTGCAACCATACAGCGTGGAAGTACAGCGTGGAAGTACATTGTCTGACCGCAATGCTCTGGTCAGTTCAAAAAATATACATCACTCCAGGGGCAACCTCATGCAGCATATAGTTTACAATAAGGCAATAATCATGACGTGGCACATCATAGTGGAAATAAACAATAGATAAGATACAGGTATACTAAATTTACCAGGCAGTTAAGTATGAAGGGTGATCGCTAAGTTTCACGCCTACGTTACGGAGCGCACAGCTCCTTTATCAAGGCAGCGATATAAGAGATTACCTGCGCAGCGCATCTCCCCCCTGGCCGGCCAGTAGTGGCACTTCCGGGCGCGCTCTCAGAGCGTGCGCCGGAACGTCACTTCTGGGTTAGATGTCCCGGCCCGCGTCACTGCCGGAGTCGGCTGGCAGTGTGTATCTTCGCCAGCCGGCTGACTGTGACGCAGGCGCACGGGCCGCCCTCCCCAGTCGTCACTTCAACAAACTTTATCAAATGAACAAGATGATATTGAAGAGCCATAGTAGCTTGGAGATGCGATGTAATGTGCAAATATTCTTCATCATTGGAGGAGATGTTCTTGCGCTTTAATTGTTCTTATTCACGCTGCGCTTTGCACTGTGAAAGACACACAATATTAAAAACGAATAAAAACAAGGATCACCCTTCTATCTGAGATCATATGAATATGGCATAAATCACTATGGGCAATATGAAAACTCTGAATTTAAGATTCATGACAATAGTCACTGAAAGTATCTGAATTGCTTGGTTGTAGGAGCATTTTCCTTCTCAACTAATGTGGGCCAGGAAATTGTCAGGTCCCGTGGGACACCCACCTTCCAATAAATCAGCAACCCCCAATCTCCGCTGCTTTCTTCGCCTATAGTAAGCCCCCGTTTGCCGGGACGCTAGACACGCCTCACCGGACACGGTTGCCCCCAGGTCTTGTTAGCACAAAGGATGCTGACTTATGCAGGGGAAGGCAGATGAACTAGGAACTAGACTGAGTAGCAATAACGGACAGGGGTCATACACGGGTGGTCAATCCGAGGAGGCACGGTACAGTAGGGTTAGACGGAAGAGTAGTCAGGGCAAGCCAAGGGTCACAACAGGAGGTCAGAAGTTCGCGGTACAAAGGAGCAGGCAGATTCGTGGTCAAAGAACAAGCAAGGTCGGTCCAGGCGGCAATCAGGGATGGTCAAAAACACGGCAAGATTCACAGGGAGAAGGTATCCAAAATCGCACCCAGTAGCACGCTATAACGGGCAAGGACTGACCGCAGGGTGAATACCTTTATATGATGGGGGCTAACAGGATTGGCTGAGGGGGAATGTGGTGATTGGTGCTACATAGGAACCTTGGGCTGATTGCCCAGTTTGAATCAGGGGGCGTTTGCCCAGTGTACTTTGGGCTCATAGGCCCATGCTGACAAAGGGCTCATTGGCCCATGCTGATTACCTCCGGCGGGCGCGCTGTGTGCAGCGCCGCCGGAGGACATACAAAGAAGCCAGGCGCGCGTGTACGATGCAGCGCGCTGGGAGCGCGCCGCACAGAGAGCGACGCGGCCGCTCCCGACGCCGCCGCCGAGGAGGCTGCCCGGGCGGCTGCTCGCGACAGCCGAGCGGCGGCCAGAAGGGAGAGACGCCGGCCCGCCGCCGGCTGCAACGGACGCCCAGCCCGCGGAGAGGAGTCGGCGAGGGAACGAAGGACAGGTGAGGTGGCCGTGACACTACCCCCCCCTTCACGAGGGGCCTCTGGACCCTTACCAGGCTTATCCGGATTCTCACGATGAAATCTATTAATAAGGGTTTTGGCATGGACATCCTTGGCCGGTACCCAACACCTTTCCTCAGGACCAAAACCCTTCCAATCTATTAAATACTGTAACGAGTTTTGAAGCACCCGAGCGTCGAGTATTCTATTAATTTCATATTCAGGCTCGTCTCCCACTATAATCGGAGGAGGAGATGACACCTGAATATTTTTGGCAGATTTTAACAAAGAAACATGAAAGGTCGACGGAATTTTCATGGATAAAGGTAACTTGACCTTAAAGGTAACATCGCTTAGTTTGTCAATAATAGGAAAAGGACCGATATATTTAGGCCCCAGCTTAGATGAGGGTTGTCGAAGGGCAATATTTCTTGTAGAAACCCAGACCCAATCACCCACCCGAAATGGTGGTTCTAGTGACCTATGTCGGTCCGCAAATACTTTATAAGTTCTAGAGGCTTTCTTTAAGTTTGTCTGTATCTCAGACCACACCTTAGTCCTTTCCCGTAGCCATTCCTCCAAGGCCGGCAAGTTGGAGGAAGGACCAGAGAAGGATGATGCCTTAGGATTTCTACCATAATTACAAAAGAAAGGCGAAAACTTAGTAGATTCACTAGGCGCATTGTTAAAGGCGAATTCCGCAAATTCGATGAATTCCGCCCATTGTTCTTGGCGGTCGGATACGAAACAGCGTAAATATTGTTCTAGACATTGATTTACCCGCTCAGTCTGTCCGTTAGACTGAGGGTGATAGGCGGTGGAGAGCGACACTTTAATACCTAAGCGATTACAGAAGGCTTTCCAGAAACGGGACACAAACTGAACTCCTCGATCCGAAACAATATTCCGCGGTAGACCATGGAGGCGAAAAACATGTTTAATGAATAGTTGTACTAATTCTGGTGCCGATGGAAGTTTTATCAATGGAATAAAGTGTGCCATTTTACTAAAGCGGTCCACCACCACCCAAATTACAGAATTCCCCTGCGACGGCGGAAGATCAACAATAAAGTCCATGGATATGTGCGACCATGGTTCAGTGGGGATTTCTAAAGGAACTAATAATCCTGCAGGAGACCCATGGGTAGTCTTACTCCGAGCACATACAGGACATGCTTCGACAAAGGCGGAAGTATCGCGTCTGATGGTGGGCCACCAGACATGACGTTTGGCGATGGCCAAGGTCTTCCGAACACCTAAGTGACCGGCAGACTTGGCATCATGAAGTTCTTGTAAAACGGCAAGACGTAAGTGAGGTGGAACAAATAAACATTCAGAGGGTTTACCAGGAGGGGAATCAACCTGGAATGGCATTAGCGAGCTAGACAAGTCAGGGAGAAGAGCGGCCACAACACAACCTAAAGGTAGAATCGATTCAGGAGGACCGGCCTGGTCCTTACAATCCCCGAAATTACGTGATAGAGCATCTGCTTTGGCATTCTTCTTCCCCGGCTTATAGGTAATAATGAAATTGAATCGAGAAAAGAAGAGTGCCCAGCGAGCCTGACGGGAGTTGAGTCTCTTAGCGGACTCTAAATATTCTAGATTCTTGTGATCAGTATATACAGTGATAGGGTGTAGGGAACCTTCTAGCCAGTGGCGCCATTCTTCAAAGGCCAGTTTAATACCCAATAGTTCCCTATTCCCAACATCGTAATTGCGTTCGGCGGGCGAAAATTTACGAGAGAAGAATGCACAAGGATGTAGTTTCTCAGGACTGCCCGCATACTGAGAGAGGACAGCCCCTACTCCCAGTTCCGAGGCATAAACCTCCAACAGGAATGGAAGCCGGGTATCGGGATGTATCAAAATGGGAGCGGAGGTGAAAGTTTCTTTTAATAATTGAAAGGCATCTTTTGCTGAGGGAGGCCACTCCTCAACAAAAGCGCCCTTACGAGTGAGGTCTGTTAAGGGACTCACTATGGACGAGAAACCCCTTATGAATTGTCTGTAAAAATTCGCAAATCCTAAAAATCTCTGAAGCGCCTTTAGGGTTCTAGGTTGTTCCCACTCCATTATAGCAGAAACTTTGGAGGGATCCATCAATAACCCACGCTTGGAGATTATATATCCCAGGAATGGAATTTCAGACACTTCAAATACGCATTTGGAGATTTTAGCATACAGACGATTCTCCCGTAATCTCTGCAACACCGCTTTGACATGTTGACGGTGCTCCACCAGGGAACGGGAAAAAATCAGTATGTCATCCAAATAGACCACCAGGAACCGACCAAGAAAATCACGAAATATGTCATTGACAAAATCTTGGAACACAGCAGGAGCATTACATAAACCGAATGGCATCACTAAATATTCATAATGCCCATCC
The DNA here is from genome assembly GCA_027917425.1 of Gastrophryne carolinensis. Lineage (NCBI taxonomy): Eukaryota > Metazoa > Chordata > Amphibia > Anura > Microhylidae > Gastrophryne > Gastrophryne carolinensis. Next base: position 186,310,361 of record CM051234.1, on the reverse strand, counting down.
TTAACATTGAAGGCTGTCTTCCATTCATCCCCCTGACGAATGCGAATAAGGTTATATGCCCCTCGAAGGTCTAAATTGGAAAAGACCTGAGCTCCAGAGACCTGATTAAAAAGGTCATTGATTAAAGGTAACGGATACCTATTCTTTACAGTAACCTTATTTAACCCTCGATAGTCTATACAGGGGCGTAACCCACCGTCCTTCTTCTCGACGAAGAAGAACCCGGCACCAGCAGGAGAGGTAGACGGACGGATAAATCCCTTCTGGAGGTTCTCAGAAATATAATCTTTCATAGCCTGTTCCTCAGACCGTGTCAGATTATATATTTTCCCTCTAGGGGGTATAGTACCTGGGAGTAACTCGATAGGACAGTCGTAGGCCCTATGGGGGGGAAGAATATCAGCGGACTTTTCTGAGAATACATCTGCCCAATCTGCGTAGACTGGAGGTAAACCATCAAGGATGATAGGTGTGGATCTAAGGGATATGGAGAAGCAATGATCCTGACAGGAAGGACTCCATTTTACAAGGTCCCCAGACCTCCAATCTATCACTGGGTTATGGGCCTTTAACCAGGGAAATCCCAATACAATAGGGGATACGGGACTCTCAATAATAAGAAACTCTATTTCTTCCGAGTGGGCAGATCCTACGGTTAAATTTACCCAAGGAGTCTTGTAGGAGACCAACCCTCCCTCAATGGGCTTATTGTTGACCGCCAGGACCCGAAGGGAATTTTCTAATGGAATTAATGGAATTCCAAGAGTGGTGGCAAGTGATCTATCCAGGAAATTGCCAGCCGCTCCACTATCAATGAAGGCGGAGGCAATAGTCCTGGAAGGACCCCAGGAAAGTATAACAGGTAGGAGTACTCGATTATCTAGAGGGAACGATACCTGACCGCCTAGACGAAGTCCCTCAGCAGGATCTAGGCGCTGTAGTTTCCCGCCACCGGAGCCTTGTTTGGGCAGCTCTTGGCGAAATGACCATGATTTCCACAATAGAGGCAGAGGCCTTGAGATCTGCGCCGAACCTTCTCTGCCTGAGAGAGATGGGTTACTCCAAGCTGCATCGGTTCTTCAGGTGACAAGGGAGAAGAGGAAACGGCTGCCCCCTTAAAGCTTGGCTCTTGGCGTGAGGATCCCCAAGGTTGGTCCTTGCCTCTTTCCTGGCGTCTCTCTCGGAGACGTCGATCCACCCTAATGGCCAGCTGCATGTACTCATCCAGGCTCTTAGGCAGAGGATAATTTACAAGGATGTCTTTGATATTGTCAGAGAGTCCAATCCTAAATTGGCTACATAAAGCTGGGTCGTTCCATTTGGAATCTATAGCCCATCGACGGAATTCTGCGCTGTACTCCTCCGCAGAGCGTTTGGCCTGTCTCAGATTCCGTAGCTTAGAATCCGCTGTTGCAGCCCGATCTGGGTCAGCATATAGGAGTTCCATAGCTGAGAAGAATGAAGTGACCCAGGTCTGAGGGTCACCCTGGAGAAGTGAAATGACCAGGCCGACACGTTGAGACTCATCGCGTGATCCAGTCGCGTGGGGTCGAAGGCGGAAGTAGAGCTCACAAGAGTTCTTGAAGTTGGAAAACTTCGCCCGATCCCCGAAGAATTTTTCCGGAAGAGGAATCTTGGGCTCGATGGCTGGGCCAGGTTCCACTGGCGCAGGAATCTGACGACTCTCCTGAGTTGCCACTCGTTGGGCCAGCTGGTTGATGGCAGTGGCCATAGCTTGAACCTGCTGTATTAGTTCTTCCATCTAGGAAAGTTATGTTTTTGGCCCGTTATAATGTCAGATCCCGTGGGACACCCACCTTCCAATAAATCAGCAACCCCCAATCTCCGCTGCTTTCTTCGCCTATAGTAAGCCCCCGTTTGCCGGGACGCTAGACACGCCTCACCGGACACGGTTGCCCCCAGGTCTTGTTAGCACAAAGGATGCTGACTTATGCAGGGAAAGGCAGATGAACCAGGAACTAGACTGAGTAGCAATAACGGACAGGGGTCATACACGGGTGGTCAATCCGAGGAGGCACGGTACAGTAGGGTTAGACGGAAGAGTAGTCAGGGCAAGCCAAGGGTCACAACGGGAGGTCAGAAGTTCGTGGTACAAAGGAGCAGGCAGATTCATGGTCAAAGAACAAGCAAGGTCGGTCCAGGCGGCAATCAGGGATGGTCAAAAACACGGCAAGATTCACAGGGAGAAGGTATCCAAAATCGCACCCAGTAGCACGCTATAACGGGCAAGGACTGACCGCAGGGTGAATACCTTTATATGATGGGGGCTAACAGGATTGGCTGAGGGGGAATGTGGTGATTGGTGCTACATAGGAACCTTGGGCTGATTGCCCAGTTTGAATCAGGGGGCGTTTGCCCAGTGTACTTTGGGCTCATAGGCCCATGCTGACAAAGGGCTCATTGGCCCATGCTGATTACCTCCGGCGGGCGCGCTGTGTGCAGCGCCGCCAGAGGACATACAAAGAAGCCAGGTGCGCGCGCGCGCGTGTACGATGCAGCGCGCCGCACAGAGAGCGACGCGGCCGCTCCCGACGCCGCCGACGAGGAGGCTGCCCGGGGCGGCTGCTCGCGACAGCCGAGCGGCGGCTGGAAGGGAGAGACGCCGGCCCGCCGCCAGCTGCAACGGACGCCCAGCCCGCGGAGAGGAGTCGGCGAGGGAACGAAGGACAGGTGAGGTGGCCGTGACAGAAATTATCTCATCTCTAACTACCAAGTGATAGAGTTTGCTGATATCCACTTGCTCCCACCAGCCAAATGCTACTGGGTTCTCCATTCCTGGAGGGAACATTGGGTTCCTAAGTAGTCGCATTAAGGGGAGGTGTCGTGAGATCAGGTTCCCAGAGTACTTGGTTTGGAGGGAGGGGTTCAGGATTGGGCATGAGATGTATGGTTTATGTTGCATATCCATATTAAACTGTCTAAAGGAATCAGATCGCATGCAGGGGCCTCTAGCAATCCCCAGAGTGGGATTTCTACCCGATTGTGCAAATTATGAAGATGCGGTGTCTGTACTGCCTCAAAATACTTACTGATGCATGGGACCCCCAATCCCCCTCTCTTCTGTGCCTAAACATGGTTGTTCTGGCTCCTCTCGGACTAGTATTCCCCCAAATAAACTTCATGATGCTGTTTTGCATACTTGATCTGATATTGTGGAATATATGGTGTTCTGAAGGGGTATAGCATCTTGGGCAACAAAGTAATTTTCACTGCATTTATTCTCAATATCCATGAAATCTCATGCCCTCGCCAAGAGCACAACATAGATTTCAATGACTGGAAGAGGGGGGGTAGTTAGCCCGGTATAGAGAGTAGTAATGTAATGTGATTTTAACTCCTAAATATTAACCTTGAGGCCTGAAATCTTAGAAAAATGTTCTAAGAGTTGCAGTACGTTAGGTAGTGAAGTATGGGGTTGCGAAAGGATCAGCAAAATGTCATCGGCAAATAGGCATGCTTCATGGTGAAACCCCGCTACCTCGATACCTTTTATGTTTGGCGATCGCCAGAGGCTCCAGAGCTAGCACAAATAGCACTGGGGGAAAGTGGGCACCCCTGTCAAGTGCCTCTGTTGATTGGGAACAGGCAATACTTTTTAAAGTGAAAGAAGTATATTTCAAGAATATTAGTTGCCGAGGAATGCTAAAAAGCTTACCTAAATATGCGCCAAAATGTATTGACTTAACTGGTTACTTTTTGAAGTTTGTGAAGTGATTTGCTCTTTTGGGATGTCACTCAGCCAACAATTTTCCTCAATATTATTTCTTACAAAGCTCTGTGCCATGCAACTTAACATGAGAGATACACTTAATAATATAAAATATACAACATAATATAAAATATCACAAAAGTACTCACTTTTATTTCCCTGAAGATGATTGGTCCAATTCTGGAGTTCAGTAGCTCACCCAGTTCCTGACATGGCCGAACAGGTGAGTTGCTGACCAATCTGCTGTGGGGGACAAAAGGTGAGTACCCTGCTGTGCTGTCCAGATCAAGCACAGTACTGTGCATGGATTCTCTGGTGACATTTTGTAATACAGAGACAAACCCTTGTCTTTCTGTTTGGACCATTGAAGCCTAATTAAAGTGCCAAAACTCAACCGCATTCTGATTGGCCCTTTTCCAAATAAAGTCAGCTCAGTCTTTGTACTAAATCACCACTCAGATACTGCAATATCTCTGACCCTTGGCCTGTTTCTGGAATACCCTCTTGCATGGTCCTTCTATTTAGACACTTCTTGGATTGTCCTCACTTCCCAGACCATCTCTGTATCATCACAGTCTCAGTTTTACCCTAGCTGTACTTCAGCCTTCACTGCTCAGTCCTCATCATTTGCGCTATTAAGTCCGACGGGTAACCATTTTTGGGTAGGTGTGTTGTATATCCCAGCAAACATGAGCTTGGTTATAAGTGAACTAGTAGTGGTGATTGGAGCTTGTGGCAATTGACCATGACATTACAGCTTTTTGCTTTAAAAGTGATGATTAATCAATTTACTTTTTTTCTAATAGGTAATATTTTGTAAGAAATATTTTTTAGTCCCTACAATAAAAATAACTTTAGGCAAATAGTAAAATGCACAGCTGTTAGTGAATGATCAACTCTTCACCTCATTCTTCTGGAGCTCTAAAGTTCTTGTGCACCTACGGGAGTATTTCCTTTTGCCCTTTCAGAGTCCAGTGGAATATAGGTCTAATGTTACTGTAAGCTGATTAGAGTTCCTTAGCAACACTAATACTTACATGTGTTTTTATATTGTTCCCAGACTGCCTTTTTTACTTGTACATCTGGAGATGCTGTTCTTTGTTCGCAAACATCTTGGTGACCCATTATGGAAAAAAGCAAACAATGGACTTGAATCTCATTAGAAATAGCATTTGCGTGGTTTGTGTCTGCATATGCCTTAATGAAAAAATATGTACTTTACATACAGCAGTATTGTAATCAGGATTTTTAAAAACCTATAAAATAAAACTATAATTATGCTAAAGTCATAATAGTATAATAAGGGTTTATTTTACCAAAGTTTGACTGACAAAATATCAGTTTGAAATGTGGATAGCACATTGGTTAAATGATAATAACTAAGATGGCTTGTTACACAGAGTGTGATGAGTGGCTCCAGAGAAATGAATCCCTACTCACTGGCATTAGCTTACAATGACCCTGATTAAGTTTGACACTGACACATAAAATAACACTGCTAACATTAGTCACCTTCCTGACACAGTGTGCAGATGCTGTTATTAGAGATAAGGTAATTTGAGAAAGGGTCCCAACTATTGTCTTGTAGGGACTTGCACTCCAAAGGTTCGAGGAGACACAGTTCCTAAAATTGTGGTCAAAATTATTACGAGGCTGTTCTAAGGAATTTGCAGCTTTGAGGATCATGATTTGTGAACGTTTATATATTTCTGATCAAGTAAATAGATAAAACCTCAACCTCACAACTGAAGCTTTAAGCTCTTTTCACACTGGGGCGACTGTGGGGCCATTGTGATCACCCTGCAATAACCTGTGAAAAGTTGCCCCAAATTAATTTATGTGCGTTTTCACTTCCGCATTTGCCGTTCGAAAAGCACTCACATAGCCCACAAATACCTTGCCTGCAGCATCTTGAGGCTGCTGTGCTAGTGATTCCACACTACAGTATGTAAGTGGAAATCGATAGCACAAATGCCCCTCTACCCACTAAACTCCAGTAGTTGCAAGATGTGGAACCTGCCTTTTGGTGACTTGCTTGTTATGACAGCACTAGTTGTTTTTTGTCTTTAATTAATAGGATAGATAGAGACATTCACATAGATGATACTTGCTGGACCATGCTGGACCATTGAAAATAATCCTGCATGCAGCTTGTTGGGAGTGTTTGAGATAGCAACCGTCCATAGTAAATAGTGATCACAAGCATGATCGCTCCTAAAACACCGTAACTTCATGGGACAGGATGGGATGCCCTTGTTGCGTTAGAGATTAACACTATCACAATACAATAATAGCAGCGTGAACAGGGCCAGAGCTTTTAGTTCTTCATGATATGTGCTAAAAAAGTACACATTTATCCAATAAAGAAAACACTAATTTATCAATTAGTTAAACTGTCAATATATGGGCTTTATTTATTTTTTTGCCTTTCAGCACCCTTTAGACTACAAAGGTAAATTCAAGCCTAATATAATAAAATACTTGCATAGTGTTTTATGACAACAAACCTCACAAATACCTTTTAAAAACTCTTATGTGCATGCTGATGTATACACCAGCCTGGGTCATTTATCCCAAATAAATAGCAATATGTGACATATTTAATTGATCTATTAAATATAAAAATTCATCCATGATAAAGAATATCATAAATACTAATGGACAATATATTAGTGTATATGGACTCAAAGGCTGGCCATTGGCTTAATTATTAAGTCCATTAAAATAAAAATCTTGTTTTAAATTAAAGGTGGTTTACAGATGAATGTATCTATGCGGAGTCCAATAAACAAGACCACTGTCTAGCAGACAGTAAAAAAAGGGGCATTATGTTCAATGATCACTGAGTATATTTTAAGTATTCTCAAAAGTCTACATAAAATATACTGAGCCTTTAACTGGTAATTGCTTCTTCATAATCTGCTAGACTTCACTTTGTAACACTCTCAATGGCTGCACAGTACAACACATTCAAACCTTTATACAGCCAAGCCCCTTCCTACATTTCATCACCAACCTGGCACAGCCTAGACTTTGCACGTACTGCACAGGACCTCCACCTATCCTTAACCCTAATCAACCCCTTTGTCTTCAATGGATTTTAGACACGTGGCTCTACTACTCTGGAATGCCCCCTAATACTGTACAGTTCACTACTACCCACTACTACCCAACCCAAGATGTTAAAAGTGCCCTTAGAACTCAAAACCGTGCCATTGCATCTAGTACATACTACCTTTTGTCTCCACTCTTACTCTTTAGATTGCAAGCTTACAAGGGCTGGATCCTCAATCCTATTGTACTTTAGTACCAATGTGTATTTGCTGCATATCTATTACATCCAACTTATCATGGTCTTTGCTTTATAAGATTTTTTTTACCCTGTCTTTAACTTCTACCTTGCCAATCACTGTCTAGGCAGCTTTGTTTTAAAAAGGAACATAGGAGGCCCTGGGGTCTAAAAGACTCCATCGACGAGTCCAGGAGTTCTACTCCTTGGGCCCCCCCCTCCCGAATTAGGATGCCCTGCTGTGTGAATCCCTCTCCTGATCGCTAGTTTCATTCACCTTTGCCCAGATCCCTCACCACGTCTCTGCACTGCGGCCACATCCCCACTCACTTCTAGCTGTGCGCATGCACACACCCGCCTTTTGGAATGAGTGGCTTAGCCATCAGCGGAGACAAAGGGAGCCAAGTGAAAAGAACCTTTCAGTCCTTTTCCTGCCATTTTGCTCTATGGTAGTTCAGGCTTCAGCACCACTTTTGAACTTTTAAAGGAATGTCCAGGAAATTCCCAGGAAAATGATATATTGTTTTTTTCAGCAGAGTTTGGGCTTTAAGATGTGCGTTCTCAATATTTTGGGTTGAATATGTGAATTTTGTTTCCAAAAATGCTAATGTGTAGCTTTATATAAAATAAGAAATGTAGAGGCCCCAATCCTCCCGATTACAACAATACCACATATGGCCATTTTTTATCATTTTGCGCTATGTTTAACCCTTTCAGTGCCAGCCTACCTCCAGCATTTGCCACTCCCTGTTGCCAGACCATATTCTCTGGAAGTACACACCTCAAGCTTTCTAGGTGTACCAGGCATGATGATGTGCCCATAGTTTTCTGTAAGTAATTCCTCAATGTGTTCTTTGGTTGCAAAGAGTTTCCCAAAAAAAAGGATAAAAAAGCAGAATCAAAGCCATATTTTCCTAAAAAAACTATATACAAACAAGAAAAAACAAGTTTAATCTGAAAAAGCAACATTCCCCGAACAGAACAACACCCAACATGCATAGGTTCTGTCAAGGGAAAAGTTGCCAAACACCCCAAAGTAAAGCATGTGCGTAACGGTAATTTTACTTGAAAATTTCAGTTCTGCAGACAAAAGTGCGCACCTTGCGATTTTTCAACCAAAACAACCCTTTACATTTGGAATATTCCCCATAAACCATATATTCCCTGAAAGTACACATGTTAAGCTTTCTAAGCGTACCCAGCTTGTTGTAGTGGGCTCATCTTTCTGGAATTAATCCGTCAAAGAATTCTTTGGTTGCGCAGGGTTTCCCTAAAAAAATTATAAAAAAGCTGAATAAAAAACACCTTTTCCTAAAATATAAATATGCAAACCAGAAAAAACAAGCTAAGTCTGAAAGCGCAAGGTCTCCCGAACAGAACAATACCCAACATGCAGAGGTACTATTAACCCTTTTAATTGCCAGCTTACTTGAGATTTTGTCACCCTCTGTTGACAGGTCATTTTTCCCCATTTTGCGCCATGTTTTGCGCCATTTTTGTGCCATTTTTGCTGTAATTTTCAGGAAAATTATATTTATATTTTTTTGCAGCAGAGTTTAGTCTTTAACTTGAAATGTCTTGTTTGTAAATTTTATTTTGTTTTTTTACAATATTATTAAGTAAAAAATAAATAAATAAATAAATAATTTTTAGAAAATTGACTCCTTTATTTTAAATAAAAAATGTATTTTATTAAGGAAAAGCATATTGCATGTGAAAGCCCCATTTCTACTGATTAGAACGGTACCACATATTTATTGGTAGCCCACCGTTCCTGCCCAGGAGACTCCCCTAACTGAAACAAGTAATCTATAACATTTACAAATAAAATACAACTACCATCCACACTACAAAGGGTTAAATCGAGAAAAAAAAATGACATAGGGTCCCCCCTCCAATTTTTTTTGGGGGGGAATGATTTTTAAGGGTTAAAAACCCTTAAAAAAAAAAAAAATTGACATGGGGTCCCCCTTACCCAAAGTAACCAGCCCGGGACCAGCTATGCAGGGCTTGTAGAAACAGGGCACAGGGGCCAGCTTTTGTGGCCCCTGGACCTGCAGGCTACAAGCCCGCATAGCCCGTGGGCCCAGGCTCTTCTGCCCCCCCCCTGGGCTTTGGGGAGGCAGGTAATGGGGGTGCCAGGGGTTAATGGCAAGTCACCCGCTAGTCACAGGTGACTTGCCACTTCCCTCAAGCCTTGTGAACTGGTATAGGGGTCATGGACCCCTTACCAGTTCACAATGGGTTAAATGTAAAAAAAACACACACACGCAAAAAGAAAAAAATATTTTATTTATTTATTTATTTTTTAATACTTACCTCCCATCCATCCTGGAGCACTGTGTCCCTCGGCGATCACTGGCTTCTGCTCACCTGCTGGAAGCCTTTTATAGCTGCTGAATGACAGAACACAAAGGGTTTATTAGAAAAAAAATGACATAGGGTCCCCCTTCCTGGGGAGGGGGACCCCATTTTTTTTAAAATTTTTAAGGGTTAAAAACCCTTAAAAATCCAAAAAAAAAATGACGTGGTGTCCCCCTTACCCAAAGTAACCAGCCCGGGACCAGCTATGGGGGCTTGTACTCACAGAGTGGGGGGGACAGCTTTTGTGGCCCCCCACCCTGCAGCCTACGAGCCCACATAGCCTATGTGGGCCTGGGCTCTTCTGCCCCCCCCCTGGGCTTTGGGGAGGCAGGTAATGGGGGTGCCGGGGGTTAATGGCAAGTCACCCGCTAGGGCAGGTGACTTGCCACCCCCCCAGCCTTGTGAACTGGTATAAGGGGTCTCATGGACCCCTTACCAGTTCACAAGGGGTTAAATGTTGAAAAAAAAACTCAGACACATAAATAAAAAAAATGATCTTTATTATTTTTTTTTTTTAACTTTACTCACCTCCTATCCTGTGTCCCCTGGTGATCTCCGCTGACAGTCTGCTCGCGTGTTTGGAAGAGAGAGCCTGGGGGGGGGGGGCATCACAGCCCTCTCCTCCTCCTCTGCTCTCTGCTCCAAGCACCGAGCAGACTGATTCAGTCTCGGGGGCTTGGACAGAAGAAGCTAGCTGCTGGTGACATCACAAGGGGCGGGGCTAGCAGTCGCGATGCAGGAAGTGGGGGGGAGAGGGCATTTTCTGCTGCAAAGAAATCCCTCACTAGTATTCCCTTTCTGGGGAACAGACTGTTTGGGGAGCGCCTGGGAGATTCCTGGAACAGAGGTAGGTGAAGCGGCAGATCCTTCTCCGCTGGAGGAGCTAGGTCCAAGCTCAGGCATGAGGGGACGCCCTCACCCATCTGGATGGGGGGACGGCTGCTGCTGTGTGCTCAGATCTGGCGATGGCTCGTCTCGGATCATTGGATTCAGGAGGTGGTGACCTCCGGTTCCAAAATTGAGCTGGCAGCCAGGCCACCCACAAGATACCTCCGTTCAGGGTTATCTCGAAATCCACTAAAGGCTGTGCAACACCTCCTGCGGATGGGTGTGATTGTCCTGTACCCCTGCAAGAATGGGGTCAGGGTTTATTTTCCAACCATTTCCAAGAAGGACGGAACGCTGAGACCCATCCTGGACCTGAAGGGTCTCAACAGGTTTGTCAGGGTTTGACATTTCCGCATGGAAACATTGCGGTCGGCGGTGAGATCCCTTCGACTCGATTTCATGTCCACAGTGGACATCAGGGATGCTTATCCGCACATCCTGATCTTCCAGGGCCATCAGAAGTTCCTGAGATTTGCTATCGAGGATCAGCATTACCAGTTTGTGGCACTTCCTTCGGGATGTCCTCAGCCCCCCGTGTGTTCACCAAGGTGCTGGCAGGCATTATGGCAATTCTGAGGAATTCCTGTGTTGCCCTATCTTGACGACTTGCTGATCGCAGCTCAGTCCCTTCAGCAGGCCGAGAGCAATACTCGGACGGTATTGTCCATCCTGGAGGCTTTCGGCTGGGTAATCAATTACCCCAAGTCCTTTGTCACTCCCGCAACAGTCCGGCCCTTCCTGGGAATGACGATAGAAACCGCTCAGGTCAAGGTGTTCTTGCCTCAGCAGAAGGTCTTGAGTCTCCAGACGCAGGTGCAGGCTCTGCTGTTTTGTCAGCAGCCGTCGGTATGTCTTGGGGATGAGATTGGTGGGGCTGATGGTGTCATGCTTCGAGGCAGTTCTCTTCGCTCAGTTTCACATGAGACCTCTTCAATTGAACCTGCTGTCCGTCTGGAATTGGACTCAGGAGTCCCTGGAACATGGTTTTTCGCTGTCCCCGCGGGCCAGGCAGTCCCTCTTGTGGTGGCTGGATGCTCGGAATTTGCTAGTAGCCAAGTCCTTCCTGACTCCACATTGGGAGATTGTTACCACCGATGCCAGTCTGACCAGCTGGGGAGGTGTCTGGCAGACTCAGAAGATCCAGGGTCAATGGGACCCGCAGGAGGTCCGCTTGCCCATAGATGTATTGGAGTTGAGAGTGATCCGCTTGGTGCTGCTGCCCTTGACCCCACAATTAAGGGGTTGTGCGATCCAGGTTCGCTCGGACAATCAGACGGCTGTCACCTACATCAATCACCAGGGCAGTACTCGGAGCAGGGGAGCCCTAAAGGAGGTAACCCAGATCCTGACTTGCACAGAGAAAAATGTATCCTGCATCTTGGGGGTTTACATCCCTGGGGTAGAAAATCGGGAGGCAGATGCCCTGAGCAGGAGCGCCTTGCGCCTGGGGGAATGGTCTCTCAACAGCAAGACCTTCCACGCTCTGTGTCTCCGCTGGGGTCAGCCGGATGTGGACCTGTTTGCGTCCAGGCACAATCACAAGCTCCCAAAGTTTGTCTCCCTCTCAAGATATACTCTGGTAATTGCTACAGATGCTCTGGCAATTCTCTGGACGGAGTTCAAGTTCCTTTATGCATTCCCTCCATTTCCACTCCTGGGCAGAGTGCTGCGCAAAATAGCCCAGGAGGGGGTACCAACCATCCTGGTGGCTCCTCGCTGGCCGAGAAGGAGTCTGGTTTGCGGACATAGTTCAGATGTCAGTGGATCGCTACATCTTGCCCGACGATCCAGGGCTTCCCACTCAGGGGTCGCTGTGGCACCCCAATTTACAGACGCTGGCTTTGACGGCCTGGCTATTGAAACCTCAATCCTGACGGAAAAGGGGCTGTTGGACATGGATTTGCATACCATGATACAGGCACAGAAGAGGTCTTCTTCCATGATATACTACAGAGTTGGGCACGCCTACATTGCTTGGTGTGAATCCAAGAGTCTCCCTTGTCGCACATTCTCTATTTCTAGGATCCTGGAGTTTTTACAACACGGCTTAGACTTGGGTCTCCAGCTGAGCACCCTCAAGGGACAGGGCCTTCGAGCAATTGTGCGATGCTGCATTACCTATTTTGACTCTCAAAGTGGTCTTTTTGGTAGCGATCGCCTCGGTGCGTTGTGTTTCAGAGCTGGCCACTCTTTGTATGAAGCCTCCCTATTTTGAGCGGCATAAGGATAAGGTGGTTTTTCGTTTTAAACTTGATTTTTTGCCTATGGTCGTGTCTCCGTTTCACCTTAATGAGGAAGTTGTCTTACTTTCCTTGTGTCCAGAACTGACTAATTCTAAGGAAAGGACCCTCCATGCCTTGGATGTGGTCAGAGCCATTAAGTATTACCTGGTTGCGACTGAATCCTTCAGGAAATCTGATTTGCTCTTTGTCCTAACAGAGGGCTCTAGGAAAGGTTTGCCACCAGCCAAGTACACTCTCAGTAAGTGGATCAGGCAGGCGGTGTTGCAAGCATATTCTGCCAAGGGGAAGGAACCCCCTTTTTGTATTACAGCTCATTCTACTAGAGCTATTGGTGCCTCCTGGGCTTTTCAGCACCAGCCACCTGTTGAACAGGTTTGTAAGGCCGCCACTTGGTCTTCAGTTCATACTTTTACCAAGTTTTTACAAGGTTGATGTTAGGGCCTCAGCTGATGCTGTTTTTAGCCAAAAGGTGCTTCAGGCGGTAGTGAAATTAACTACATGCACCCTAATGGACACTGCTTTTGGATGTCCCACATGTCATCACTTTACTAAATCGACCGGACCACCAGAAGGTCCCTAATGGGGCCAATTATGCGACCGCACACCCGCCACAGTAATATGTAATCAAATTTATTCAAAAAATAGAAAAACTATACATATATACAATTATACAATTCGATTGGCCCACATACATACAATTAGACAGACATTTAAAACCAATTAAAACAAAACAACAGGTACTGGTGGGTGAGCTGAAAATAGCTCTAAATATGAATATTAATTAATTGTACTCTGACGTAATAGGAATCATGTGAGAAAACATGTATGACACCCCTAACTAAGAAGATAAATATCCCCTATGTTACAATAAATCACTGTGTGGATATAAACCAGCAAAATAATAATGTCACCACAACAAAAATGAAAGTGACTAACACTACGACCACCATGTAGTTGTGAATGTGCCTAAAAAATAGACATGAGAAATACTGAAAGTGAAAAAAGTGTGTATGAGAAATGCAAATATCAAACTAAGTGGAACTACCTAAAGCCAAATATATGTGTGCAGGTGAGCTCAGTGTAAATAATGCGCTGAGAACATTCTCAAATACAAAAATGTGCTGGGTATAAAGTGACCCAAAAAATAACTAAACCATCAACCCCACCCATAAGGAGAACCCAAAGTGATCCAAAATAATCAAACACCAACGTGAGGGAAAGTGCGGCAACCAGTAATACTGATAGTAAATAGATAATATAGGGGGCAAAGATAAACAATGAATAATTAAGTACAAAATAACATCACCAGTGTATATGTGAGCTCAGCATCACGTCCCCACCAGACCCGCAGCACCGACGCGTTGCGTGGTCTTACTCCAACAACCACTTCATCACCCTGGAGTAAGACCACGCAACGCGTCGGTGCTGCGGGTCTGGTGGGGACGTGATGCTGAGCTCACATATACACTGGTGATGTTATTTTGTACTTAATTATTCATTGTTTATCTTTGCCCCCTATATTATCTATTTACTATCAGTATTACTGGTTGCCGCACTTTCCCTCACGTTGGTGTTTGATTATTTTGGATCACTTTGGGTTCTCCTTATGGGTGGGGTTGATGGTTTAGTTATTTTTTGGGTCACTTTATACCCAGCACATTTTTGTATTTGAGAATGTTCTCAGCGCATTATTTACACTGAGCTCACCTGCACACATATATTTGGCTTTAGGTAGTTCCACTTAGTTTGATATTTGCATTTCTCATACACACTTTTTTCACTTTCAGTATTTCTCATGTCTATTTTTTAGGCACATTCACAACTACATGGTGGTCGTAGTGTTAGTCACTTTCATTTTTGTTGTGGTGACATTATTATTTTGCTGGTTTATATCCACACAGTGATTTATTGTAACATAGGGGATATTTATCTTCTTAGTTAGGGGTGCCATACATGTTTTCTCACATGATTCCTATTACGTCAGAGTACAATTAATTAATATTCATATTTAGAGCTATTTTCAGCTCACCCACCAGTACCTGTTGTTTTGTTTTAATTGGTTTTAAATGTCTGTCTAATTGTATGTATGTGGGCCAATCGAATTGTATAATTGTATATATGTATAGTTTTTCTATTTTTTGAATAAATTTGATTACATATTACTGTGGCGGGTGTGCGGTCGCATAATTGGCCCCATTAGGGACCTTCTGGTGGTCCGGTCGATTTAGTGCTGTGCTTTACTCCTTTGTGAGTAAGGGGCCTTCACGTCCTGCACCCCTTCTTATTTGATTTATCTTATAGGCATTATAGTGGTGCGGAGTATTGTCCTTTATCCATTGACATGTCATCACTTTGGGACGACTTGGACTGGATATAGGGAAAAATACAATTCTGTGAATATCACCTGTGGAATTGTTTTTGAATATATCTAGTCCAGGTCATCCCACCCTGCCCTTGTTCATTATCTTCTTTTGCCTTTTATGGTGATTACCATTTTTTATCATTGGACTTGTATCCTTAAGGTACATGCTGAAGCTATGTGAAGTAACATGTTTTTTTGGCCTCCCGGCCTGTCTCCTCTTTACTGCTTTATAACCACTGTGAATTGATAGAGACAATTGAAATGTTAGATGGAAGGTTGAAGCACACAAATATCAATAAGTCATAAGAAATAATATTGGATGAACTATAGGAGGGGTTCTGATAATACCGTGTGCACCCACTCTATGCACATAAAGAACACTAATAGTACAAGTGGAATATCGAACACCCAACAGAAGTACTTGCATTCAAAGAATTTTAATGCTGGTGATAATTCATATACAAGAATATTTACATATGACAGCAAAAGACACTATATACAACATGTGGACCGCAGTATAGAGATTAATAGATATGGTAACCAGCATGCATGTAACTAGACTGCTTTAAAAAAAGGAGACAGTAGAATATCCAGTATTACAATATATCTGGTAAGTATTACAAGAAAAACACTAAGCAGCTAGCATACAATTCATGCAGTACAAGGCAATAGATAATGAGATAGCTTACACAGAAAGGCAGACAAGCTGGTATACCAAGTGGACAAAAAAGAAAGAACCTCGAAGTTTCGGCCGGGATGGCCTTTATCAAGAGAGCGGTGTCTGTTAATCACAGAGAGCAAGCTTAAATAGTGACATAGCCTCCAGCAATTGAACACAAATGGCGCCAATCGGCGGCGCTCGTAATGGCGCCTGGCGATGACGTCATTGATGGGCGTCATGTCAGTCCCGGCCACCCAGGCCGTCAATCCTGGCGGCGTCGGCCGGAAGTGGCGCTCGGGGCTGGCAATGACGCCCCATCCTGTTTATGCAGAAAACCGCAAAAATGGCGGAGTCATATAGAGCGACATATAAGGGCGGAAATGACGTCAACAGAATCATGTATCTCTTGTGGCTGAGGATGACAGGTAAGGGCGGAAGTGACGTCGCTGATCATAACGGCGGCGTCAGTCAGAGGTGGCACTTGAGACTGGCGGTGACACTGTATTCATGAAATCCGCAAGCCAGCAACATGGCAATGCCGTACACAGGCGACAGAATGGAAATGACGTTGCTTGTGCAAAATTGAGTACATGAAGGACGTTCTTATCAGGAAAAAGTCATATTGGGACATTTACAATGTGTTCAACGCTGGAAAGCTGCTGGAGGCTCAGAACACTATAATACAAAAAACAATTGATAAAAACATGTAATATTGTGAATTAAAAACAGACCCCTGGGCATATCTATAACACTGAATATGCCTCAGGGTGAAAAACATTAACGCTCAGTTTTCAGAAGTATGGGGCTATTTATAGATGTCCCTAACTCAATGATTAATAAAAAACAGAGAAATCCATCTCTTCATTCAATCCGCCTGGATGTAGGGTGTTAAGCTGGTGGATCCAGAACAACTCACGCGTGAGTCAGCGTCACTTCCGCCCTTACCTGTCATCCTCAGCCACAAGAGATACATGATTCTGTTGACGTCATTTCCGCCCTTATATGTCGCTCTATATGACTCCGCCATTTTTGCGGTTTTCTGCATAAACAGGATGGGGCGTCATTGCCAGCCCCGAGCGCCACTTCCGGCCGACGCCGCCAGGATTGACGGCCTGGGTGGCCGGGACTGACATGACGCCCATCAATGACGTCATCGCCAGGCGCCATTACGAGCGCCGCCGATTGGCGCCATTTGTGTTCAATTGCTGGAGGCTATGTCACTATTTAAGCTTGCTCTCTGTGATTAACAGACACCGCTCTCTTGATAAAGGCCATCCCGGCCGAAACGTCGAGGTTCTTTCTTTTTTGTCCACTTGGTATACCAGCTTGTCTGCCTTTCTGTGTAAGCTATCTCATTATCTATTGCCTTGTACTGCATGAATTGTATGCTAGCTGCTTAGTCTTTTTCTTGTAATACTTACCAGATATATTGTAATACTGGATATTCTACTGTCTCCTTTTTTTAAAGCAGTCTAGTTACATGCATGCTGGTTACCATATCTATTAATCTCTATACTGCGGTCCACATGTTGTATATAGTGTCTTTTGCTGTCATATGTAAATATTCTTGTATATGAATTATTACCAGCATTAAAATTCTTTGAATGCAAGTACTTCTGTTGGGTGTTCGATATTCCACTTGTACTATAATTGATAGAAAGACACCTGCCCTTATAGGGGGCCGGGGGAGCGACAGCTTTTGATCTTGCAGTCGAGCGCCCCCTGGGGGCGGAATACCCACATGTCATCACTTTGGGATGACCTGGACTGGATATATTCAAAAACAATTCTACAGGTGAGTTTCACAGAATTGTATTTTTCTGGCAATATATGGGCTCCTTATGCTGCTGCTGCCAACTCCAGGGTGTGTCTTTCAGGCAATATATGGGCCCCATATGCTGCTGCTGCCAACTCCAATGTGTTTTTTAGGCAACATATGGGCTCCTAATGCTGCTACCAACTCCAGGGTATGTTTTTCAGGCAATATATGGGCTGCTTATGCTGATGCCACCTCAAGGCTCTGTAATTGTGCGGCTCTGCGACAGAGATTATAATAGCGATGCCTCTGATCTGCATGTCACACTTCTTTACAGTGTTATTTCACAAACCCAGCATGCATCCTATGCATGTTACAGCAAGGCAAAATGTTCTACAACCCTATTAAGGCTCTCGGAAGGGCAGAAATAGCCATTTTTAATAGCGATTCGCCGCAAATAAATTTGGCCGAATCGAACTTTTCATAAATTCGCTCATCTCTACTTGGCACTAAAAGGGTTAAACCCTTTAAAACAAATGGCATGGGGTCCCCCCTTCCCAGTAAAACCAGCCTGGGCACCAGCTCTGTGGGCAACCAACCCCCAGAATCCATATTGACAAAGGGCTTTTCTGCCCCCTCAGGCTTTAGAAAGGCAGGTAATGGGTCCAGGGCTTATTGGCAAGCACACAGCCAAAATGTCATTTATTAAAAATGCATTATCCTCCAATCCAGCACCAATGTCCTGCGCTGCACTGTCAATTCACTGACACATGGTAGTGATCATCCGAAAGCTGCATGTGGGGGCAAGGGATCAGAGCCCCCTACCCTTGCACCCACCCTCAATCGATCACTATCAGTTTGTGACAGCTCGCCCACTGCCGGAAGTGGGCTCTTATAGCGGGAGGAATGGATGGCGGCATTCTGCTCCTCTCATAAAAGGCCCTGTCTGTGCTGGCTAGCCCAAGCTGGGCATGGAACTGAGGTTTTCCTACCCCCCTGAAGACTCAGTTGGGAGGGATTGAAGGCCTAATAGGGGAAGAGACTAAAAGGAATAAGGTTTTCTACTTGGCACTAACTGGCCCACATATTTTAAATTAGGCATAGAGTGATGCATTGGTCAAACCATCACCACTTAATAGACCTGAATCTCCCCAGTAGGGTTGCTGACAGTATTATAGTGGATTTCTTAATTTCTAATACTGCAATTGGACTTAAGGTGATAAAGATGCCAATTTGTAATACAGTTTGATACAACATTAGTACTTTTACACTTAATTAGCATCAGAAATGGCAGAAATCAGGTTTCTGTGTGCGAGCTAAACTGAAAAAAGGTACTGATTTTAAGAAATGTGCCACTTTTTTGCCAAATTAGTGGTGGAAACTTACAGTGCAGAGGTGTGTTGGACAAGAACATTCTGTCATTGTGCTACACATATATAAAGGCAGGCCGGGGTAAGAGGATAGGCAAAACCGTGATCCTATCCCCGGGCTTCCACCACTTGATGACCTCTACCAAGAAAGACATCTACATATATACATATTCTCCACCAGATCCTCCACATATACATAATAACATATCCCCCTCCAGCACACAAAGGAGCACTATTGCCAAAAATGGCCCAATGATAAAAATCAATATAAATATGTTACATGGCAGGAGAATGGGTCACTTGAAGAAATACACCTGACATCAAGAAATATCCAGCCAGGCTTGTTTTTTAGTCTTTTTAGTTTAATGGAAGGAAGTGGAAATTTGGGGTGACAGATACACTAAACCTATCACCCCTGGATTTTATTCCTCCCAGAAGAAGCAAACCACAATTTTATTCAGTTTGGGTATATAAGTGGTGTATAATTGACCCTTCCTCTCATTAGTCAACATTTTTATATGGATTTTTAATATTACACAATTTCACTATAGTGCTCCTTAAATATGGTACAAAGGGCACCACTATGTAGAACAGATTGCAATTATTTACTCTAACTTTAAGAACTATAACATGTTACACTAAACACTAATTTACCAGTGTGGCTTAGTGTGGCAAAGTACGTGCTATGTGTTTATATCCCTGTTAACTAGCTGAACTAAGAGTTCTGGAGAGTGTACAATATCCTAATACAACATGCATAAATGTGTAAATACATTAATGCAACTACCCTACTATTGTAAATGTTTATATGTGCTTGTCATGTAATGTCTTTATATTCTATATTTTCATTGAAATAAATATAAGGATTAGATTTTAGCCTCTGATACATAGGTTGTTGTTTTACACAGCTCTCTATAAAATATACAGACTGCTTTATTCGGAGCAAGTTAATGATGAACCTTCTTCAAATATTTGCGAAAGATCCTCCATCCTGGTTACAAGGATCAACAAGTTGGAAAGATGTGGATTTCAAAGAAGTAAAAAATTAACTTGCAGCCTTTTAAAAAACATTAAAATCTCTTATTCACAAATCGGAAATTTCATATGACAGAGGGAAACTAAATAGCCTTTTAGCTGTGTAAAACCAAAGTTGAACTTTTTGGTTGGGAAATGCTACAGTACATCTGAGGCCGATAACAAAGCTATGCATTGTAATCAATGAAAAATGCAATGCTTCCACAAATGGTAAAAATTGTACTCACAGCCATATAGTAGAATGTTCAATTAGATGTTTATTGTTGCATATAATATCTTCAGAGTTTTTATTAAACAGTGTACCAGCACTTGTGGACTGGTCACAGTTCTATAAATCACTGCAGAGAATTAACCTGAACTAGTATACTAGATCCAGAAGTATCAAAAACAGAATGCACCCGTTGGTGGACTGGGGTCAAAAATCTGCCTGGAATTTAACTGGTACCCAGTATCCCCATTAAAACCCCATCCCAAGATGCTTCCCAGCCAGTAAACGAATGTGGGTAGTGTTAGGCTATAGCATTGCAGGGAGAGATAACTGGTAGGGAGCAGGAATGGACATTTTGTGTTGCAAGCTTTTGTAGGAGCAGGTAATGAGTCAGGAGTGGATAAGGCTCCACAGACATTACGCTGAGATTAAAGGATTGCAGGGGCCAGAACATCAAATGTGGTTGCAGTCGGGCTTCATAGAGTAGACAAGGGCTTGGTGGAGACTCAGGAGACAGGGAATAGAAAGGTTGGTTGAAGCAGCACCGGCAGAAGAGAATGAATTACGGCACAGGCATTGGGTTGGGTTGGCTGCATGCCCTAAAGCAGGAATTCTCTTGTCTCTTCCCCATGGTCAGTTTGCCACTGGGTGTACTAGTCTGTAAGTTGGTGAACTGACCCCCAAGGGTTTTATTAGAATATTGCATCACTTATATTAGTGATCTTGCTATTCTGCGACACAACATTTTTTTGGAGTTTATGTTATTATCTATACCCTGGAGATTAGGAGGTAGAAATGCTAGAGCCATAACTGAAACACAATTAGGCCAGTGAAGACAGGGGATGCTTATCTAAATTATTTTGTGAGCCTTTGCAACTCTTGGAGCAGTTGAGAAGTTGAGACACTTAAATAATTATCTTCTAATTTTAAAGGTCTCCATTTTAATATGTTTCAATATGTAAGTTTTGTTTTGTTCTGTTTGTTTGGTGTTTAAAAGCAGCTCTGTTAAAATGTATTGTGTACATACCCCAGTATTTTATACATACCTTTTTTGACTCTTCCTTCAGTCTGTGATCTAAATGTTGCCAATATGTAAGCTCCTTTGTCTAGCCTTTGCTGCTCCAAACGTTTACCCTATAGGCAATTGCCATCAGCTGGCTGTTACACAAGCCAGCCTTATACATGGCAGAAACTAGGCAAAATAGCGGGATGGAAAAAATTCTATCCCCTTCACGCTCATCCAATGGGTTGCTGCTGCCCCATACCAGTATGTGACATGTTGTGCATACATTACAGAATTCATAAATTTTATCTAACTTTGACTTGCATTCAACACCTGTTATTGTAGGTCTGAAAATTTCCCAGTCTGACTGGTGGCAGATCTTTGTGCAGGTGAATGCAGGAACACGCATAGGCCCCCCAACCTTATGTGCCATTGCTGCACATGGGCCAGGCCACTGGACAGTTACAGGGTAACACTTGGGGTGTTCTGGATGTCCAACCAACCTTTTGCCCAAATCCAACTACTTTTCTGGAGTTTCCTTTCTCTTTACTTCTCTGACTCTGACTTCTTGTATATAACTTCGGCTCTGAAGGCCAGGAGGCCAGTAGCTTGCCTGGAAGCCCGAGCCCTGGACTACCAGCTCATAGACGTGTTTGTATGCTTATTTGCTTAATATTTAAACAGGGCTGATGGGGGGGGGGGGGGTTCTGCTATGTTCCTTCCACAACAGCTAAAAGTTCCCAGAACAGTTTGCGACTTTCTTTCATTTGTATTAACCAGTAGCCTATTTTAGGGGAGTGGTCCAAAATTAGTAAGTTTAGATCCTTCCCCTGTGGAATGTACTATGTTTTCTAAGATTTCTCCTGATCTTTCCTCAAACTAGCTTCAGGTTGTGCCACCTTGTTCTATCTTCCTAAGTTTCTTCTTAAAAACTTTTCCCTCCAATATCTTATTCAATCCTTTAATATATGTATAGGTCTTAATCAGGTCTCCTCTTCCCTTTCTTTCCTCCAGGCTGTACAAATTAAGAACTATACATCTCTCCTTAAAACTCCTAAGTTTTAAGTTTAAAGTTTTTTCCTTCCACCATTTTTGTTGCCCACCTTTGTACTTGCTCTAAACGAATAATGTCTTTCTGTAGGTAAGGTCTCCACAACCTCCCTCTTCATTCTGGTCATGCCTTGAGTTATGCACTTCCTGGCTAACACAGTACTGCCCATACAGTTTGTTTGTTTGCTTAAACGTAAACAGGACGAATAGGTGGGTTTAATATGTACCTCCTGCGCCAACTACAAATTTACCTTGTACACCAGGAGGATGCACTTTCTCCATTTAATTTAAAAAATAGCCGGGATTCTATAAACATCACCACATTAGAAGCGGCCTACAAGATGCTTACAAGGTGGTACCTGGTACCGTCCCGCGTGGCTAAAGCTGTCCCAGGGTATCTGGCCACCTGCTTCTGAGGTTGTTCCGCGGAGGGGACGGTCCTCCACATTTGGTGGGAATGCCCGAAGGTTAAGAGGTTCTGGTCTCGGGTCTTTGGCCTGCTATATAGTCTCCTACATGTTAATTTACGCAGGGACCCCTGGGCCGCTTTGCTACACGTGAAGCCAGAAGGAATAACCAAGCCCCTACATGCCCTGCTAACTCAGGTCATGTTGGCGGCTATAGCAAGCTCATGGAAGAAAGGGAGTGTTCCATTTCAGATGGTAAAGGAGAGGCTGAATGGCATGTTTATCAACGAAAAATTAACCAGCATCCTGAAGGATTCCCATGAGAAATTTAAGAAGATTTGGAACCCATGGGTAGAATACTCATTCCCGGATTTGAAAGAGGCCCTGTTGCAGTGAAGAAATGGCCTGCAAATTCTCCCCTTTACATGCATATTTACATTTGCGCATTCTTCTATCATCTCTCCTTGTTTCCTGTCTGTCCCCCTCCTCCCCACTTGTTGTTTCCCACCCCCCCTAGGTCCCTTGCCCCCCCTTACCCCCCTTCTGACACCAGAGGGGTGGCGGTGTAGAGAACATGTGGCAGGTGAGGATAATCCACCTGCCTGACAACTTGAGTAAGGATGACCACTAGTTCATAGGTGCTAGCTTTAAGTTGCTCATGTTGGTACGTCATTAAACTTTAGGAGCCCAAACATTCTAAAAGTGCCTGACAACTTATTGAAAATTACATAACTGTATGAAGACGACAATTCATGTTCTGTAACAGTTTACTTGTAAATGACCAAAATGTTGTGCTGTATTTCTTTTTTACCAAAACATTTCAATAAAAAGATTGAAACAGAAAAAATAGCTGGGATAATTTTGCCAAGTTCTTGATGCTATCCAGGATTCACTGGACCAAATTGGCAGAATCCTGGACTTAGCACTGATAATGACTTATTTATCTATTTTTATTGCAATATTAAATCTTGTTAATAAAAGAGAAAAAAGTGAAAGGTAAAAGAAAAGTCACATGAGGAGTCCAGGTTCTATTTATCTATGTAGGTTGTTCAAGTAAAATTTTAGTCTATATGTATTGTAAAAGATTCCAGGACAGGACACTAGCCTGCCCCCCATGGTATCCTACGCCAGATGCCCAGCTATGCGAAACCCTCCTGCGGGGCCTGCCCTGTGGTCTTTGCCAGCGGCTGCACCCCCGGCTTCCCTGTAGCTGTGCTTGCTCCCCACACAAAGCTATCCAGATGGGCCAGGTGCATGGGAGCACGCACTCCACAGGGGAGCCAGAGATGTCACAGTCACAGTGGGGGCGATCTGGGGGGTTTCACACAAGGGGCATCCTACACAAATCCAATGCCAATGAAAGATAACAGCAAATATCTGCAAAAAATCTAAAAGCTTCTGCAGTATCTACGTTTCCAACAATTGTGAATATAGACACATGATATATGTATAGTCAGTTCACCTGCTGTTCTCCTTAAAGTTAAAACAGATAAACTGCAGAAAAACTCTGACCACTTTATTAAAGAGGCTTCATTGAGCCTTTTATATGTTATTTCAGAATGTCCTTACTGATCGTGCCTTGACAAGCAGCATCCTTTCTCTTACAAGGAATACTTCCACAACTGTTTCATCTCTTGAAGCAATAATGGCACACCTTTCATTTTATTAATATAAGTGCAACTTTGGTTTAAATAAATAGTATCTAAGCCATTGTTTGCCTTCAGAATAAAAGGATTTAATACTGAAAGCACAACTCAGAAATTGAGTGGCCAATTTATTTCTCTCAAATATGTACATGCAGAGCATATTTTAGGCAAAATAGCTCTCTGCCCCTCCTACCCATGCAATAGTGCAACTGCTGTCCTATACTGCAATGTGCCATGCCGACTCTTTCCTAGCATGCAGTACCCCTTCCCCATAACTGAGCACAATATGGGGGAATGGAAGGCCTGGTGTATGGCTGGCCCCACACACAGTGGTTCTGACTCATCTGTGGAAATCAGGATGGCAGGGATAGCAGCACCCCCCTGCATATACAATGGTCTTGTCACCAAGCCCACCAGAAATGGCTCAGATTTTATAATGCAGCATTTTGCAAATGTTCAGGTAGAATGGAGGTCAGGTTCATGATCTTGTCCAGTTGAAGCTCAGATTCGAAAGGGACCTAATGTCAACAATTACTGTATGATGAGGGGATGTCACTGATGGTGTTAAGGAGTGGATTACATTACTTTAATGTCTCTGTGAACCAGGACCCTCCCTGGCACAGCATTACATTTGCTTTAAAGTGGGTTTGGCTATACATTTGGAACAGCACTGTGATGCAGACAGGCAGGTTTCTTGCAAATGGTTTACAAGCTCCAAAGAAATTCCCACCACATGCATGTTTTATGACTCGATCTTGGGTACTGTAAGTTTTGATGTTCCAAATTAGGAGCAGGCTACTGTGGGGGACAAAAGGTTTGTATTGGTGGTTTATATGTTAGTCTGAGCTATAAAGAGGAAGTAATGCTTTACACTGGCAGCATCCCAAATTTTAATGTCTCTCTTTGCAGTGCCAGAGGGTAAGCTGGGCCTGCACTGGCTCCCAACTTGGAGAAACTTATCTTCTCTGTGTTCCATTGTCCATGTTATCCCTGCCAACCAATGAGAACCACTGGCTGGGATGGTGCATAATAATGGCCCGCCCACTGTTTCTGAATGGACAGCAGCAGCCTCTCAGTTCAGCATGCAAGTGATGTATTGTGGAAGTGATGAGTATGACTGTGATGACAAAGAGTTTTCTTTTCCATAGGAAAGAGGGAGTAAAATCTGTGCTGACTTTACCTCCTCTTAAAAGGGCTCAATCCTTGTGGGCTGAATGAGTCCCACTCTACTGTCAGCTAGAATACTGACAGCACTTTCCCAAAGACTCCAGGAAAACTTTTGTTCATCCACTAATTATATGCATATCAGAGGTGGACAACCACATGGTGTGTCCCCTTCTGCATGGAAGCACAGCTAATCTGGCTGCATGCAGGAACAGGACTATAGCTGTCATGAATGACTTACCTTTAGTCCGTGCCCCGTGGTGTCTTAGGCAGCTGGCCGGGGCTTCTCCTCCCCAGCAGCCGCTTCCGCCTCAGGCGCCGCGTGCTTCGCCGTGCACGCCCTCCTCCCTCGTCCACTGTCAACTTATGTTCTCCGGCGGTGCTGCACACAGCACGGCTGCTGGAGGCTGTTTAAAGGAGCTAATCCTAGGAGGTCCAGTTCTGGGTGGTATGCCTTTAAAGTTCAGATGGGGCAATCAGCCCAGAGCTCTCTAAGTGCACCAATCAACACACAGATCCGAGGTGCACCAATCACAGTCACTGCCTCCCTGTCCAATCCGGTCGGGTTCAGTCCTATAAAGGCATTACCACAGCGTGTCAGTGCCTGTGATAGCGTTTAGCTGGCTTTGTGATTTCTCCTGTGATTTTCCCCTTTGCTTGAATCTCAACCACGTCTCCATCTTATCCCTTTGTACCGCGCAGCTCTCTGGCCTTCAGGTGTGACCCTTGGCTTGACGTCTGACTCCGCTTGATTTCTCCTGAGCACGCAAATTGCTTCCAGTACTTACCTATTTCCGAAGCACCCAAATTGCTTCCAGTACTTACCTGCAATGCAATGAGCCCTACGTCAGATCTTCTCATGGTTCCTCAAGCCTCTCCTCTATGGCCACCAACAGGTCAGGTTATGTGGATCTCCTCATAGATGGCTCTATAGTGCTGCTGCTGCACTTACTTGTTTACTGTACATCTGTGTGGAGATCCAGAAAATCTGACCTGTTGGCTCCCGTGGAGAAGGATTGGGGGACACTGTTCTAATTAATGAAAATCTACACTAGTGTAATGTGCGGCAGGAGAGCTAAGATTAATTACGTTTTCTACCTGGCCCGATTTAATGCTCCTGGTTTTATTTTAGGGTTGGGTGGAGCTTTACAGTTGAATATATATGGACAAGATTGATTTATCAGCTCTTCAACTCCATTTGCCTAAATGCAGACAAATTGCATATGGCATGATGCTGGTATTTTTGTATACCCAAGGTAGCATTATTAATAATGACCAGTTCTAATGTAGTATCATTATTTATCCCCATATAGTGGACCTGAACTCCACAGGGACTCCACAGGGAAACTAAACTGTCCTAACTGAACCAATCATGCCACCAGTGTGTCCTGCATTAAATAGATACTTGCCTTTCCCTATTGGAGCTCCATCTAACCGGACAGGAACACACATGCAGCTGCACACCAATACCAAACTCCACAAGGATTTAGGGGCTCACGGGTGGAGCAGGGGCCTTGGAACCTATCTGGCATGCAGTTTCATTTGAGATATTCTTTATAGGAATGGCCACAAGAAGGGAAGAAATATAATCTGGAAACATACTAAATAAAAAAAACAATTTAAACAGTATCTACAATAATCATAAAATCAGTGAACGATAATATTAAAAAAAAAATACAAAACTACAGTCAGTAGCATTTTTTACTCTAATGACTGTGCCATTCAGTAGCTGTTTACAGAGCAACAAAATATCAGTTGTATTTAAAATAGATTAAAAAAAGCCTTTGAACTAAATGGTTTACCTGTGTTCCATAGCTTTGAAAAATGATTGATGGCAACTTTACAAGATAGTAAAATGTACTGAAGGCTCCATTCATTGAAATCTTAGACAATAGTACTTCTAAGAAACTGGCCGCAGTTACGGATGCTAAGCAGTATAACAATAAAGACTCTTTGTTACAATGTTATCCTGATTAAAAAAAAAGGTTTTTGTCGGTCATTTTATATAGTTTTACTACTGTCTACAGAACATTATACACTCTCACAATCAGTGTGTCATTTTAGTTGTAGTTAGTAATTGCATTGTTCTTGTGCTATCTGTTTTATTTTATATAGTAAATGTTTAACTTCAAGGTAGGAGAGACTTCAATACATGTCCTGTGTAGGGATTTGGACTGGAGGTCCTTTTGCCTGAGGCACTCAAAAAGGGATGTGATGTAATTTTAATATAATTACTTACTATTAATATTCTAATAAGGACATCACTGGTAAGCGAGGCTTGATTGTAGATGCACTCAGGTGACAGTGGGAGAAAGGGCACTGTGCAAACGAAGCAGGAATTGGTTTCATACAGGATGCTCCTTTGGACAGCTTCTTTTATGTGAAACACTGCCCTTGAAACAATGATAGCCTGAAAGTACCTGGCTATGTTAAATTAAAAGTAAATTCAAAGTTTTTAAACTATATTATACTATTGCAATTATTATTCATATTTATGGTGGCTGTATTGCTGGTACAACTGTACTTAAGGATTACGAACATATTCTAACATTAAGGCTTGTGTCACAAGAGCTATTGTAGGGAACTCGTGCTCTCGGGCAAGTGTCCTGCAAACTCATATGGCATGGAATTGCTAGCGCAGAGCAATCCAGATGACCAGAGATGGCAAGGATTTTGTGGTGCAATGTGATCACTCCGCAAACACCCAAAGAATATGGGCAGCTTTTCACAGGTGAATGTGGGGGGTTTGGCTGAAAGCGCAAGCGCCCCGCTATCACGCTGGTCTGAAACCAGCCTTTTGACGTAGCCATTCACAAAGGCGGATTAAAGCTAAAAAATAAGATTGAGCTTATATGATTTAAATGGTATTCGGAAGAACTACACCAGAACAGATTAGAGGAAGATTGGTCCATCACTTACAGTATCATAACCCGCAAGGACAGGCAGCCTTATGGACTGGTCGACCTGCTATTGAGCTGCTATCAACTCCTTATTTACCCCGACATAAAAGAGTGTGTATAGAATTCCCAACCCAATGGTGCGAACGTTTTTTATTTTTTTTATTGTATTATTTTTAATCATTTTACACCTCTCTAGGAGAGGATCTTATCCTCCTGGAAACCAGCAATTTTTTTCTCCAAGCATGACATTATGAATTGACTCTCCTCCCAGCAAATCAGAATAAGAGGAGACAAACGCCCCTTGTCACGGGGGAGGCGGTAAGTAAGGCTGCAAGTGCCAGGTAATATTTTATAAGATAACTTAGGAACTACAGGGTCTTTTTAAAAATGGATTGAAGTTCAGGACAGTGCAACACGTAGCCTGAGACAATGGAGCAACAATCAGGCTTGCCTAAGTATAACTTTAAGGGCCTGGCCACCTGTTGTTTTCGTGGCTACCCCAGTTACACCTGGTTGCATGTCATCCTTGGTGCCTCCAGGAGTCATCATTGGCTCCTCTAAATCCTAACACATTGCATCCCCTAGCAGTGGTAGATTGGAGGTTTATACCTAAAGCTAGGTTGGCGATCAGCCAGTTATTACACATAATAGCACAGGCTAATTTTTCTTGTCCCATATAACTTTTGCTAAACATCCTCTCCAGTGAGCAAATCAGATTAATCACTTGACATTTCCTGATCATTAAATGGGATATAGGTGTTTCTTCAGAGATTTCCCAGACAAAAGTAAAAAAGGCTGTTTACCCATATACCCCAAAAATCCTATTTGGCACTGGGAAAAAACAGTAGATTTTTTTTGCCCCCATAGAACATACATCTCTGGCCCGCAGAATGCTGCTTTAACCCCCCCTTGCATTCTGTGCAGGACGTGTACATGGGTGGACTAGGGCCCAAAATGTTACTGGCAATAAAGTCTGGTAACAAGGATGGATAGATAGGGCTTAGGGGAGAGGGATGAATGGGAGAGAAGCTGTAAGAAAGAGGGATGGATAGTGTGACAGACTCTGCCTTTGGATTTTAAAGGCACTGTTTTTGCATAGACCCATTACTTTCATTTTCTTGAGCATGTCCCAGACAGACTGCCATGGTGTTATTGATTGTATTACAGACTGCTATTGTTATACTGATTGTGCTACAGACTGCTATTGTTCTACTGATTGTGTTACAGACTGGCATTGTATTGATGATTGTGTTACAGACGGCTATTGTTCTACTGATTGTGTTACTGGCAGAGTTGAGGGATTGTGTGCCCTGCTCCCATTGGTCTGTGTGTTTGTCATGCAGTTCTCCATCAGGTCCACGGGGGAGATCCCCTTGCATGGAGCCTTGCATATAAGGCACAGTGTGGCACTAATAAAGTTCAGTTCATCTTCAACCTCAATACTGAGTTCTGTCTCTTATTGGGGGAAACGCTATATTACAATTCACTAGCCCTTGTAAGGGCTGTTCCTGGTTCCTCACGGATGACTCTGGAATTCCTGCAGCACCTCTCACCATTGGGAAAAGGACGTCTCTGGCGGGGAAGCCCTCCGGCGATAAAGGTTATCTCTACAATTGGTGGCAAGCGGCAGGATGGTCCTTTCTACCCAGAGAGAGTGCTACCCTGATGGAGAGTCAGTATGACAAGTTGAAAAGGCTGACCCTGGAGGATCTACTCGAGAGCCGGGGAAGGTCAGCTAGCAACCGCCCACGTCAGGAACTGATAGCCGAGCTGATCGAAATGGAGCGTGCAGCAGTGAGGACCGAAACCAATATAGAGACCGATGAAGATGCTGCTCTCGTTCAAGCGGTTCGGAACAAATTGTCGGTCTATGGCCCGAATCCATCACAGGAACTGATCGACCGAGTCTTCGCCGCAGCGGAGGCAGAGGCCAGTAAGCGAAGGGAAGATCGGCGACTTTCAACCCAGCAGCCTCTCAGCCTCAGTTACACTGGGGGGAGAAAGATTCCATTTGCAGCATTTAAGTCCTTCCAGGAAAGTGACGACGAGATTGACGGATTTTTGGCCGATTTTGAACGGCAGTACGCTTTACACTGGGTACCCACGGAGGAATGGGTCACCATATTATCAGGGAAACTATCTGGGAAAGCTTCCGATGCTTTCCGGGCCATCTCTGATGCAGACTTACCACACTACCATCTGGTAAAGGAGGCTTTGTTAGCCCAGTACGCTGTCACCCCGGAAGCCTACAGGCGACGATTTCGGGAATCCCAAAAGAAGGGAGGGGATTCTTACACGGAATGGGCATGTCGCCTCCATCGTACAGCATCACACTGGGTCACTGGATGCCAAGCCACAACCGCTGAGGATGTACTACAGTTGTTTTTACTAGAACATTTTCTCAATGCCCTGCAACCAGAGCTAAGAGAGTGGGTACGTGACCGGAGGCCTCTAACGTTACCTGAGGCTGCTCGTCTAGCCGACGAGTACACCGATGCTCGCCGGACAGAACAGTCCGCTCCAAAACCATCACCTCCCATCAAATTTCAAGCACCTGTGGCTTCAGCGCCAACTCGTGACTCTGGGCCACATAGGCCAGTGCAGCAACCGAACCTCTCCACAGTTCAGTGCCATTGTTGCAAAAAATGGGGACATTATCGCAGGAATTGCGCCCTAGAGCCTCCCCAAAACCCGTGGAGGCAAAAACAACCTTCCACCTCCCGTACTCCTGCGGCACACTGTTTGGAAGCTGAGAGCAGTTTGGAAGAGTATCTGGGGGTACTGTATGAAGCTGATCCCGTACAAGCGGCCATCCAAGACAACCGACAGCACCATCGCCAGGAGGTACGAGTCAATGGGCGCACCGCGCAAGGATTACGCGACACCGGAGCCACACTTACCTTGCTCCAACCTCATTTGGTCAAGAACAAAGACCGCACCGGACACACCGTTGCAGTAAGGGTGGTGGGAGGAGCTGTGTTTCGACTCCCCACCGCCCGAGTACATCTTGACTGGGGTGCTGGATCTGGCAGGGTACATGTGGGACTTATGGACAACTTACCCGCAGAAGTACTATTGGGAAATGATCTAGGACCAATGACTTCTGCCTACGCTACCTCTGCGCCAGCCAGCATCAACCCTGTTACAACCCGGGCTCCAGCCCGAGCTGCCGACTCCAGCCCACTGGTCGGGGAGACCCAGGGGTTTCGTCTGCATCACGTCATGTCTGTTACAAGAAGCCAAGAAGAGGATCAGCCATCAGGTTACGTCCTTCCAGAAGGGAAACGTATGCTAAACACTATTTTTGTTGGGGGCATTGACCGTCAGATTGATCAGCCTGAAATTAAGGATTTGTTTTCAAAGTATGGCGCTGTAAAGAATGTCAAAATTATTAGGGATGCCTCTGGCGTTTCTAAGGGTTATGGTTTTGTCTCCTTTTACGATGATGTAGATGTGCAGAAGATTGTGGATTCTCCGATCAGCTTCCACGGAAAGAGATTGAAACTTGGACCAGCTATAAGAAAGCAAAGCACCTGTGCACACATCCAACCAAGGACTTTGGTGCTGAACTCACCAACATCACTATATCCCAGTGTTTGGACCCCACCCATGACCGATTCCTATGTACAGCCCACGTCAATGTTTAGCCCTGTTACTCACTATTTGCAGACTTGTCCTTACACAGAACTCTGCCCATAACAAGAGTCCGGACAGCCCCACGTTAACCTGAACAGGGTCAATCCGGGTCTGCCGGGTGTTCCACAAAAAGGGGGCATTGTGACAGACTCTGCCTTTGGATTTTAAAGGCACTGTTTTTGCATAGACCCATTATTTTCATTTTCTTGAGCATGTCCCAGACAGACTGCCATGGTGTTATTGATTGTATTACAGACTGCTATTGTTATACTGATTGTGCTACAGACTGCTATTGTTCTACTGATTGTGTTACAGACTGGCATTGTATTGATGATTGTGTTACAGACAGCTATTGTTCTACTGATTGTGTTACTGGCAGAGTTGAGGGATTGTGTGCCCTGCTCCCATTGGTCTGTGTGTTTGTCATGCAGTTCTCCATCAGGTCCACGGGGGAGGTCCCCTTGCATGGAGCCTTGCATATAAGGCACAGTGTGGCACTAATAAAGTTCAGTTCATCTTCACCCTCAATACTGAGTTCTGTCTCTTATTGGGGGAAACGCTATATTACAATTCACTAGCCCTTGTAAGGGCTGTTCCTGGTTCCTCACGGATGACTCTGGAATTCCTGCAGCACCTCTCACCATTGGGAAAAGGACGTCTCTGGCGGGGAAGCCCTCCGGCGATAAAGGTTATCGCTACAGATAGAAAGAGCAGGAAGGGCAGGGAAGGATTGAGAGAGAGTCGGGAGTAGGGATGGATGGGTAGAACTAGAAGGACAGGAATAAATGGGCAGAGCTGGGGTGGTAGATGGCTAGAGATGGAAGAAAGAGTAATGGATTGGCAAAGCTGGGAGGCTGGGATTGTATGGGCAAAACTGGAAGAACAGGAATGAATAGAGCATAGAAAATAGGCTGGATGGGGCAAAATTGAGGGGACAGGAATTGGATGGGCAAAGCTGGGAGGACAAAAATGGATGGGGCAGAGAGACT
Source organism: Gastrophryne carolinensis (assembly GCA_027917425.1). Lineage (NCBI taxonomy): Eukaryota > Metazoa > Chordata > Amphibia > Anura > Microhylidae > Gastrophryne > Gastrophryne carolinensis. The sequence goes on along the minus strand of CM051234.1, from coordinate 186,277,660 downwards.
GGGCTGGATGGGGTGTAGCTGGGGAGATAGATGGGACTGAGCTGGGGTGGATGAAAAGGATTGGATGGGGCAAAGAACTGAGAAATAAAGTTTGTTTGTACCTTGCAATGCCACTTCCCGCCTATGCAGTGCTTCATGTTGCATTCTAGGTGCCAGGGAGCAATGACACTGGCAGGGAGACTAAGCACTACATTGTCAATTAAGGGGGCAGCCTTGAGCATGGCAGCACAGAAGCAACTGATTGCCGGGCTGTCAGGGCAGGGGTCTGGAAATCTGGCCCCAAGGTCCACATTCGGACCCTGGTCTGCCAGTTGAGTATCTGGCTGTTATCATGCAATTAGTGTCCACTAATAAGGAGGGTCTCTGAAAAGTAGACAATGGAAGCATTCACCTTTGGAGGATGGGTTAATTAACATTTCTTTTCTGCTATAAAGCTGCTTGTATACTTTCTGTGTTAAGTATCTACAGAGGCAGCAGCCAGTGGCTTCAATGACACCGTGTGCCACTCTGGCCTTGATTTCTGCCTCTACACTTCTCAGCACCCTAATACCAGTAATACAGCGACATTTTACTCCTTTTCAGTAATGATAGGAAGCATCTCTCCCTAAAATCTGCTTTTTCTATGCCACACATCGTATGGACCTGATTTTTCTTCTCACTCCTCTCAATACGGGTCAACATTGAAAAGCGGCACAGCATGTGTCTCCTTGTAAGGAGTTATAATCCTTTGTCCATGCACAATTACTTTTGCTAGGGCTTGTGGCATCAGCCACTGCAACTGAGGAAAATTTTGTGTGTGACTTTGACTGAGCAAATATTTGTGTTTAGCTATAGTTATAATACCTTCCATGTTTTGTTGCTGTCTGTGATTGTTAGTTTCCTGTCTCAGGGTAACGCCAACCCTTCCCCACTGTAATAAAAACTAAAAAAAGATTGACCAGAGTTCACCTATAATCAAGTGTTATTGATACTGAAGTTAAGCTTTCTGTAGACGAGAGAATTCCTCACCTGCAATATGTCAGTGAAGTGGAATTACAAGATTTCTAGATTACAGACAGAATGCACTTGGGTGGTCTACAGCAATGCCTGAATAAAAAAACCAAAGCTGGGCAGGTGGACTGTGTTTCCTGTATAGATGTGAAGGCTTTATAAATATTTTTCTAGGGATGATACCTTTAATATAAAACAATACACATCACTAAAAAATGTAAACAATGCAGTCAAAATACATATCCATAAAATTAGAGCTCAATATTAAAAAGATAAAAACTGTTATTAAGCTCTAATACACACGCATGAGTACCACCTGTATCGCAGTGGTAAATATATCAAATGATAAATAAATGATGCACTGAGCTAAAAAAATATAAATAAAAACTCTGTTCTTTTCTTGTGCCTTCTTAAATGCTCATCACATCATTTAATATTAATTACCTGTCCCCAACAGACTAGAACCTAGTCAATAAGAAGCCTCTTTGACACTAGGTCCCATAGTAATCTGGGCTAAAGACTTGATTCAGAGAAACAAAAAAAGACTTTCGTTTTTGTGCCAATCTGTTTTTTAAAAACATTTTCACGCTCTCGTATGAGTGTGCGAGCGATTTTATGCATGTCTCATTTTCTCATGTTACAACGTCGGCTTTCGTTTTTGACCATTTTCCATCGTCTCCTTCCACGAATCCTTTACGTTTCCCGATAGATTTTGTTTTCCTTTTTAAATAAATAATCGTCCGGACGTAAATCCTTACGATGTTGCGCCTGCACACTACAAACTTAACTAATTAAAGTGCTCGCCTACATATTTGGCTCACTCACTTCTAATAAAATACTTAGCTAAATCACTTTGCGCTTTCCTACATCTTCCATGTATGACCCCTTAAACTTACCAAAACCACTTAGCGCAATCCTACATCTTCCATGTTTCACACCTAAAACTTACCCAAATCACTTCCCGGTTAGGTTCTTCTTCTATTTTTGGCCCCTAAAACTTGCCAAAATCACTTCCCGGTTAGGTTCTTCTTCCATTTTAGGCCCCTAAAACTTACCCAAATCACTTCCCGGTTAGGTTCTTCTTCCATTTTCGGCCCCTAAAACTTACTCAAATCACTTCCCGGTTAGGTTCCTCTTTCATTTTCGGCCCTTAAAACTTACCCAAATCACTTCCCGGTTAGGTTCTTCTTCCATTTTAGGCCCCTAAAACTTACCCAAATCACTTCCCGGTCATCTGAATCTTCATCTCTAAATGTTTATTTCACCCTTCGTTTGGTGTTAATGTATTTGTGAAAAAAAATGACACTGAAACTTTTTTTTTTATTTTTTTTTTTTATATTATGGCTTTTTTTCAATTTTGTTTTTTTTTAAATCTTACAAACTTTTTTTTTTTTTTAAAAAACATTAAAATGTTTTTAAACTTAAAAATTAAAAAAACTATTTACAAAATAAATACACAGTGACAGGACCCAGGACACTAGTCTTCTTCTGTTGTCCCCAACGAGTCACGCAGCTGCTGCATATCGGCCACCAACTCAAGGACCCTTCGATTCATTTCTTCTACTCTTGCCCGTGTGGTCCCTGTATCAAACTGATAAAAAAACATTAGTTTGAGACAAATACATGTTTCTCAACTGTGGATGGAATGTTTGTTAGTTGGCAACCTAAATCATGACGACATATGTCATTCTGCTAAGTCATTAATGTAAGGCAGTGGGCAGAGGTCATTCTGCTAATGCCATTGACTATGGCTTGATGTATCTGGGTGATCATGTCAGTTAGCACATACTACAAAGAATGACATTACAACTTACTTGGTTGGTGGCTGACGGCTGCATCGTTGGGGACAACCCCCCGTCCTGGGCCCTGCCACTGCTGTGAAGTAGAGGCTCTAGAGACATGTCAAATAGGGTCACTTATAATGTCTTAGTCAACAGTAATAAAATCAAATTTCAATGTGTGTGTCACATCACTCACCTTCTCCATGTGCCTCCTGGGCGAGATCTGCTGCAGACTGCACATCTTCACCCGCTCCAGAAGCATCTAGAAAAACAGATTAAGGGAATTAGCTTTGTAGTAAATAGCATATATATGTGTGTGCGGTTACATGAAGAGTCCCATACCAGAGGCTTCCGCCTGCGTCACTGGGTACGACTGCCTGCCCACGCCGTGCCACCCCTCCTCTGTGGAAAGGTCTAGGGGCTGGTCGGAGGACCCAACAGACACCACCTTCACTTCCAGCTGCAGATTCATGCAGCACTGGTCGGCCTGTGTGCCTCCGGGTGCGGCGGATTCGGTACTCCATTTACAACACTAGAAAAGAAAAGCAATTATAACTAAAGGCCTACCTTCTGTATTAGTTACATCTTGCATGTAATCACTATGTAGGGAAATGGAGTCTGAAAAACCGCCGCACCGGGGGCATGTGCAGCCGTTTCAGGTCCGACCAATGCTGCATGATCTGAGTGTGGGTGAAGGTGGTGTCCGTCTGATGTTGGATTCTGGAAACTATCTCCAGGGCGACGGTCCGCTTCTCAAATGAGTTAGGCAGGTAGTCGTACCTGCGCTCCAGCATCATCTACAAAACAAAAAACATAGGATTTCGATCAAACTGCATACAAATATCTGTCACAAATCGATCATTTGACTAAATGACATTAACAGACACATTTCTAGCCTAATACAATCCTTGTAGCTGGCATAAGTCTTTGTTCGCACGTGTGGGCCCTAACTTCTGTTTGGCACGGAGTTTTAGACACTTTTAAAACAAACCGTTTATTCCTGTGCTTCCTTAAGGGCTAGGCATGCATTTAGATGGCAAATCAAAGGCATTAAAAGACACTTACAAGCATGATGATCTCTTCTTGTTGGCGGGTGAAGATTGTGGGCGCCATCTTGCCTCTTAACTGCAGCATATAAGTTATGCCCCAGCGGTTTCCAAGTTACACACGGCCGGACGAATGGCCGTATGCACGCTTACGCGAGCGCGTAAGCGTCAGACCGCGGCATTCTTATTTAAAGGGTCCTGGACACATAAAATTTGAGCTCAATATTAAAAAGATAAAAACTGTTATTAAGCTCTAATACACACGCATGAGTACCACCTGTATCGCAGTGGTAAATATATCAAATGATAAATAAATGATGCACTGAGCTAAAAAAATATAAATAAAAACTCTGTTCTTTTCTTGTGCCTTCTTAAATGCTCATCACATCATTTAATATTAATTACCTGTCCCCAACAGACTAGAACCTAGTCAACAAGAAGCCTCTTTGACACTAGGTCCCATAGTAATCTGGGCTAAAGACTTGATTCAGAGAAACAAAAAAAGACTTTCGTTTTTGTGCCAATCTGTTTTTTAAAAACATTTTCACGCTCTCGTATGAGTGTGCGAGCGATTTTATGCATGTCTCATTTTCTCATGTTACAACGTCGGCTTTCGTTTTTGACCATTTTCCATCGTCTCCTTCCACGAATCCTTTACGTTTCCCGATAGATTTTGTTTTCCTTTTTCAATAAATAATCGTCCGGACGTAAATCCTTACGATGTTGCGCCTGCACACTACAAACTTAACTAATTAAAGTGCTCGCCTACATATTTGGCTCACTCACTTCTAATAAAATACTTAGCTAAATCACTTTGCGCTTTCCTACATCTTCCATGTATGACCCCTTAAACTTACCAAAACCACTTAGCGCAATCCTACATCTTCCATGTTTCACACCTAAAACTTACCCAAATCACTTCCCGGTTAGGTTCTTCTTCTATTTTTGGCCCCTAAAACTTGCCAAAATCACTTCCCGGTTAGGTTCTTCTTCCATTTTAGGCCCCTAAAACTTACCCAAATCACTTCCCGGTTAGGTTCTTCTTCCATTTTCGGCCCCTAAAACTTACTCAAATCACTTCCCGGTTAGGTTCCTCTTTCATTTTCGGCCCTTAAAACTTACCCAAATCACTTCCCGGTTAGGTTCTTCTTCCATTTTAGGCCCCTAAAACTTACCCAAATCACTTCCCGGTCATCTGAATCTTCATCTCTAAATGTTTATTTCACCCTTCGTTTGGTGTTAATGTATTTGTGAAAAAAAATGACACTGAAACTTTATTTTTTATTTTTTTTTTTTATATTATGGCTTTTTTTCAATTTTGTTTTTTTTTAAATCTTACAAACTTTTTTTTTTTTTAAAAAACATTAAAATGTTTTTAAACTTAAAAATTAAAAAAACTATTTACAAAATAAATACACAGTGACAGGACCCAGGACACTAGTCTTCTTCTGTTGTCCCCAACGAGTCACGCAGCTGCTGCATATCGGCCACCAACTCAAGGACCCTTCGATTCATTTCTTCTACTCTTGCCCGTGTGGTCCCTGTATCAAACTGATAAAAAAACATTAGTTTGAGACAAATACATGTTTCTCAACTGTGGATGGAATGTTTGTTAGTTGGCAACCTAAATCATGACGACATATGTCATTCTGCTAAGTCATTAATGTAAGGCAGTGGGCAGAGGTCATTCTGCTAATGCCATTGACTATGGCTTGATGTATCTGGGTGATCATGTCAGTTAGCACATACTACAAAGAATGACATTACAACTTACTTGGTTGGTGGCTGACGGCTGCATCGTTGGGGACAACCCCCCGTCCTGGGCCCTGCCACTGCTGTGAAGTAGAGGCTCTAGAGACATGTCAAATAGGGTCACTTATAATGTCTTAGTCAACAGTAATAAAATCAAATTTCAATGTGTGTGTCACATCACTCACCTTCTCCATGTGCCTCCTGGGCGAGATCTGCTGCAGACTGCACATCTTCACCCGCTCCAGAAGCATCTAGAAAAACAGATTAAGGGAATTAGCTTTGTAGTAAATAGCATATATATGTGTGTGCGGTTACATGAAGAGTCCCATACCAGAGGCTCCCGCCTGCGTCACTGGGTACGACTGCCTGCCCACGCCGTGCCGCCCCTCCTCTGTGGAAAGGTCTAGGGGCTGGTCGGAGGACCCAACAGACACCACCTTCACTTCCAGCTGCAGATTCATGCAGCACTGGTCGGCCTGTGTGCCTCTGGGTGCGGCGGATTCGGTACTCCATTTACAACACTAGAAAAGAAAAGCAATTATAACTAAAGGCCTACCTTCTGTATTAGTTACATCTTGCATGTAATCACTATGTACTTACTAGGGAAATGGAGTCTGAAAAACCGCTGCACCGGGGGCATGTGCAGCCGTTTCAGGTCCGACCAATGCTGCATGATCTGAGTGTGGGTGAAGGTGGTGTCCGTCTGATGTTGGATTCTGGAAACTATCTCCAGGGCGACGGTCCGCTTCTCAAATGAGTTAGGCAGGTAGTCGTACCTGCGCTCCAGCATCATCTACAAAACAAAAAACATAGGATTTCGATCAAACTGCATACAAATATCTGTCACAAATCGATCATTTGACTAAATGACATTAACAGACACATTTCTAGCCTAATACAATCCTTGTAGCTGGCATAAGTCTTTGTTCGCACGTGTGGGCCCTAACTTCTGTTTGGCACGGAGTTTTAGACACTTTTAAAACAAACCGTTTATTCCTGTGCTTCCTTAAGGGCTATGCATTTAGATGGCAAATCAAAGGCATTAAAAGACACTTACAAGCATGATGATCTCTTCTTGTTGGCGGGTGAAGATTGTGGGCGCCATCTTGCCTCTTAACTGCAGCATATAAGTTATGCCCCAGCGGTTTCCAAGTTACACACGGCCGGACGAATGGCCGTATGCACGCTTACGCGAGCGCGTAAGCGTCAGACCGCGGCATTCTTATTTAAAGGGTCCTGGACACACAGCTCATTCTCTTTGAGAGTCGGTGAGTAATGGCACCCAAAAAAGCTATACCTAAAGCAGCAAAGGAGGGCAGCAGCAAACAGGCATCAAAGCGGCAGGAGCCTTCTGCAGGCCCAACAACTCGCTCACAGATGCCCAAAACTAAGCTGCGGGCAACCCGCAATGCTCAGCCAAAGGCACCAACAACAACCGGCAAAAAAAAGGAGCCAGCGGGAAAGAGGAAGCCACAGGCCAGCAAGCCAACATCAACGGCAGGAAAAAAAGGTACAAAGAGGGTGCGAAGCCCAAGCCCCCCCAGGTCCCCATCACCCCACCCACGTGTCTCAAAATCAAAGTCTAAGAGCAGAACCCACCGGGACAGAAGCCCCAGCAGGGCAAGAAGGCCAAGAAGCCACAGCAGGCCAAGAAGCCCAAGAAGGCCAAGAAGCCACAGCAGGCCAAGAAGCCCAAGAAGGCCAAGAAGCCCAAGAAGGCCAAGAAGCCACAGCAGGCCAAGAAGCCCAAGAAGGCCAATAAGCCACAGCAGGCCAAGAAGCCCAAGAAGGCCAAGAAGCCACAGCAGGCCAAGAAGCCCAAGGTCGCCATCCCCACCCGCACAGGTCTCCAAATCCTCTGGCAAGAATGCAAGGCACCTGGCAAGAAGCCAAAGCTCTGCATCACCCCAGGACCGGCCTACAACCTCCAAGGGGCATGCAACTTCTAAGGGCCCACAGAGGCACATGGCCCCAAGCCTAAATTTATCAAGCACACCCTCTCCTCCTCGGCCACATTCTCCACCGGCATAGGTGGCAAGGCACTCACCATATAAGAAAGTTAACCCTCTGCACACTCATACTATTGAAAAACCTAGCTAACACTTGTTAAGAACATGGACTGTTAGTTAACATAGATTGCAATGAATGTAAAAGCGAGGTAGCCACGTCAAGGCCGTCCAATCTGTACCCCGTCCCTAACACTACTAAGTTTAAAAGTTTGTGCAGACATTGCTACATCTTTACTTGTGTGTGCACAAGCAATGCAATACATGAATCAGCCTGTCTAAAGACATTGCAATAACTTAACTTGCTTGCACACACACAATGAAAAATGCTTTACTTGCCTGCACAGTGTTACAGCTCAAAAAGGGGGTATTTCAGGTAGAGGCCAATTGGACTCCCTGTTACATTGGGAGAGCTACAATCCAGCAGATCTGGCCACTGACCTGCAAATGCAACAGCAAAAAGAAAGATAGGATGTGCTCATCCAGTCAATATATAGCAGTCAAGAGGTGCTAGAGGGGTGGGACCACACACTAAGCAAAAAAGAAAGTTAACCCTCTGCACACTCATACTATTGAAAAACCTAGCTAACACTTGTTAAGAACATGGACTGTTAGTTAACATAGATTGCAATGAATGTAAAAGCGAGGTAGCCACGTCAAGGCCGTCCAATCTGTACTCCGTCCCTAACACTACTAAGTTTAAAAGTTTGTGCAGACATTGCTACATCTTTACTTGTGTGTGCACAAGCATGCAATACATGAATCAGCCTGTCTAAAGACATTGCAATAACTTAACTTGCTTGCACACACACAATGAAAAATGCTTTACTTGCCTGCACAGTGTTACAGCTCAAAAAGGGGGTATTTCAGGTAGAGGCCAATTGGACTCCCTGTTACATTGGGAGAGCTACAATCCAGCAGATCTGGCCACTGACCTGCAAATGCAACAGCAAAAAGAAAGATAGGATGTGCTCATCCAGTCAATATATAGCAGTCAAGAGGTGCTAGAGGGGTGGGACCACACACTAAGCAAAAAAGAAAGTTAACCCTCTGCACACTCAAACTATTGAAAAACCTAGCTAACACTTGTTAAGAACATGGACTGTTAGTTAACATAGATTGCAATGAATGTAAAAGCGAGGTAGCCATGTCAAGGTCGTCCAATCTGTACCCCGTCCCTAACACTACTAAGTTTAAACGTTTGTGCAGACATTGCAGACATTGCTACTTCTTTACTTGTGTGTGTACAAGCAATTTACCCCAGCCGAGGAGATGGTGCTGGGCCTGCTACATCCCGTGGCCTTAGAGGGACACTCTGGGCGACAGGACACGGACATCCCGACTATTTCTGCAGGTTAGTAATGTTAGTGTGTATGTGATATGTTTTCTACATGTAAAATGAGGCACCAAGGCATATATTAGCAAATGCTCCTAGGGAGTGCCTTGTAGTGGAGGTAAAAATTAATTTAATTAATTTAACCAGGGTCTGTCATGTCTGTGGAATGTTAATTTTCTAATTTGCTGGGCCATACATGACCTTAGAGTATTTATGGACACTATTAAAGTATTTAGATTAGCAAAGGACTGCCTGTTATGTTCTTCTAGTCAATCTGATCCAACACTTCCATCTTTAACTTTAGCCCACTTGGGTTTGAGCTGTGCTTTGGTCAGAAATACTTCATCTGGGGTGCTTGAAAGGTTTACCTAGGAAGAATGGTAACCACCATAATCTTAATCCAAATGCTATTTGCAAGCTGTGTGGGCCCCTAATGGCCCTTTATGGATGTGTGAAGCCTCAAAACAGCCAGTACATGCATGTTTTGTTTGGTTTAGGTGACAAATGTGTATGTACTTGTTGATTAATACATATAGCAGATAATGGCATTCATAGTGAAGGTCAACTTGGACCATTGGGGGAGTTGCCATTCCTGCTTGCCCACGTGTTGTAGTGAAGCATATGTATTAATACACATCAACAATGCATAGTTGTGTGTTTACATGCCTTTTTTAAACAATGCAGCCCAGCATCATCCCTCAGCTACTGTGGAAGCCTCAGCCAGTTTGGCCACGCCGTCAACTTCCGTGCTGCCTAGGACCCAGGATCCGATATATACGGTAAGTGTATTTTTCTGAATTTGCTGATGCATGTGAATTTCCATGTTTTTTTTTTGCTGGAATTACATATGTAGTGCACAAACTGAACATTTATTTTACATGTCCCAACAGACCCACACACTGATGGAGGAAATCCAGGAGCTGGAGGAGGATGGCACCTTCATGGGACCTTCACTACAGCCCCCCCTGGAACATAATCTGCAACTGTCCCAACATGTTTCTCCACCAAATCCTCAGCATCAGAGTGAAGCTGGCTGCATGCTGCCAGCCCATATTTGACCTTATCAAATAATTTCAGTGCCATGCTTGAGGAAGTTCGAAATAGCAACAGCCACATGGCCACCTTAACTAACAATTTCAGTGCCATGCTGGCTGAATTTCGAACTACCAATAGAAACATGGTGGAACAGTTGCAAATTATGAATGCCACACATGCCCAGGTGATGGGCCACCTCCAAGGCCCACCACCAGGGTTTTATGGGCATCCCCCATTTTAAGGCCTATTTGTACTGTATCTGCTCAACATCTTTGCTCTACATCCCCACTGTATTGACCTGTCTGGTGAGCCCTACAAAGATCCCCTTAGGGTATGGCTTTGCTTGTATGCTTTGGATCGGCGCCCATATAGTTCATCATAATGCCAGGTGAGCCCACTAGCCAATGCCAGAGTTTGTGCCTCCCCAAACCTGCCACTCAAGTGGTCTCTGCGCAATGTGCGCCCTGTTGCTTGCTGTTCTGGCTCCTCATTGTTTGCAGGCAAATTGGGTGACATTCTGCCCTGGCTGTGTTTAGGGTGAAATGTATGACGGCTGGCTGGAGATTGAACTGGACTTGGATTGGGACTGGGGCTTCTTGTTTGGGTGGGCCACTGACTAACAGGTATAGATGTGGCATATGTATGGCTGCTTTCCACCTGTGCCTGTGGAAAATGTGGCCAAGCAGGAGAGGGTGTGTATGTGCCCCTATTTCTTTGCTAAAAATATTGTCATGCCAATGCTTGTCCCATATGTGTGTGTATTTTAGATTTGTTTGAAACTTCGGCCTGGAGTGCTTTACTTTAAAACTACTGCCTGTGGGCAATTGCTATGTGCCATAATTTGTCACTAATGACATTTGTTGTTTTAACATGTCTTAACATGAACTATGGGAGTGACCATCAACTCCAATTTAAAGTTCTAAAATTTAATAAAAACGATTGTGACTTGACCTGTGATTGACTAAGTTGATGCCTTAAGCTATTTTTTTTATAACATTACTTAATGTTTGCACTAACAAATTGGGCACCAAAAAAAGCCATGAGTCTCAAATCAGGTGACAATTTTTTAGTAATTATATCATTACTATTTTGGACAGTACCAAACAAAAATACAAAAACTAAGCAAAATTATCTAAAACAACAATCAATACAGGGACAAAACAAACAGAGACACAAAAAATTAAGAAAAATGTGTGGAAATAAAATTAGCACGCACTGCTTGCCCAGAGGCACTAGTTGGCCTACGATATACTTCATCGGGGTCCTGGCTGGGTGGAGAGGGGGGAAGATCCACATATCGGGGGACACGCTGCAAGATGGCATAATTATGTAATACAGCACATGCCAGAATGATATCGATGACCTTCTTGGGGTCATACTGTAGTGCCCCCCCGGTATGGTCCAAGCAACGAAAGTGGGTTTTTAATAGGCCAAACGCCCTCTCCACCATGGCCTTGGTCTTCCGGTGTGCCCGATTGTAGGCATCCTGTGCGGCATTCTGGGACCGAAGGACAGGCGTCAGCAGCCAGGGAAGGAGTGGATAGCCAGAATCACCTGAAAAAATGCGTAACAAATATCATAAATTACACATTACTCCCTAAATTGAATCCAATACAATATTCATCACCAAGACTAAGAGGCTATGTAACATTTGAGCAACACCCTGCGCATCCAGATTGCGCAGCAAAAAAAAAACTACATGTAATGGGTGTTGGCACAATTTAAACATCAAAGATGGAGGATGATGGCAAATCAGGCAAACTGCTAACAGGTATTGGTTTAGGACTGTGCTGCTTAGCATTCAGGGATGTCTTAAATTTTCTGGACCCGTATCTGCTTTGTCTGAGGCAAAAACAGCTCTAACCAGGCCCCTGCACTTTATCCCGCTCTCCTCTACTCAGTAAGTGTAATGCATGTAAGCAAAGATGGCACAGACCCTATCATATAGTCCAGAACATAATTGCAGCCGAGTGTGGGGAAGACTAAAAATTAATTTACTATAAAGTAGAAATTTCTTATTTTCTTATTTGGAAATGCTGGACAAACATATGACAAGGGTTTGTTAGAAAAATCTAATGTTTAAGGTCGTGTTTCACATGTAATGAAGGGGGAAAAATAGGCATAGTTTCATACATGGGTCAAAAACTATATTCATAGACATACATTGAAAAGTCAATGACGTTATTGGCGTCAACTTACCAAGGAGCCATCCACCGGAGAATTCTCCAGACTCAAACCGACGGTACAATCCAGATCTTCTCAGAATGTAGGCATCATGGTATGAGCCTGGAAACCCAGCGAGCACACTAAGGAACCACATGTCCGGGGCCACCACTGCTTGGACATTCAGGGAGTGGCACATTTTGTGGTTCCTGGGATAAAAGAAAAAAGAAAAAATAAGCAAGGCAAGGTAAACTAGTGAAACACTAACTAATAACACCCTAGCAAAAGCCTGTGGGCCAATACAAATAACACAAACCAAGTATTTTTGTAAAAAAAAAAGGATATGTATGTTGGATCAAGTAAAGAATAACTTTAAAGTGCCTATTTAAGGTCCACATTAAAAAAAAAAAAAATAAAAAAAAAAAATGTTTCCCTTTAGCCAACATGAAAAACATTTGAGAAGCTAAATACGGTCCATTGTTACACAGGGACTATTTACAAGGAGGGATTTTACAAGGAGGGATTTTGAAAATTAAAAAGGAACATTTAGGTAAACTATATTGCAAAATGACAGATTGTACTTGCCTGTAGATGTACTCAGCGGCTGCCGGTGGCACCAGGGCAATGTGGGTGCAGTCAATGGCACCCATGACGTTGGGCATGTCGGTCGATGTTATAAAATGCCAGCTTAATCGCGTTCCTGGCTACCATGTCGTCAGGAAGACAAATATATTTCTGACTAATGGTAGCCATGCCTTCCAAAAACTTGGATAGCGCGCGGCTCAGCGTAGGCTGGGAGATCCCCACGGAGAGGACACCCAACCTCTGGAATGAGCCGTTCGCCAAAAATTGCAGGCAGCCAAGCATCTTGGTCATACCTGAATTTGCTTGCCCCTTCCTTGTGGTGCGGGCTAACCATGGCCGCAGCTCACTATACAACTTATGGAGGGAAGTGCGATTAAGTCTGGTGAGCTTGAACAGCTCAACGTCATGCATGCCATCGATGTGCATGCGTCGCCAGTGCAATCTGGTCTCGGCCCTCCGGACAATTTCTATGCCCATGAGCTGCAGATCCTCATACTCCTCAAATGCACTAGAGTCGTCCATAGCTGCTAGTCTCGAGGTCAAAATGGTCCCGTAAAGGGATCGCAAAGGAAACGGGTTTATAGGGTGGTGGTCCGTCTGCAATCAGCTCTCTGAATGAGACACAAGCCCATACCAATAATGTAAATTATGTGAACGAACGAAACATATCAGATTTGGATGGGAAAATGATCCGAACTAACGCAAATGATCCGATTTTCTTTCGTTCATCGAAAGTGCATATAAGCATTTGCCCGAACGTTCATACGAATGAAAAATGAATGAAAAAAAAACAGAAAAATTACAAACACACACAAACATTTTCTCAGACAGCTACGGAAGTCCAGACGAATGTCTGCAAATGTCTGAAATGCGTTTTCACTAGAGACTAGCAAATTTCTTGAAATTTGATTTGGACGATTCGCCAAATTTTCCCTAAGAAATTTGGTTTGTTTTGAAATAAATTTTAACAAATCATTTTTAAAAAAGTATAGAAAAAAAAATGGGTGGGCAAAACCAATTAGGGCACCAGCTATCTGAGCTTGTAACTCACTGCTCGGAGGCCAAGCATTCAGCCCCCAGGCCTTTAAGACTACCAAATCACATAGCCCACATAGGCATTGGGCTTTTCTGCAACCTCTGGCCTGTGGGGTGCAAGTTATCAAGTTAGGGGGGGTTGGCAAGTCACCTGTTTGCTGGCCCCTTTCTGCCCTTTGAAAAACAGACACCAATTACTACCCCTTTACTCTGATGTCACTGTGAGTGATGGAGGGTGTGAAGGGCTTTCAAACCAGTTCACCACTGGCAGTAATAAAAGCCCTGCGGTAGGACTGAGCAATAGGAGCTGAGTGCAAGACTGCGGAGAGTGTCATGGGAGACCCGCCGGATGACGAGGACATAGCCCAGTGCTGGAAAGTGGTGAGTTTTTTTTTTTTTTACTTTTTGGGATGTTTCTGGGAAAAATTTATTCGTTACCATGAATTGGCAAGAAATTCAGTTTCGGGACAAACTGATTTTTCCCTGAAATTCAGATCGAATTCTGGATCTGCCAGATCGATTTACTCATCCCTAGTTTTCACCATGGACCATAATCAATAAGGCACATAGTGTGATATTGAACTGCCGAAATATACACTCACTAAATTTCCCCCTAAAAATTGCGTATAGATATGAACACAACTGGGTCCTGCTATGTTATTACTTCTTTATTATTTTATTAGCTTGGTGCATCATTTATTTATTGTAGGATACCTTTCAGTCATTCACGCAATGTTTTTGCTGCTGTGAAATATTTTACTATACATTTCCTCACAAAAGGTCAAAGCCAAACACTATATTCAGTACCCCCCGGAAACCAGACAGGCTCTTTTATACTATCTCTGCAATGAAAATGCAGGATCTGTCATTGCAGAATGAATAATAGAGATTATAATAGATGGGGGTGAAGAAGAGCCCGGTGCGGGCTATGTGGGCTGGTAGACTTCATGGCTGAAGACCTCTGAGCTACAGGCCCACATAACTGGTGCCCAGGCTGGTTTTGCTGGAGAGGGGGGACCCCACACAGTTTTTATCATTTTTTTAAGAGCTTTACCCCTTAAAGAGAGGGAGACCCCCTCTCTGCTGTCCTGCGCTGCTCTCTGCTGTCCTGAACCGCTCTTCGCTGAAGACATTGGGCATAGGACAAAGATCATATGCCTGCGCTGGGCTTATGCCACCTCCCTCCCGACTGCAGGGAGGGGATAATTACAGGCAGGGAGGGAGGTCCTGCGCGTCCTACAATTCCTTCTGCTCAGTCAAAATAGCGGATGAGCGCCTGAGCATAATCTGTGGAAAGATGAGTTGAGTGGGCGATCTGGGGGTTTCCACTTTAGGACACACAAATCATAAGCATTGGCCCATCATAAGTTTTAGTTGTGTGTCTGCAACTTACAGAAAAGCATAGCTGTGACAAGTGTTTAGAATATGACAGACACCGAATCAAAGCATATTATTGGTCAGGCGTTGTGATTTGCATGTTCTACAGACACACTATGGTAACTGACTGCTTTGTATGCAGACACATGCAGCCCCCCCCCCCCATCAATTTCTGCTGACCAATGGCTTTTTTTCAAGTTGGAAGAAACATATGGGAAATATATATATATATATATATATATATACATATATATATATATATATACCGGTATATATATATATATATATATATATATATATATATATATATGCACAAATTTTGAGAACCAAGGAAACCCTAACCCAGGAACTGCCTTATTTGGCTTTCTTGATAAAGGATAAAATATTATTCAATAAAATGACTCTTTGTTGTTTCAAACAAAGTCATTAAAATTTGCAGAAAGGATCAACACCCAGAAAAATCAAGGGGGGGGGGGTTGCTACACGTATGCTTATTCCTGGACTGTTGTAATGCTGGAGTGAGTCCTGTGCACCTAACTTTGCACATAAATTCAAAACCAATGTGTTTATACACATTGGGGACTTGAGAAATTAATTAAACTGTTTAGCCACCTACCAGTGGTTTCAGAAATCAAAAGCCACATAGTTCAGTGACACATAAGAAGCAGTCAGCACATGTGGGTAGTGTATTCCCAGGACATATTCACAAAATTTAAGCAGTCAGATATGGGGGTTGCTTCCCAAATCAAAGTAAGAAAATAATTCTCCTTTATACATGTAGTCTACTGATCTTATAGTTGAGTTGTATTAGGAGTATTTTATTGCCCAGGAAAGAAAAAAGATATCCTAGCCAGAGGTACATGGATAGCTATCACCTGGGGTCCACCGACAGGGCTCCCCTCGTACAAGCACCAAATCCATCTCTACTGCATTTTTATGTGGCATTTGAGATTAGATAAATTAATACATAATGTTTGAGCCAAGGTCATTCAACGTCTTTTTTTATCGGGTCATGACCTAGTGGTTAGAGAGAGAATCAATATTGTGACCGGAGGGTTACAGGTTTGGTTCCCTGCTGTGGCATGACTAAAGTGTTGCTAAGAAAGGTACCTAACCCCTAACTTCTCCCTGGGTGCTGGAGCAGCCCACTGCTGTGGGCACATGTTTACACTAATTGCCCATAAATGTGTTCACTGGTGTTGTTCACTAGTGTAGTTACTTTGTGTGCTGCACAGTTGCACTAATGGGTTGAAAAAGTCGAGCACAAATTTGTTTCTATACATAAGCGTACATTCGTCATATGAGCACATTCTTATCATTATTAAATATATACACTGCTGGCCTCTTTGCATCTTGACATCCATCTTTTGACAAAGCCAATGTTGGCGAAACGTGTCAAGTTGCCAAAGCATCAATGCTTTGCTCCAAAGGGATGTGCTGATGTGTGTGGATTTGTTGTTGTTTGTAGCTAAATACATAACTTTCCTTTTCTGGTATTTATTATAGTATTTTGATTATTCTAATGAAAATTATAACTGATTGCATGATGCAATTATTGGTTATTTTGGTTACTATTACTTTCATTTTGTTGTCTATAACAGCAATACAAAGAAGAGGAAATGGAATAGAAATAACTGGGCAAGAAAACAATAACAATGCATACATACCTGGGCAGGAATAAAGTGCAATCGTCATTAATGGGTCCTGTGTAACAATTACCAATTTGGTCTGAGTGTCGTTTTTGTAGACACACAACAATAAGCCCCAATGGGTCTTGGGATCAAATAACGGGTTGCTGAAGGATTAGGAGCAACTCTATCCCTTTGGCATGGACTGAGGAATTTTCATTAAAATGACCTTGGGCAGCGTGAGGATGGAATTTAACTACTTTACACTTCAAAAACAACACCTTACTTGAGGAAGAGGCATTGAAGCACAGTAAAACTCAGCAGTCTTGCCTCAGGCGTACAACAGGAAATGTTCACATTGCTACACTGTTCACATCTCTAAACCAAGGGTCATTAATAATATTTTTCAGAAGAAAAAAAAATACAAAATTGCTCTATTAGACATGAAACACACCTGCCTCTAGCTGTGATGTATGTGCAAATTAGATACTTTGAGTGTACCCACCACCTGACTTTCATATTAGAGAGTAGATTTAAAGCTTTAAAGCTATTGTTTTATATTGCTCTTGTACTCTTGAATATGGGGATTTTGGTCTCTTTGAGAACAATAACATGAGTCTCTCCCTAAGTGGTATTTCCCCTCTGTTAAAGTACTCTGTAGCTTTACCTACCATACAACTGTCATCTCCAACCTTGTGCCGATGAGAGTCACTAGCTTAAACACATGTCCATTAATGAGCTTTAGGTCCAGGCCAAAGGTAGATTCCACCTAGATCTTGCTACTCTGGTTTGCCCCATCCTGGTTACAGGCAAGATCTGGATCAAATTATCTGGCATGCCGATGGTGGCAGATTGCTTGATGGCCATCACTACCCTGTGAAATGGTAAATGGGTTCCTTGTACCCCTAACCAGTTCACAATGAACCCCCCTATATGTCCCTTCTTTCAAATGACATAACTAATCACATGGAGGGGTTCCAGAGATGTTCCTCCTCTGTGGTATACAAGCCTCCCTGTTCTGGTTGTAGGGCATGCGTTTGGTTGGACATCATGGAAGGAGGAGGGGGGACCTGTGTACCCCCTAACTACAGATGGCTCCCCATCAGTAGCAGACCAGAGCTTGACCAGAAGGGAGCCCCCGACCCGGTGGGCCTGCAGCTCGGCCTGCTATATGTGCCATATAATTATTTCAGATTTAAGAAACTGCTTTTTTGCAACATTTAGCTTGAAGGATATGCCAATTGCCCTCTAAAATATCTTCAGCTGCTTCAATGTTGGCCCACTATTTCATGCAGTGCTGTGTATAAATTTGGGCAAAATGATTTGTATCACCTGTGCTGCAGAGGTTTTCAAGGAGTTGTGGCATTCAGGAGACACTGACCTTCTCCAGTGATTTAATGGTGAGATTGCTCGATTGCAGGAAGCACCCAATCTGGGGTTCTCTGTGACCAAAAAAAATCATGTACAACAGATTTAAAACACTGAGGACATAGATTAAGCATGAATAGGATAACAATATGTTTAGGTAACTATGCAGCAGGATGGTGGTATAACAGTAGCTTGTTAAAAGTCACAGACATTGAGACTAACCAATGGGGACAAACGAGACTGAGGTCTAGGAAAACAGTAATATGGTAATTCCTGTAGCCCACTCCCTTCTGCTGCTCATAAGCCCCCATTTAAGATATACTTACCATTTCTTTGCAGAGCTCTGTCTGATGTTTTTTCACGAGACGCACTAGATGCAAGGTTTCCCAACTGATTTACTTTCCATTTATTTTACAATTATCTCAAGTACCACCCCTACCAACACCAATACAGACTTCATCCTGGTCGTTGGGGTCCTATACTGGCCCAACGATGCAAGCTCTTATGACAGCAATGAAGTCATCTCAAGATGAAACACTCTTGCAGTTAGTTGACTTGGCCACCTGACAAATCCTGTTGAAACAGTAGCTTGTCTGCTGTTCTTCATGTCCACCCCAGTGGCCGTTAGTACCACCAGAGGGGAGCTTGAGTACCACTGGTTGGGAACCCCTGAAATGGGGTAGTAGTTATAAACAATCAAAATTATTTTTGCAATAATATAATACAGTACATGGTGTCCTTGATCAGCTAGTTGAGAAACATACATCGCCTGGTGCAATTTCCTGAGTGGTATATCTCACCTAGCTGTTGTAATGGGCCAAGAAGTTGGTGAGAATGTTACTACTTTAAACACTTGTGTCTTGATTTAGTAAACCTTTCAGGAAAGCCCCACTGTGTGAAACCCCCTAGGGCACCCATAAAATCCCACCTTTCCTGGTCCCATAGCCCTTGCACAGACATGCAGCCAATCAACGAACTCAGTTTTATTTGTCCCTTTAGGCTAAGAATCGTGCCAAGTGGACCTGAAAGCAGCTGAATGGAGTCAAGCATGCCAATGGCCACATCCCTGCTAGCCTCTATCAGGATGTATGCCCATGCCGACCATTCACAAATGCCTGGCGTAGACACACATCTGGCTAAAGTTATATTGTAGTTCAGCCGTGGCCCACACATGTGCCACTGAATCAGGAATGTTTTCACCCAGCCCCCGGTAAAACATATTTTTAGGGTCATTGGTGGCTATTGTATGCTTGTGCATGGCCTATTTCGGTGTCCATGGAACAGTTGGAGGTTAGGTGTCCTTCAGTCATGTTCCCTGGCTCCTCCCAGCTACAACCATGGAAAGGTGGACTTCAGATAGGGCTCAGTGGAGCTCAAGGTGTGGGGTCGCAGTGAAGGAATAAGTCCAATAAAACAAATCAGAGTTCAGGGGTTCGCAAAGTGCTATAAACAAATCCGAGTTCCAGGGCTGGCCGTCCAATAAACAATTCCAAGTTCAAACTATATAATCCGTCTGAGTGCTGATCTAAGAGCAGGCCAGGTCAATCCAAGAAATCAGTCAGGAAACGTAGGAAATGCAGGAAACAGGAAAACAGAATCCAGGAACTTAGCTGATAACACAGCAATGAAAACAGGCCAACTGTCTATTTAAATAGTGCTGTCAATAAAACTAGGAGGGATGTCATAGAGCATGAGTGATGTCACTTCCTGTCCACTGAGAACAAGGAAAACCCGAAAGTAAAAGCAGGCCCAAGAGCTTACACTTGCAGTATATACATAT
This sequence comes from Gastrophryne carolinensis, assembly GCA_027917425.1. NCBI lineage: Eukaryota > Metazoa > Chordata > Amphibia > Anura > Microhylidae > Gastrophryne > Gastrophryne carolinensis. The sequence continues at coordinate 186,257,778 of CM051234.1, read as the reverse complement.
AGGGGGTGAAATTGGGCCGATGAGATCAAAATGGCCTCATTATTGCTACTTTTTCACCTAGAATATGAGATGTGTACTCATCATTATCATTTGCAGAAAGGAAGCACCTATTGTCAGGGATTTACGAAGCAGTGTTAAAGGGCCACTCCAGCCATGTTAAGCAATTTTAACATAAATGTACGCGCACCTGGAATCTAGTGACGTCAGTCAGGCAGTGTAGTGCTGCACATTCCACCCGACCTTCAGCCACCATCTTTCTAAAGTCCTGGCTAGCCACAGAGCCCCGGTGCTCCCTGTGATGCGTGCTCCCATCGATTCACTTGAATGGGCAGATGAAAGTACGCAGGGATGGAATGCTTCAGAAGATTGCGCGGAATGTGCAACACTGCCCGACTTTGTAGCTTGATTCCGGGGGCAGGTAAGTTTTTTGCCTTTTCTTAATTATTAGCCCTGCTTAACCACTAACGGAGGGTGGCAGTGTGGAGCCTGGATGTTAAAATTGTTTAACATGGCTGGAGAAGCCCTTTAACACCAAAGGCAGCAAGTAACACCTACTAACCCCAGTCATGCTAATCGATACCTTACCTACCTGCTGTTCATGGTAGAAAGAGGATGTGTATTGGAGTTACCATTTATTGCTGCCAGATTCTTATACAAGTTATTCTGAATTTAGAAAGCCAGTTGGATGACTAGCGACACCTCTTCAAGAAAATACCACAGCAAGTCCAATTGCCTTGATTTATTCCTACAGATTGTAATTAATCTTACAGATTGTAATTAAACCGGCACCCAAATTAAGAGTCTATCTTGTATTTTTCCCCACCCTGTATATATAGATTGCCCACATTAAAAGTCATCCTACCCGCATCTATTGCATTTCCTGAGCTTTTAAACATCCAAGATGGCGGTACATGGAGTCTCAGGCTGCCTGCAAACAGGAAGTGCCTTCTGACTGTGCAGCTCTGCATTCTGGGATTGCTGTCCTTTTCCTGACCTCAGTTCTGCTCTGTCTGTGCAAAGCAAAGCTATAACCCCACCTCCTGCACTAAAAACGTAAAATATATTAATTTTAGATGCTGGAAAATAGTTTTGAAGGGTTTGGGCTTTTCATTAAATTATGCTGAAGGTGAAGCATACTAGTTACCAGTACACAAGCTCAATAACTATTGCCCCAAATAATCCGCATAACAAGAAGGCAGCAGGTATTTTTCAAAAGTAATCCAGCTAGATTTACTCTCAATGCAGGTTGCCTGTTTGGAACAGATCTAGTATTTGAACTTTTCTTCCATAAAAAAGTGTTAATGAAGAAGATCATTGATATGCATCGAACTGCAGGAATGCTGTTTTCACAAATAAAAGGCTTGGTGAGAATAAAACAGCTTGATTTGACGCTTAATGACAACGGCTGCTTGACAGATTTTTGGCTTGGGGCAGTTCAGTATGCCGGCCAGAGTATTAAGTGGCCCATGGCACGCACACCAGGTGCACGCCGAGAACACACTTCCCCAGCTGCCTGCACTGCACACAGAGCTTTCTGTGACTCACATATCGTGCTTATCAGCGTTTATGACTCTGCGGGTCTCCATGTCTGTGTGTGTTTGTATATATATATATATATATATATATATATATATATATATATATATATATACATATTTATGAGATAATGCACATCTAGTAGTGGCAAGCAGTAACATATTGATACTACCACAAAGCGAGCATGTGTACAGTTTCATATGTCTTTACCCTTGCACTTTTCCTTCTTTTTCCCATTTAAAAGGGTACATGCACTATTAGTAATACGCAAAATCCTATCAGGTGGTATGTGGTGAGCCTGAAAGCTACTGTATTTTTTGCCCTATAAGATGCACCTGACCATAAGACGCTCATTGGAGGAGGAAAATAAGAAAAAATATTCTAAACCAAATGTTGTGCTAAAACACCCCATTACAGGCAGTGTGGCATTCCCCACTCCCATCCTCATATGCAGTGTGGCACTGCATCGGCTCAGGCAGCAGCCTCTTTCTCTGGTTTTCCTTGCATCCATCATCATGTGTGTGCATACACATGCCTGCTTTATGAATCTTGAATTGGCCAATAAGCCCAACAACTATTCCAGGGCTATTAGTGGCACTAGCCACTGGCTGCCATTGGCTTCAAACCTATTTGCACTATTAATATTTCTGCTTGCAAAAAAGGTGTATTTAAGGAACTTTTAACTATGTAACTTATTGTTATTGTACTTAGGTAATGTAAATATGTTACTGCTGTTCATGCTTACCCCCAAACCTATACTGCAAATGCCAGTGGACTCTCATGTCAAGAACATTTCCTCATATGTAATGTACTTGGTGAAAATGAACCGATTCCTGATTAGCCTTCATTATAGCTCTGGGCTAATCAGTCCAGTATGGGTCAATAAGCCTTGGGAAAGGAATCACCAATCACCAGCCCCTGGCACCTATATAGCTTACCCAGCCCATTGCCACAATGCTCCTTATAGCTGTCACTTGGGTTCTATTCAGTCTGTGTTTGCAAGCTATCTGTGATCTGTGAACCTGATCCTCATTTTGACCTTGTTCTTGCCTGATCCCCTATACAGCACCTTGATTCCGTCTCTCCCTGCTGATCTACTACTGCATAGCATGTTTGCCCATGAATGACCCTTGGCCTGTGCTTTGACCCTGAGTATTCTTCAAGCTTGACACCGACTTGGACTGACCTTCCTGTGAATGATCTAATACTATGTCTCAACTACCCAACCACCACCTGTGACAGCTCACCCACCTGTAGACCCAGCACTCAGAGGGCATTGTTTAAGACATGTCTTTGGGGGCAACTGTACCCAGGCACGCATGTCTAGCATCCCATAAAACAGGGGCTTGTCCACATCGCAAGGGTGAAGCGGTGGTGAAAATTAGTTAATATCCTCTAAATTACAGCTACATTAGGGCCCATGATAGGTCCCCATGTAATGTTCGCAACAGAGCCCAATAACCTTTGGTTACACTACTGTCTCCAAATGTTACTGATTACAGACCAACTGAAACAAAGAGCTCTCTGCAAGATCCAATGGCCTAGAGCTGTTCCTATGCTAGATTTACAGTCTATTTTAGAGTGATGCTTTTTTTTACGTGGGGCCACTGGCTCGGCTTTACCACTGTGGTACAGGTAATCCAGGGGGTACATGTTGCAGGTTAAAGAATTACCCACATGGTTTATTATTTTAACAGTCAGTCACCATTTCTTCTTGTTTTAAAAGTTCTATGAGACCCTTGAGCTACATACAGCTATTTAATGTACATAGAAAAGCACATATAACGTTTTCATCACTGCCTGTCTGATCCACTTGCTGATAGTGGATTTGGCTGGAGGCAAGTCCTTCCTAGGCCCAGCAGGGAGTACAAACAGAGAATCCGACTTCCGAAAAGACTCAGTGGCGATCAAATAGTATTTGAGCGCCCTGACCACATCCAGAGAATGAAGGCATCGTTCCTTAGAATTTGAAGGGGCAGGACACAAGGAAGGCAAGACAATGTACTCATTGAGATGAAAGGCAGAAACAACCTTGGGCAAAAATTCAGGTTTAAGACGGAATACCACCTTATCCTGATGCCGTTCAAAATAAGGAGGCTTAATAGAAAGCTCCACCAGCTCAGAAACACGACGCACCAAAGTGATAGCAACCAAGAAGACCACCTTAAGAGCCAGGATGGACAGGGCGGGCATTGCACAAGGACTCAAAGGCACCAAGTTCAAATCCCACACACCGGTAGCAGGGGCTTACGTGGTGGACGTACATGAGTAACTCCTTGTAGAAAAGTCTTGACAAGCCTATAATTGGCAAAAGATCTTTAGAAAAAGATTGCCAAGGCCGAAACCTGGCCTTTGAGAGTACTTAGTTGTAGACCATGTTGTAAAAACTCCAAAATCCTAGAAATGGAGAAAGTGCGACAAGGAAAATACTTAGACTCGCACCAGGCAATGTAAGCATGCCAGACCCTATAATGAATCAAAGAAGAACATTCCTTCCAAGCCTGAATCATAGTACTGACGACCAAGGCCGGCAATCCCTTATCCATCAGGATGGAGGTTTCAGCAGCCAAGCCGTCAAAGCCAGCATTTGTAAATTGGGATGGCACAACTGTCCCTGAGTAAAAAGCCCTGGATAGTCGGGCATGACGAAGTGATCCACCACCATCTGGACGACGTCCGCGAACCATACTCTCCTCGGCGGCTGGCCACCAGAATGGTCGGTACCCCCTCCTGGGCTATCTTGCGCAGCACCCGACCCAGGAGAGGAAAGGGAGGAAATGCATAGAGGAGCCGGAAATCCGTCCAGGGAATGGCTAGAGCGTCCGTGGCGAAGGCCAGCGGATCTCTTGACAGAGAGACGAATCTTGGAAGCTTGTGATTGTGATGGGACGCAAACAGGTCCACGTCCGGCTGACCCCAACGGCGACACAGGGCATGAAAGATCTTGTTGTCGATGGACCATTTCCCCAGACGAGACATCCCCCTGCTCAGGGAGTCCGCCTCCTGGGTCTCTACCCCTGGGATGTAAACCGCTGAGATACAGGGAACATTCTCCTCTGCCCAAGACAATATCAGGGACACCTCCTTGAGGGCTCGTTTGCTCCGAGCCCCGCCCTGATGATTGATGTAAGCGACAGCCGTCTGATTGTCCGAGCGGACCTGGACCGCACGACCCCGTAAGTGGGGAGTCAACTGGAAGAGAACCAACCTGATCGCTCTCAGTTCCAGGAGATTGATGGGCGTGTGGGCCTCCTGAGGGCCCCACTGGCCCCGGAACAGCAGCGATTGCCAAAACCCTCCCCAACCGGTCAGACTGGCGTCCTTGTTGACAATCTCCCAGCACGGAGGCAGAAAGAACCTGCCCGCTAGAAGATTCCTTGAGTCCAACCACCACGAGAGGGAATGTCTGGCCAGAGGGGACAGAGCAAACTCCAGGGACTCCTGTGTCCGATCCCAAATGATCAAGAGGTTCAACTGAAGAGGTCTCATGTGGAACTGCACGAAAGGACCACCTCGAAGCAAGACACCATGAGTCCCACCAACTGCATCCCCAGACGGATGGAGGGATAAGGACACGACAGCATCGCGCCTGCATCTGGAGGCCCTCTACCTTCTGCTGAGGAACAAACACCTTGACCTGAGAAGTATCCAGCGTCATGCCCAGGAAGGACCTCACCAATGACGGAGTGAGCAAAGACTTGGGATAATTGATCACCCAACCGAAGGACTCTAGGGTGGACACAACCACCTGAGTATCCCTCTCTGCCTGATGAAAAGATTGAGCCGCAATCAACAGGTCATCCAGGTAAGGAAGAATGCAAATGCCCTGGCTCCTCAGTAGGGCCATGACACCCGCCAGCACCTTGGTGAAGACCCGAGGCGCCGAAGTGATACCAAACGGCAAGGCCACAAACTGGTAGTGCTGATCCCCCAGAGCGAACCTCAGGAACTTCTGATGCCCTAGGAAGATAGGAACATGCAAATAGGCGTCCTTGATGTCCACAGTGGTCATAAAGTCGCCTGGCCGAAGAGAGCTCACCGCCGACCGTAAGATCTCCATGCGGAAATGTTTGAACCTGACAAATCTGTTGAGACCCTTTAGGTCCAGGATGGGCCTCAGGGAGCCATCCTTCTTGGGCACCGTGAACAGATTGGAGTAGAACCCCCGACCCCGTTCTTGAAGAGGCACAGGGCAAACCACTCCGGACAATAGAAGACGTTGGACAGCCAGTCCTCAGGCCCTGCGCCGTCACAGGATTTTGGGAGATCCGGTACCGAAGGAATCTTGGGGGCGGCCAAGCTGCCAGCTCTGTCTTGTAGCCGGCAGACACCACCTCCTGAATCCAGCGGTCCGAGACGTATTGTCTCCATGCGTGAGCAAAGAGCTGAAGCCGTCCCCCCACCCGGATGGATGAGGGCGCCTCCTCATGCCTGAGGGGCCTTAGTGGGGGGCTTGGGCTTGGACCCCCCCGGAGAGACCGGGACGACCGCGAGCCCTACCTCGCCCCCATGATTCCGTGCAACCGCCAGGGAAGGATGCGCTACATCCCCCTCGGAAAGGATGAAAGGAAGAAGACCCCCGAAATGGCCGAGAAGGCTTTCTACGCTGAGGGAGCCGACCATCCTTGGCCAATACATCAGGGCGCTTCCCAAAAAGACGGAGTCCCGTGAAGGGAAGACCGGAGAGGGACTTCTTAGCGGCAGCATCGGCCGCCCACTGCCGCAGCCAGACAGACTGACGCATGGCAACCAGCAGGGCCGAAGCCCTACCTCCAAGCCGGACAGCATCATCCATGGCAGATAACACAAAGGCAATAAATTCAGTGCAAAGCAAAAGGTTCTCATGCTCGTCCGCTCGCTTGCGGGATCTGGCGGCCTCAACAAGGCGCTTAATCTTCTTCTTGATAGCAATGGCAACAATAGTCATGGCGCAGATCGGGCGAAGACCAGCCCCCACAAAAGTGAAAGCATGCCAAGCTAGTTGATCCATGCGCCGATCAGCATTGTCGCAGAAGGTAGTAGTGTCAGGAGACGGCATAACCAAAGTATTGGAAAGCCCCAGGACGGGAGCGTCCAACTCCGGGGGACAAGACCAAAGACAGACCAACTCAACAGAGAAGGGATAACGTCTATCCAGTCCCTTAGACACCGAAGACAACCTGTTGGGCCGTTCCCATTCTTTAAGGACCATCTTGGAAAAATGTCCTTGCTCCGGAAACTCTATCCGTATCGTCAGGGAGCCAAGTGTCCTCGTCCGAGGAAGATCCAAGATCACTGTCAAGAATGCCCTGACGATGCCCTGAGGAGTCGGAATCATAAAACAACTCCCCTTCCTCCATGAAGTCAAGGCCTCTAAAAGTATCATAAATGTCATCCTCATCATCAAAGAGAGAATAAGCCGGTTCCAAATGCCTCCTCTTACTAGAGGCCTTGCCGGAGACCAGACGGGCTAGCTGCTGCTCACGGCTAGCCACGTGCAGCGCCAAGTCCAAATGGGACCCCCTGCTAGCTTCCCCCTCGCTAGGGGCTAAATGCAGGCGTGGGGGAGTAGGTGATGCTGTGGGCAGGATGGGACTGGGGAGAGTAGCGCTCACCCCAGCCTGATCTGCAATGACACTCTGAAGCACCCTGCTTTACACCTCTCCACCCTGTCTACTCATCGCGCCAGGCCTGCTATATCCGAGCGTATGCCTTCTAGCAAATCAGCAATGGAATTTAGAGGTTCGGGATCTGAAGTAGTGATGCCTGGGTCATGATCAGGGGAGCTGGAAGGCTAGAGAGGAGTCAGCGTCATCTTGGATTGTCCCGTCTCAGGCAAGTCTAATCTCTGGGAGCGGAAAAGTTCCGTTATGTTCCTTCCCGATTACAATGGTTGATCTTTGGACTGTTTGAGAGGCATCTGTCCTTGGTTTGACTTGCCCATTTTGTAGTGACACCCACAATTCTGTCGCTGAAGGGCTCAGTGAGACCGAAGCTCGGAACTCACACAGCCATCCGCATGCCCCCTGTATTTTTCTATTTAAGCACAGTTGCGCTCCTATCTCAGCTACAATTTTGGCCAAGTTTTATTGATTATTTATGTCGTCCCCATGGATTTGGGTTACTTAGTACTGGCCTGTTTTAAGACACAGTGACTCAGCCACGTTTTGTGTATGGGTCAGGGGGAGTGCTTGGATTGGCCCCTGTATGGATCAAAAACATTGTTGACAGTTTCAATTAAGTAGGGAGCGGGCGCTATGGGGTATTTATAAGAATTCCAGTTAGGAGTTAGGAGTTTTTTAAATGTTAATTTTTGTATGCTTTTTGAAGGTCGATTTTATTTTGGACAGCCCATTTTTCCATTTTTAACAGTCAGTGTGGCCTAATGAACCTTTCCTTTCTTATGTTTGTCTCGGGTTTGGCTGCTCCTGTGTATTTTAAGTTGTTCCTGTATTCCTGTATTTTCAGCAATCTCTGGTGTGTCTAAATATTCAGAACATGCACATTCTGCGCACTCTGCCCAAAAAGGAAAGACACTTAGGCATAGACTTCACTTTTAAATGTAGGTCTACGTCAACCCTCTTAGCACGTGAAGAACTGTTTTACAGCATATTGGAAAAGCAACCACCATCCACTGTAAACTTTCTTCTTGGAGCAGTGATTTCATTGACAGCTTTGAATGTGAATTCCCTCTATGCTTCTGAATGGTCCTAACTAGAACACAACTATAGCCATTTCAGTTTGCTGCCATTTATGCAAAGATTAAAGCAGTGCCCATGCCCTGACTTAAATCGGAACAAAACCTCAACATCAGGGGTGACCGCTGCCAGTGCTCCCTGTAAGGTGTGCGGGAGCGCGGGAGCGCACCGCCAGCTCCCCGGGCATGCAGCTCTGCCCGGCGTCCGCGCACGTCATGCAGCTGTCATTTTTTTTTTTACATTGGTGGCTCAGTGGGGCCCTACATCCCACCCCCATCTGTCGCTGCCGCCCAAAGGTCATTTAATTGGGCCTCTCTAGAGTCTTTCAAAGTCCAGGGCTGGTGGTTGTGTGAGCCTCCCACAGCTGTATCCCCAGCCTCTCTGTAGCTGAGGCTAGGGGCAGGAGCACTCCACCGTTTACAGAGTAACCAGGATGTGCCTGCCCCCACTCCCCTTTGCCAGAGCTCTCATACAAACAGCACTTTATGCCGTGCATTAATATGTGCTGATTGGATGAGAGCTCGTGCATGCACCGTGGGACTGGGGAAAGGTGAAAATTTTCTCTGCAAGCTCTCATTTATAAGTGATACGTTAAGGCTGCAGGAGTGGTATCACCAGGAATTTTTACTATATCCTGGTGATAGGTTCTTGTCCCTGCTGCCCCGCTGTGTGGGACCCCCCATATTTCCCACACAACCAGCTGTTCCCACGAGTGGGCTCTCATCCAATCAGTGCCATATGCCGTGCATACCAATGCAATTCTTTTAAACTGAATGCCAGTGCTAGCACACTCAATATCATTGAAGAAGGTTGAGTGTGAAATGGTGTCGATGGGTGGGAAATTTGGTGAGGTATGGGGTGTGGCATGGCATTGACAAGGGGGCTTATTGTACAAAATTTCCAAGTACAACTCTAGTATGTAAATGAACTATTCTATCATATCTTTTTGTTTAATAAGTTATTTTGATTTATTAGTAGATATACCAGTGTTTTTATCTTAGGTTTAGAATTGCCCACCTTTCATGGGACATTGCCCAGCTCCCTCTCTACTCCGCACAGAAGCTGCTCCGGCTTAGAGGGAACATTGACCGCTGCCCTTCCCCTGGGGCATCCCAAATCAGGATGTCCCACTGTGTGAACCCCCCCGTGTTGCCACAAAAAGCCCTGGCTCCCATGGCGATGTAAACTTTGGTGCCCTCATTCCCAGCATCTCTTGGCTGAAGCACGCACCTGGACCAAGCCATTCAGATAGGCTGGAGACAGGAGCACGCCCACGTCTAAAGAAAATTGTGGTGGCTTCAACTCCCACTACCTTTTGTTGAGCACTGCATGCAAAAAGAGCTGTATGCCGATCACTAATATGAAGGGCAAATGTCTCTGGTTGTTGGTACATTTTTATGAGCGGTCTGGGAGGTTTCACACAGCAGGGACTAAGACAAGGAACAAAACCCGGGATTGGTTCCGGGTTTTGTAGAAAAGCGCCTGCTCTGCAGCAACATCCACTGCTGTTGCATTTCATCATTACAGGAACCCAGAAGAAGGTGAATATATTTCACGGCTCCCAGTGTCTCAGTAGCAAATCCCACTACAGAGCATCCTAAATCTATTCAATTCCCCATAGGGAATATGAAATTGAACCAAGAGTTTCAGACTTTAGGTTCAGGCAGATAAAGTGTATGTTTGTTAAGTGGTCTTGATCCTTTCCTCTTTTTCAAACCTAATTAAAGAAATCACGGGTGCTTGGCTTTAAATGGATCGACCATTAACACTACACTACAGGGCTTTTGTTGTTTCTCCCTTGGGAGAATGTTACTCCATTTTGCTATAGAGAAAACCAAGGATCCATGTTAAATTTCTTAATTTAAAAGGAGAAGTGATCTGCTCTAGTTAAGTCATTTTTATGTGCAGAGATTTTTTGGTAGAGCACTTTTGTGCCAAAATCAGTTTTTTTCTTAGAGCTTGAAGCTAGATTGCTTAATATCATTAGACAATGGAGAACATACATCTTTAGATTAGCTTCAGAAATCTCTTCATCATAAACACATGCGTCCATGTTGTAATTTTGAAGCAAAATGGCTTGCAGAGAGATGTCTTTCCACCATGTTAGACAAGGATCATCTGGGAAACAAGTACAGTCTGGACTTTGGTCCATCGGATGTTTTGTTCCCTAAAACACAGCTGGCCGCAGCTGCCGTCAAAAGTCCTGAGAACTGACTGATCATTTAAGGTGGCTTAAGAAAGCATTAAAAATCAGCGCTGTAGACTACGGGCATCCTGCCAGCATGTGAGTGGTATAGTGGATGGTGAACCTGGAAGAGTTATTTTATTGATCACTGAGGCTAAATGAGACAGATTATTTGCAATTATGTCTCAGCTACATAATAACTTATAAGCGTAGCAAGAGAATTAAATCCTTACCCCGGTCAAACAAGATTTACGGAATGCAGTGAAAGACCATATCCTTTCCACTTTCCTCATTCGAGGAACTAACCACAAACCACTCCAGCAAGCCCCTTTATCACTGACACTACATTACTCAGAATATGTTTTCATCAGACACTTTCATTCCAGCATGAGTGTTATTTTTGCTGTGTAGAAAATGGTTACTAGATTTCTGCTTTTCTATCTGTACATATTTTGGGGCAATTACATACTGTATATTTGTTTCATATACACTGTAAGATGTAAAGTAAAATATGTGGCCAAGTGCGAGCAGACATAAAAATAAAACACAAAATAAAAATGTTTTTGACTGCTGTAACAACTACCAGATTACTTGTAAAGATTTCCACTTGAGTTTGGAGCCTAACTGCAGGACTTTGTTTCTCCTAAAGGAGCACTATGGCAAACAAATGGTCAAATAATAAAAATCCACAACAATTGTGCTAACAAGAGGAGGCATCAAATAAATTCCAGCCAAGCATGTTTCTTTATTTTTTGGCAAGGAAGAAGAATCCAGGGTGACAGATTTTGAATGTTCCATTACACTTTTACAGTGGAGACTTGCTTAATCTCGTTGGCCTGTCCCCTGAGCTAACCTGTGCTGGAATATCAGCCTAGTGCTATTGCAATTCTTCTGATGTGTGCAGATGCCTTTACCAATAATTTGAAAAGATCTGAGAGTGGTTAATGCTACTGCCCCACCGGCTGGCTCAGGAGACAGGCATTGAAATTGAAAATTTAATGCTCAAAAACCTGTCACCCCTCGATTCTTTCCTCCCAGTAAAAGTAAACCACAAGCTTGAAGGCCAGAAGGGGGGTAATTATTATGCCTACTAGTTTTAAGGTGTAGGTTAGGTGGTAATAGTTACTTATAAGAAGAGGGTTTTCTTGGTTTCCTTTTTATTGTTAGGTTTACCAAGAGGAAGTGTCACCTCATTCCTCACACCTATAGAAATATTGTATTATCTAGAGAGAGTTATTCTCTCAGTTTGTCTGTTGTTGTTGTGAAGGTGTTCTGCGTACAGGTATTACAAACATGGCTGACATTGTATGGGTGTAGACATGTAAATAAAGCTGTTTTGCGAAATGCAAGTGTATAAACTAACCCAATAAATTTAGATCACACCTTAAAGCAAAACAAACCTGACATTTTTTAGGATACAATGTCAGCTACATCTGTAATACCTGTATGCAGAAAACCTTCACAGTAACAACAGACACACTAATAGAATAACACTCACTCTATATAATACAATATGTCTATAGGTGCAAGGAAAATGGTGTCTATCTCTTTTGGTACAACTGACAATAAAATAGAAAGCAAAATAAACGTAATGTAATGTAACTAGGCCAGGCATGCAGTCACTGTTCCAGATAATTTTAAAGGGTTGGGTATGGTTGCTGAGCATTTAAAGTGGACCGACAGTCAAAAATTACTTAAACCAAACCAAGACTACAAACATTGCTCATATGCATCCCTTCCCAGGGCAATTTAGATTGCTGCAAATAATAAAATAACTTTTTTCTAACTCCTGCTGTAGGAGATTTTAAAAACAAAATGGCAGCTCATGCACTTGCAGGCCATCCGCAAACAGGAAAGGCTGCTGGGCTTCCTGTTTCTGGGCAGGAAATTGAATCCAGGCCGCAGCATGGCTGAGATGCTGGGAGAGGAAGCTCCAAAATGGCCGCTACCTTTCTTTTCCAACTTTGCCAGGCTGTTGGTCCGGTTCATACTTTCAGGCTCCATAAACCATTTTTTGATTACAAGTGCAATGAGCAATGTCATCATTAATGACAAAAATGGAAGCACATGTGGAATGTAGGGTTAGGTGGCCAATGCTTGAGTTAAACAGTGCTATGGTGTTCACCAGAAGTGCTTAGTTGGAAGAATGTCTCTTGTGCTAGCTACTCCCTTACTTATAAAGTTAGTTTTATACATAAGGGGGTAGCTATCCCAAATAGTGCTGCAAGGAGGCTGTAATAACCTGATTTAGTAGTAGTTAGAGTGCCAGAACCTAGGAGTTCTTGTTAGGCTCCACTTTGATTACATTGTTATAGTTAGGGAGGAGGCAGAAGTTATTTAAGTTAGTGTTAAGCATAGTGTTTAGCGTTACATTTAGTGTAACCAAGCATGTATTATGCAGGAGGGAGAAGGAGTTTGCAACCCCACAGTAGCTTTTTAACCCTCATGGCTTAAAGGGTAAGTCCACTTTGGACATTGAATGTGTATATTTTTGTGTGACCAAATGATGAAAGGATCTAGCATTTTTTTAATGTTTTCTAATGTTAGCAAATGTGCAGTTTATGAAAGCAGTTTTCATCTGTTGCTATTGGCAATGTTTACCAAATGCAGACTTGGTGTATATTGCCAATAGTAACAGATTGCTGATAGTGGCATAGAACACTGCTGCTGGCCATGTGTAGAAAATGGCATTTTGCTCTGTCTGTGTGTATTTTTTTTACAGTTAACCCCTTGGAACTGGTAAGGGATCCATGAGACCACTATGCCAGTTCACAATGCTTGGCGGGCAGTGAAGTCACCTGGGCAAGGAGATGACTTGCCATTAACCCCTGGCCCCCATTACCTGCCTCCCCAAAGGTGGGGTGGCAGAAGAGCCCATGGCCTGCTAGGGCTATGGTAGACACCGAGGCTGGCATATGCACCCTGGTCTACAAGCCTTGCTAACTGGTGCCAGGGCTGGTTTTACTGGGAAGTGGTGACCCCACACCATTTTTTTAGGAAAGGGGGGCCCTATGTCATTTTACTAAAATTAACCCTTGATATCCTGCCACTCAGCCAGTAAAAAAGGCTCCTACCAGCAGCAGAAGAGCAGAAGCCAATGATTGATGTGGGACACAGTGTTCGGGGATGGATCAAAGCTAAGTAATGAAATATAAAATAATAAATACTTTATTCTCTGTGTCTGTGTCTTTTGTTTTACATTTAGCTTTTGTGAACTGGTAAGGGGCCATGAGACCCCTATACCAGTTCACAAGGCTTAAGGGGCTAGCAAGTCACCTGCAGCAAGTGGGTGACTTGCCAATAACATTTCGACCCCATTAAGAATATAGATTGTGGGTTCCTTACAACCCACTGAAAAAATGACCCTCCCAATGGATGTATTTGAATGCTACAAAGAAGAAGAAAAAAAAAAAACGACGGTTGCACTCCCGACAAGCAAGAGTGCAATATGACAACTAGGGCTGTTATGGATAGTAGGCCCTCTTCCTACGTAAGACAAACAGAGGGAAACGGGGATTAATTTGGCCTCTCCTCCTAAATCCCAAGGGGATCAGGGGCTCTACCAGCGTCAAACCTCGCCCGATAATTCATTAATTACATATAGGTAAAATCATCTTAAATTTTATTACTTGTATACCCAATTAAAAAGAATTTCTTTGTACACACATGTTTTATTTGTTACATAGACATACAGCGCATAGTGGATACAATGTATATCTCAAAAATCACTATATACACAAATTGTTTGATTCATATACTTAAGTTGTTATCTTATCTCAAACCAGTTAGATTGATAATTTGATTGGATATTGGGCAGACTAGTTTCACCCGGCAATCGGCTTCATCAGTGCCCATACAGTAACCTGTAGGAAGTATAAAATAACATCACTAAAGGATCCACTAGAAAACTGTGAATTCTTACATTACATTACAACTCAGTATAAGTTTATACCTCATTAATAATAAATGACGGATGTGGTTGAAATGGCCCCTGGTTCCTGGGTTCTGGCTATTTGCGTCCAATGTATATAAACAATATGCAAAACAGCAATATATAAGTTCTACTCCAATCAGAAAAGGAGCAGGTATGGGCCACCGGCAACCTACGTGAGAAAATGGCACCTGGAGTAGAGAACCGGTATGCCTTCTTAGAAACTGTATTGACTGTGGTAAAATGAAACTAACGGCTTCAGATAAAGCTTAAGGGAAAATTACCTTTTGCGTTGCTGCAGAAATATATACTGCGGCCTGAGAGGGGACAAGAAACACGAGTCCCCTCCCTCCTGTTATCAGACCTCCACCGGCGCTATGCAGGTGCGGGCGCGGCAGGTGCGGGCGCGGCAGCCGCGAAATATGTAGCCGCTGACGTGCGTCCCGCACCCACGTGTACATCACCGCCCCACCCACCTTCCTCCTTCGCTAGTATAAGCGTCGGAAGTTACCAGGGGGGATAGGGGTGGCGCGCACAACGGGGGCATGCAGCGCCATACAGCCCCTCCACAGGGCGGAGCGCATGACACGCCCCGGCCAGCCAATGGGGCAGAGTGCGCTAGATGTCCCCTCTGGCGCCGGCGCGTGTCTTGTTGCGGACGCCATTTTGTGGAGGACCATTGTACGGAAGGCAACAAAAATACAGGGCAGTGGGAAAATATAAGGAAATATGCAATACACAGCACTAGGTGCATTAGTTAAATGTGTCTCGGGGATGGATCCAAGGTAAGTATATACAAACAAATAATAAAATACTTTATTCTCGCTGTGTTTGTGTGTGTTTTTTACATTTAAATCTTTATGAACTGGTAAGGGGCCCATGAGAAGAAAGGGTAATCTAAGGCACAGACTGGAAGTTCAAAGACAGAATGTGAGACCCGATGGTCAGTATGGCTGGTAAGTCTTCATTACACAGTTGATTTTTTTGTAGTTGTTGGGGCAATATCTTTAAGCAACTATTATCTTGGGGCTGAGCTGGTAGATGCGATGATGGGAATCCTTAACATTGTACACTCTAATTTCTAATACAAATTTCATACACAATTCTAAACCAAGGCCTAAAAGGAGTAGTGTGTGCCCAGCAACGCAGAAACGATTTTTGAATCTTCAGAGCTGAGGCACACATTGTGGACATTAAACAGTTATTCTTAAGTCTATTTTTTTTTGGGGGGGGGGGGGGGGCACGTCTGCATATAGCAATATACCCGTGTACACATTTACACCTTTCATGATCCATTCATTTTTTATGGGCATCTGGCATGCATGCAAGTAAAGAGTAGAGGGGCAGGCATGTAAAAGTTTCATCTTCCATCTGTTTTAGCATGCACATTGAATCCCATGTAAACACAAGGTTATTGCCTATTTATAGTCCATAGGGGAAGCAGATGGCTCCAGATACCGTGTGAATGAGATCACCATTTGATAATGAGGAGATTTGTTACCTCATGTGTTGATAACAAAACATTCTATCGTGAACAGGCATTTCAGTACTCGGTAGAAGATACCGTAGTTTATTAAAGCAGCACAGTTAATGCCTAACATGACTATTGCATGGCATTGTTAAGATTTGCTCTGTTCTAATATCTGCTTTGTAAAGAACTGTCATATTATGCTTCCACCCTTACATTTCACACACAGTACACATTTTATATATAATTTGAAAATTCTATACATATGTATTGTGTTTATAAAGACTAAAAATGTTACTTGGTTTGTTCAAAACCCCAATTTGAGACCCTTGGCACCATCAGAGACGTACCTTCCGGGAGGTCACATGGGCACATGCGCGGGCTCTCATCCAAACATTGCAGTAAGCAGTGCATATTAATGTCCAGCATATAGCTCTGTGTAGACACAAAGGCTGGCAATAGAGGCCCACAGTGACCACATCCCCAGCTTTCCTTTAGACGGGGACGCACCTCCACATTATCACATTAGGACTGTGAACGGTAGTGTGCCTCCTCAGCCCAGACTTGTTGAGGATATTTAATCAGCAATCAGGAATCCCACCTGCACTGAGCTTGGCTGTGATCACTGTGTTATAAAAAATGAGTTGCTGTATCTATGGCCAGCTTTTCTGCAGATGGAGCAGCTGCACGGGGGGGTTTCATCATCCTAGGGGACACCATTTGGGTACCAGACAATTTTCTTACATGGAAAAGCCTGGGGACAAGAGGCAAGGGGGGATGCAAGAGGATGCCACCATCTCTGTCCCACCCCCTTTAGCCATCTTTTTTCCTATTCCACGTTGTCTCCCTCACTCGTCTCCACAATCCCTCCCTCTCTCTTCTCCACATTTCTTCCAACTTTTTTCTTTTCCACATACCCTCTGTCGTTGTGTCTTTTCCTTTTTTCTTTAGAAAACCCCTCCTTCTTTCAAAATCTCTTTTCTACCCCCCTCCCTTTTTTTACCACGTTCACTTTTTTTTTTCCACATTACCTGTTTCCCATTTTTTCAGCTTTCCCTCCATCTCCCTATTTTTCTTTCTCTTCTTCTCCCTGTTTTTTCCTCATTTTTTTTCTCCTTATTGTATTTCATTCTTCTGCCTCTCGCTTTCACATTTTGCCCATCTTTTTTTCACATACCCTCCTCTCTCTTGCCACTTTTCCTGCTTCTTCCTTTTCTTTTCTTTCCACTATCTCTCGCTTTAACTTTCGACTCATTCCTTCGACTCATTTAACTAATCGACTCATTCCTTCTCTCTGTCTCCATTGTTGTCATAGTGATTATGTATGTGCAAGCTTGGGTTCTAACCTAAGGCTGACCCTGGTGCCACCTAATCACCTCTGCTGCACCCCCTTTTTTACCTCTACTCCAGATTTTCTTTTCCACAATCCATCTCTCTTTCTCTCTTTTCCTCAATCCCTCTTTCTCTTGCTCTTTCTTTTTTCCCACATTCCTTCCACCTTTTTACTTTTTACTTTTTCACAATCCCTCCCTCTTTTTTTCCATATTTCCTCTCTCTATCTCTGATTTCCATATTACTTTAATCCTCTTTTCTTCCCATATTCCCCTGTCTCCCTCTTTTTAGCGATAGAGAAGTAACTTCTTTGCTGGAACCTGACTACCTCTATTCCTGAGCAAGCTCAGTACTTGTGTTGAAACAATGACATTGGGAGACTGCACTGGCACATGCTGGACTTTCTTGACCCACCTGAAGCCCCTCTCCTTGAAGTTCTTGATGATCCAATAGATTGTTAATTTAAGGGCAATCATACACTTGCCTGTCATGCCCTGATGCAAAGCAATAACAAAATGGTTTATTTAACCATTGATGTATGGAGGACCCATGGAGGTAACAATGGATGACAGAAGAATACAATGATTTCAAGCACCTCTGCTCTTTTTAAAGCAACCATGTGCTCTGATAATTCTTCTATATTTTCTCCTAGGTTAACAAGAATATCACTGAAATTATTTTTTTGTGTCAGGGCTAATATTCAGTGGAAATGTTTTGGGGATTTTTTTTAAAGACAAGGGATAACTTTGTATTTTAATATAATTCATCTGATCATGTTTCACAATAATCTAGAGTTAATGCAAATTGCCAGTAAAAAATGTAGCAGGAAACTTTGTTAAGCAAGGGGCACAAAATCAAGCACATGGGGTGGTGGGTCTTGAACTGTATGGGGGGAGGCTTTTGACCCCCCCCCATGTGCTGCACTTGAGGTTATAGGGCAACCAATTTATCTATTGCATTGTATGTTCCAATGGGGGCTCTTATAGATTAGAGTTAGGACTGAACCTCACAGAGGCACCTTGGCGTTTGGTGGTGTAGCTTTAGCATACTTCTGCAAATGTGTGGCAACTTTAACCAGACCTAGAGACAGATTATAGGATTAGTTGCCTGCTAACAGAATTGAGTGCTGTGGCCCCTGTAAGTCATTGAAAGGCATGCTCTTTATCCTTCATGTAGTCCACACATTGTTGACAGTCAGACCTTGGTCTGCTATCCTCCACTGGCCATTTTCTATTGCCCCTACTAGTGGAAATTCAATCAACCTGGACCCCCTTTGAGATCTTCCCCAACACTTCCTGTTTCTAGATTCAGCTGTCTACGGGCTTTATACTGGGTTAATCCTCCTCCTCCAGTGTTGGGTCTGTGCAGACCATCTCTTTTTCATTTTTTCTTTCTGTTGTTTTTAGCCTGTCTTTTTCTTTAGCTCTCCAAGTCAAGACAGAGAGCCCTGAATGAAAACTCAGTGAGTCCCCCCAATATTTTTGAAATATACAGTCCTAGGATGTAGTTTCAAAAGATTTAAAGCTATGGACAAGTCAAAAGTTAAAAAAAGAAATATCAGTAGCTTACCTCACATTGAGTCCAGTGTTCTCCTTCCTGCAATGTCGGTCTTATTCAGGAGGTCGTTTCTCATTCAGGTTTCGGTCTCCACCCCGCTAACCTGATCCTTCAATCAACCTTCAGTGGACTGAAAATAGAAACACCCCCCACTCCCTCCCCAAATGTCCTAATTAGTTGCCTTTCTCTTCAGCTATGAAACACCACCCTCCTCCCTTCTCTCTGGTCACACTATGTGCTGGCAGTAATACTGTAACTAGAGGCACAACAATGCACTCTATGATAAATGTAAAGCACACAGTGTGCTTACATCACATCACTGTCACCACATCCACTGTTTCGCTGCATCTCCAATGCTCTATTACTTTAAAATAACTTAGGAACTACAGGGTCTTTTTGAAAACGGATTGAAGTTTTGGACAGTGCAACATGTAACCCGATGCAATGGGACAACGATCGGACTTGCCTTTGTATAACTTTAAGGACTATGGACTATGGGCTACTATGGACAACTTTACTAAACACATGAAATCCATACGTCTTTGGTCTGGAATCGTTTAGTAATTTTACTTTTATTTGTGAGAAGGCTAGCACTTATCTCCCATGGGTCACTAGCAGCTTTCTTTGTTTGAAACATCTTTATGTCTAACCAGATGGATAGCGATACCTGAAAGGGTGATAGTTCTGGCACCTCTTCTGCCTCTGACATGACATGTAATATTGGATTAAAAACAAAAATTGGTGCTTCATCAACTTCTTGGACGAAAGTCAAAACTATAACTAGAAGCATGCAAAGAAAACAATATTGTAACCTGAATATATTTCAGCTATTCTTGATGTTTTTCTTCCATAGCTTAAAATAAATGTAGAGCCAAGGTGTCATTCCCACTGTGCATTTCTTATTTTTCCAGTGTGAATTTTAATAGTTTGTTGTATACATTTAAATAGTTCATGTTGACTGTTATGTTTTGTGCTCTTGGAGTATAATACGTTACTTCTGCTTTTGCTCAAAATGTGACAGAAAGTACAATGGTTATAAAAAAACCCAGTGTTATAGAGGTGTTTTTTTTGGGGGGGGGGGGATTTAGAGAGGTTCTCCTCTTTGATCTTTAACAATTACCACTTATTGTGGGGGTTATTCATCAAGGGATAGCGCCAGGTAGTGCCTCGTAGCGGCAGGCAGCGTCTGGTGAACGCTGGGTGTGGTACGCAATGCCACATTTATGCGAATCTGGTAAGCGACTCTGGAATCTGGCCGAATTTTCCATAATAAAAATGTGTTATGCATTTTCCGCATTTGCTAATTTTGTCTTCATGTTGGATTTTTTTTGCGGATAAAGTCTGTGAATAAAGAAAAAAATGTTTGCTTAATAGGGAGACAGGAAAAAACATTTCTGCAACAAAATGTGTGAAAATTCTTGCACGGCTGCTGAATTGAGCCTAAAGACAGCCAAATCAGATTTGTTTGGCATGCAGTAGATAGTATAGTAATAAATAACCCCCCATCTGGGAGTAAAGCTATAAATGCGTTTGGGGCCCAGAGTGAATCCATTCTGATGCTCCAGCATCTAGTACATTGGGCTTATTGGGTAAGCTGAGAAGGGTATGAAGCTAAAAAATTAAACAACGCTTTTACAAGATGTAGACCAAACATGCTCAACCTGTGGCCCAGGGAGCCACATGTGGAACTTGGGGAAATGCAGTGTAGATAGGGGCATAATGCATAAGAAGCTGCTTTTAGAAAATTATGATGGGGTAGATTGAATAGGCTCATAAAAGGAGCTAAACAGAGGCTCAGCTGGGAAGGTGGGTTTTAACAGTGATCACAGAGATATCACAGAGAGATCACGGAGAGTTTACACAGCAGAGCATCCAAAATCCGGAAAAATTCTGGTGATAGGTCCACTTCAATGGACATTGAACTGCACTCTTTAAAAATACAGATCCCAAAATCTGAACACTGTCTGAGACAAGCTTTAAAGGAACGCTCCCCTTTTTGTCAGGTGTTTTGTGTTCTGCCTCATTGTTTTCATCTTCTGGGATAAACATGTGTGTTAGGATTGTGCTCCCAGACCTGTGAGTTACCTATCAGCATGCTGCTTCCAAGTTTCCTATATTCTCATGTGTCTGTGATCCTAAGATGGGCGCTTAACTGCTCCTGATGGTCCCCCAGGTTTCTCCCTTTTCCATTACTGTTTCTCCAAAGCGATTTTTATCTCTCCAGCTTCTGTGTTTTCTGCAAAGATCTACTCTTTTAAACAGTGGGATTCCAGGGCTAACTCACTTTTCTATCCACACCAATGGCCGCACACTTTAAATCCAATTAATTCAATTTATTGCAGAATTGTACATAAACAAATAGACATACACAACACTATATACACAACACTATAAAAACAAATATTAAAAACCAAAGTGGGGAGGAACTCCAGGGCTAACCAATTTAAATATAGATAATCATCACAGCACCAAAATAAATGTTTATGAATGTATATTGGCTGGCGCTTGTAGGATAAAGTGCTTAGTGCATGTGTATATAATGATTAAATAAATAGAAAAGAGAACACTATACTCGTGCCAACAGAAAAAAAAAAAAATATATATATATATATATATATATATATATATATATATATATAAAGATAACTTTAATAAATTGATACAGTTGTGCAAAGTAGCACTGTGCAAATATAATAAAGTGTCTAGTGCCCAAAGTGCAATTGCCTCTAAGGCCCTTATTTAACAAGGGATAGCGACAGGTAGCGACTGGTGAGCGACCGGTAATGACGGGCCCCGCCACGAGAACGCCGGCTCCCCACCACAATCACACATTTATCAAGCCGATCCTGCTTAGCGACTGAGATAGCGCCATATAGCCACTCATTCATCATTATTCCAGCCTCAGCCCACAGCGACAGCGTCCGACCATGAACAGCGACAGGTATGACCTCTCGCTACGCTACAATGGAACAATCTTTAAATATTCATAATTAATTATTATTAATTTTCTTTGTTTTTTTTTTAAATGTGAACAATTCTGTGACCTCTTCTGCCATTTTTAATAATTTTTTTTTAAGGTAAAAAAAAAAAAAGTACAAAATTGATATTACAGGTCTGATATTAATGTATTCATATTACAAAATTATTTAAAAAACTTGTTTTTTTTGGTTTCCAAAAATATGGTTGTTTGGGGGTTAAAAAACTACTTTTAACCCATCGCCGCCAGCGCTCTGGGGTTTAAACATGCATTTTACAGCGCGAGAATTTTTTGAGCGGGATTTGTTAATGAATATGGTGGAAGCCGGTCGCTCTGACCAGTCGCTATCATGCGCTCCCATACAGCACGGAACCTGTCAAATAGCGACTCCTCACCCAATATTCAACATTACGGCAAACCGAGTCGCTATCAATTACCGAACAACGGCCAAGCACAGCGACTACTAGCGGGCGCTCTGAAAATGCCGCTACAGTCGCTCAACTTTCGCTACCTGCCGCTGTTAATGAATCGGCCTCTAAGTATAACTTGTACTGTGCTCCTATATTCAGTGATTAATCCAATAAGCGTCGCCATCACACATCAACATAATCTAGTTTTCAGTCAGTTAAACATATAATAATCTAAGCCCAGTGTCCTCCCCACTTACCTCACCTCCTTCTGCAAAGATCTATTCATATATTCTCTGGAGAACTTTTTTTTGCCCTATGTTTTGTCCCAGATGTTCTATTTAACCCTGTTTTTTTGCATTAATGCTTAATAATGTAATTAGATATAGTTTTTTTTGCTAAATTCTGGGGCACAATTACCAACTTTAATGTTGTTTGGAACTTTATTTTGTGTTTTTTGAAAACGTTTTATCATTCTCAACTCAAACCCAAAAAAGGGTTCAATCCCTAAAAATAACTTGCAGCTGACACTTGTATTATTCAGGATGTTGCCAGCATGTGTTTTTGAAATGAAATAAGCATTTTACTCATTGGAATCAGCACTTTCCTCCATCTATTTGCTGGAAGAAATTCACTCTTCAAATGTCCACATTGTGCCTGCTTTGCTGCTGTCTAAACATACCATAAATCAGGCGCCAGAGAAAGATTGGTGTGCATAAAGGACGCTAGTGGAAAATTTCAGCCACTGAAATGGTGCTCAATTGACGCTTAAAAGAAAGCGCATCCCATTTTGGTGACCGTGAATCAGACGGAAGTCCGAGCATATACTTGATGCTCTAAATTGCATGCGCAAACTCACCAGAGCAATGACCATAATTCGACCCTACTGCTGTTAGACAAAATCATCAAAAGGGGTATTACCTTTTAAATGTACATTTTTCTTATGCAGAGCAATTGTTGATCGATAGAGGGCAACATACCTGCCAGTCAAGTATATTTAAATATTTGTATAAATACAAGTTACCATGAAACATGCTGAAAAATTAAACCCCAAGACATGAGTTGGACATACAGTTTGATTGCTGTTCTTTTTGACAGATTCTAAAATCAAAGTACATTATTTGCCCTTCAGTTTCCTACTGAACTTTACAAGTTAGGGTCTCCTAACTGAAACACAGACTTTAGCCAGACGTGTGTTGGAGTTCAGCATTCGGCCAAACCCAGAAATGCTGGTTGATGGGCTGCTGAGTAGTTGTACAGCCACTTCCTGCTGCTGCACACTCTGCGAGGGGCCATTTTCCCAAAGTTCACGTCCCTATTGATATCAATGGGGACCAGGTTTGGGTCAAGTTCGGTACCTGAACCAAACTTTTGTTCAAAGTTTGGCTGGACTTGCCAAACCAAAACATGTAGGGTTTTGCCCAACACTATACACAGTAAAATACAATTTTGTTAGTCCTAATTATTAACCCTTTTACTTGTCTGGCTTTCCTCCCTGCTAGCAGTCCAAAAAAAGCCACTCAAATCTAATCCATTGCCTTCCCCACCCCTCTCCATCGATCACAGCATCTGTCATTGGAAGTTAGAGGAAAGAGGTTACCCATAACTGCACAGTGGGGGATTTTTTACTGTAAGTGCAGCGAGACTATGGAACTCTCTGCTGGAGGAGGTAGTCACGATAAATACACTAATAGAGTTGAAAGGTGGCCTGAATATGCCTTCCTTTCCTGTAATAACATTACCAGCTATGGATACTAGACCACTGGCTGAAGATTTTCTTTAATATACAGGTCAGATTGAACCAGATGGACTTAAGTCCATACATCCTCAATATTTTATAAAATATCTGCACTCATTTTGGCATTATGACCCCATGTACAATGGCCTCAATTCACTAAGAGCTGAAAATGATTTTCATGGTAGTAAATAATTCAATTCATGAGAAAAAAGCCCGAGAATTTCAGTGTTGATGAATCACCAGATAGGAAGACAATGAAAGCCAATGGCACTTTTTACTACAGGTAAAGTTTAATACTTTTCTCAGGAGTTAAAAAGTGGCATTGACTTTTATTGTCTTCTTATCTGGTGATTCACTAAAAGTGAAATTTTCAGGCATTTTTCTCATGAATTGAATTTTTTACTACCATGAATTTTTTTCAACTCTTAGTGAATCAAGGCCAATGTCTTTAATGCAGCTGTCTTGCTACAACTGAGAAAAACAACTTGCTACAGCTGTGATAAACAATAAAATATCACCAATTTGACAAAATAACTCACAGTTTTTCAATGTCAACATTTAGATTTATTTTGTATTTGTATGTGACTATATTTTAAATGCCTAAACAGGTAGACTACTTACACACTCTGCTACTACTTACACACTATGCATGTCTACCACTATATGCGGTGGAAACGCATATATGCAGTGCAGCGATGTACACAGCTCATGACGAAGGTCCGCAAGAACCTGTCTGCAGCAGGGCCTGACTGAAGGACAGTGGCGTGGGATCAGCAGCATGGATGGCAAGGGGAGGGTGAGTATGGCCCTTGCACCACAACATACCACAGTTAAAGCACAATACATGCGCTTTACCAGCGGTGCCCATACACTATTGCCAGTGTGCTGACTTAAAGTTGTATATAAATCAACAGGTCTACACTCGGGGCCTACAGGTCCAGATCTTTCCCACTTGGGCACTCTCTGACCAGTTCAGGGGTAAATAGGAAGTCATGCTTACAAATTGATAGTTAGAGCATCATAAAGTACTCCTATCCGGGGTTAAGGACCCGATCAAGGCTTTACAGGATCAATTAGAGGAGTTTGGGACTCCATAGTTACTCCATTTTTGAGCAATTTACAGAAGGATATTGCTGATTATGAAGGCGATATAGTTGCCAATAAAAAGAAAAAAATGGAGAGGGTTCGAGCAGATTTGCTGAACAACAGGGGTTTCTAATGCTAAAAATCTACAATGCCATCACTACTCATCAACAGGGCACACGTCAACAATCTAGACACAACAACCCTGAAAGAGGATCCCAGTCTGAATCTACCTCTTTTTATCCTTGGGAAGTGAGGTTGGCAGAGGAGCAGGCAGGGGAGCACAAGAAGAACAGATACACGGAGAGTGGATCATTGGGGTTCACTTCGCTTTTTTACTCGGGGGGGGGGGGGACGATTGAGGAATGACCAGTAGAGGTTAACCCACAGTTCCAAATATTAAACATTTCGGGAAAATATTGCTTAGAAAGCATCTTTCCAGGACTGATATGTTGCCACCGACTGTGGCATAGGATGATGAGTAACAGGAACGATATTCCCAAGACAGACTTGTCTTTGATGATTTCTACATGCTCTGGAAGGAACAGATCAACAACCTTCAACAGCACAAAACCTACAGGAAGCCTTCATCATTTACCCCCCCCCCCCCCCAATTTAACATCAGGCCTGTGGTCAACATATTCTTTAAGTTGGTCTGCTTTCTCCATCTATTCTTCTCCTTTTGCCCGGATGGATCCATCTTGACAGACCTATACCTGAGACCAACATAGATAACCCTTATACTTATGATTTAGAAAATGGACATATGTACCATCCTTCCATGCTAAGTGTGCAAAAAGGAAGCATGCCGTGGATACAGTGGAGATATACGTACAGCTCAAGTCTTGTGAATATGCATTGATTTTCCAAGAGTTGCATTAAATATACAAACTGGGATGAGAAATGCAACCAATATACTGCTCATCATTGACTATTTTTTTAGATTTTTTATTTTTATTCATATATATATATATATATATATATATATATATATATTAGATAATTGTGTCCTGTGTCTGTATACTTGTACTGCTCTTACTGACATTTTTTGGACCCATTACATTACTGTCTCCCTTGGGTCATTGTTATTGAATATTATTTAATGTTTTTGTATGGAATAGTTTGTATTAATTACTGATTTAGAATTTTGTAAGTCCCTATGCTCTTGTTTTTGTGTCCCCGGGTCTGCCTTGTTGGTGGTGGCCTGTTTCCCAAGCGGCTGATGAGGAGGTGATCCAAACGCTGCCTTTAGGCACTCCATGGCATGGTGGACTGTCCCCCACCATGTTGTGGGCTGCTGCCACTATTCCTAACATGTATTTGGGGGTGCTGGCCAGAGATCATCCTCTTTCGTTCGGTGGTTGGACCACAAGGACAGCGGTCTTCTGGATGCTTGGACGCACGAAGCTCTATCTTTGTGTGGAGCAGGCATCCTTCCCTTGGCATGACATTGTGACTCCAGGCACACTCGTGCCAAGCCACATCCAGGTGGCAGTATCCATCTGGCGCTTTGGCAGGAAGGTACAGAATATAAGAGCATTCAAGTCAATTGCTCATTTACCCTGAGGCGACGACAGGGAGTATGGGCTCAGATCTATGGGGCATCTCTGTCTTTTAACAGTTTTTCAGTACTGCTAAGTATCGTACTACTGTTTTTCTTTGCACTATTGGCACTTTCATTTTTTCCAGTATGGACTTCATATGAATTATTTAGTAGTTTATAGCACTTTATATGTCAGCCATTTGCTGTGGTATTTTTCTAGTAAGCACTTTGATGCATTTGTACAGCACTTAGCAATTTATAACAGCAGTACATGTTTCTATCCTGCAGCTGTTGCTGACAGGTGTCCTTGCCCCTTCGTGATGTTTTTATGTTAAAATGTATTGTGTGTTATGTGTTAATAATATTGATTGATTTTATTATTAACACTTGGTGGAGTAGCCTGTCTTAAGCAGTATCCCATCGGGGAAGGCTTTCCCCTATACTTCTTGGTTTGCAGTGCACTGATGTGGAGGACCCATTTATTAAATGGGCTGCGTCTTCTGGCTGTCTGTGACACGTGTGAGTATTTATATGCCAATGCGGAACTTCTACCTAAAAAAGTCAACCCAAACACCCCTAAATATATGGCCAAGATAATCTATAGTAGGATAAGACAGCACCATAGCTTTATGTTGCTATGCCCTGAGAGGTATACTCACATAGAGTATATATGTGGTTTTGCTTGGTGATACTGCATTTGCTTTAACAGTTTTATTTACTTTTTTCAATTACAAAGCTCTTAGTTATGTACAGTTGTTGACTTGCTGTACATTGTGAGCATGTTGTGCACATTATTCTGCTATCAGAGCTTTTCAGCTGGTTTGCCAAAGTACACCAAAATAATTCTTTGTGGTTTTGCTCTTGAGCACTGGTTTTATTTATATAGCCAATAGACATTTGCTGCTAGGTCAGCGAATAGAATAGATATATAATGTAACAATAATCAAACAGGTTAGTAGATTTGTAAAGAAAAAATACTGCTGGATGCTATACCCCTGGCATAGTTTTCCTATGAGCTTGTTGTCATTTCATTACATTGCCGAGTACAGGAAGGACTATGCTATGTTTTGGTAGCTCAGTTCTCATTGTCAGGAAATACCAATTATCAGAGTCGTACTATATATTTCATGCCATAGTAATACTAAATTAGCAACGTTTAACATGTGAGTAATGCACACAGACAATTTATGTTTCCAAATTCTGATGTCATTCATTTCATTTATTCGAAACAGAATGCAGCTATTAAAATAGTGTGCGGTAATTCAGGGAAGCCCATATTTCATGCTGGACATAAACCAAGGAAATGCGCAGCGCTTACAGCCCTTATGTGCCATACTACATATGCTCCTCATTTGCTATCCAAAATATTTTAGTCATAGGAAGACTGTGATCCAAAAAAAAACAATGGTTAAATGGGTGTGGAAAGCTCCATATCAAAATGCATCCTATTTGGCCACAAGGGATCTGTAACTTGCAAAAATGATTTCCCAGGATGCATTTCTAAATTTATATACATGCCAATAATTATAGTAAGGCATTTGTGACAAAAAGGCAACTGGATTTTTACGTAGATCTGCATCTCATAACACACTTTAAAAATTTTGATAACATTTTTTAAAGGAAAAAGACAGTTGGACCATGTCCCTGGACCACAAAATGCAATACAGTTGCTGTTAGAATTCTGCTACTGATTTCCCTAATCCTACTTCATTTGGTGGGACATTCCACTCTTTGCAAAGAACTTCCTCTTACCCTCACAATAGCACAATAGCATTTGCGGCAAGTGTAAATGTTGCCCTTTGTCTTTTTGGGCTATTCTGGATGAAAAAGTCAGTTAATTTGCATTGGTCTTGTTTGTTTATAAAGACAAATTAGACTCTTTCTTATTTTTAAAACAGGACAAAAGTAAAGCCCCTCTCTGGCAGCCAGGGACATAAACTACTTGAGAGGGTTTAATGCAGATTTTATGGAATAGCAGGCAGATTCTATGCTGCATAACTGCATGGCAGTGGCCATCTTGCCACATACATGAATCCGGCATCTGTAGAACCCAATGCCACAGTCAAAATTGCCTCACATAACAGTGTAATCCTCCCTTATTTCTAGTAGAAAGACATTGGCTGTGATGACTCATTGCTCTGCTGCACAGATGAAAGAATTGTATCATTTCATAAGATACATAATGTTTACACTGAGTGAATGGTGTGCAGTAAGTCCACAGTGAACAGTGATAAAGAAACATTGTTGCAACTCTCCCCTCACAGGCTCACACACACAAACACACACACACGCACACACACACTCTCTCTCTAGCAGCTTGTTATTCAGTGTGTGTGTTCATATAACATAATAAACATGCTGTCTGTCTTTTTGAGGCATTTATCTTGCATTTTGGTGTAGGCTGCTGCTGGCACAGCTCTCCCCTCATGCTTATGTGCCGCACCCATGCAGTTCTGCATCAATAAATCGGCCTGTTAATCCAGAACATCTGCATAGTTAAGCCCTCTCAAATAGTTTTGCCAGACAATTTATTATACATACTTTTTTTACTTTAGGTTCACTTTAAGTGAGGGGCCCAAATATTCACTGCACATTCAGAATGAGACATCCACTAAAGAGCTAAGTTAGGTTTGGACATATCTTGATCTAGCATGTAAGAATTTAACTAGACAAGGCAGATAATCCTTAAAGGCTGAGTGTAAAACCAGTTAATATATTTCTTACCTGCAAGACAACTGAATTCTGTTAGTCTGCTTACTCAGAGAAGAGAAATCTTCTGTACATAGAGAATGATGTGCCTCACACAGTATGATGCAGAAAGGTGTTGGGTTCACCTCTTAGTCTCACAATAGGTGGTAGTACTACAAAAATAATGTTTGCATTTGTTAGAGGACTAGGGGCTAGATATCAACAACTTTATTCCCCTGCAAGACATGATGACTAAGATTCTTTTATGTATCCACCTCCACCAACTCGATTGCTATCACTTTGTTTTTTGGTCTTTTTGAATTGTGGAATACTAGTTAGCACTTTCAATGTAATCTGGACAATCCTACATATGTGTTATGTAAAAGTAAAGAACAGTAATAGGTCGAACAAGCCCCCTGTTCGATTTGAAGAGTATTTGTCCAAATATGTTAGCCTATTATAAATATCCTCCTTCTTCTGGTGCTCACATGGGCTGTTCACACCGATCTCCTCTTCCACAACCCCCACAAGCAGTCATACTCACCTATTGTCTAGCGCACCTACACTGCCCAGACCAACTGCTGTAACACTTAGAAAGAGCAGAGAACGAGCTGTGGACATGACTGATTAAAAGTCCTGCAGCTTACACACTACATTGACTGCAATAAAGGGAGGGTGTGACTAGGGGTCATGCTCCTTCTGTAAGGTATTGTATACTTTGTATACTTAAACTCTTTGTGAACTGGTAAGGGCCTAAGGGATTCGTATACCATTTTAAAGGGTAGGGGGCTGGCATCCCAACTGCCAGTACTGGTGGGTGACATGTTGATACCCCCTGTCCGATTATCTGCACCCTTTCCTAGGCACCAGGGGTACAGAAGAGCCCAGTGCCCTGGGAGGGTATGGGAGGCCACCAGATCGACATGGGAGGGCACCAGATTAGTGCCAAAGTGCATATATCTGTGCAAAAGTGCATAGGGGCTGGAAAGCCGCCAGTGCCAGGGGCTGGTCCTTTGAGCCCTGGATTTCCAGCCACTATGTCTGGTGGGTTCTTGAAATCGGTCCCAAAATTTGCCCTGCCTACCGCATATGCTTACAATGGCCTTGATTCACTAAAAGTTGAAAAAAAAAGTTGAAGTAAAAAATTCAGTTCAAGAGAAAAAAGCCTGAGCATTTCACTTTTAGTGAATCACCACAATGACTATTCTGTAGTAAAAAGCACCATTGATTTTCATTGTCTTCCTATCTGGTGATTCACTAAAAGTTAAATTCTCATGTTTTGTTTCTCATGAATTGATTTTTTTTTTACTACCATGAGAATTTTTTTCAACTCTTAGCAAATCAACGCTATGTGCAGTTGTTGCTTTTAATTGCCCGAA
Organism: Gastrophryne carolinensis; assembly: GCA_027917425.1. Classification (NCBI taxonomy): domain Eukaryota; kingdom Metazoa; phylum Chordata; class Amphibia; order Anura; family Microhylidae; genus Gastrophryne; species Gastrophryne carolinensis. The sequence goes on along the minus strand of CM051234.1, from coordinate 186,227,277 downwards.
CAACTGCACTTTGTGTGTGTGTAGTCCTTTTGCTCTTTTTAGCTCTTTTTGAAGCAAGGCCTTAGTCTCACATTTTACCTTGATCTTTTTTCTGCAATATATGCAAAAATTAATTGAATATTGTACTTTTCCAGAGTTATTTGAAAGATATGCCACAGCAGGCTGTCATCATAGCGTGTCTCCTGCTCGCTTCAATTGCATAGATTAAAAATATTTTATTGGATTTATCTACAGATGTTTAATGGCAGAATTAACATATTAATAACTGTAAAGTGAATAACTGTCAAATTCAATACTTCATTCTAAGGGAGAGTGTTCGTCTTTTGTGTGAGGCCATGTATATATTTTGATTCTCTAAACTCGTCACAGCAAAATGATCGATTGCAAATACCAATTATCTAATATTTATGTATTTTGAGTCTTGCTGGGAAATAAAAAAAATATGTATTGCTGGCAGGATGTTTCATAACAATTATAATGATCCTGCACAATTGCATTGAATGTCAAATGTAGTTTAGTGAGCAACACAATTGTGTGTCTTTCTTAGCCTATGTTGTGTGTGGCAATTAAGTAAGTTATAGCATAAAGAATTGTTACAGTATGTAATTTGTTTGTTTTGTTTTGGTCAAACATACAGATGCTACAGTTCTGAGGGTAAAATATAAGGAGTCTGCAAAGGCCAGAAATCACAGAAGTCTCTGGTCTCACAAGTCCTGAGGGCTGCAATGGTTCTCGCTCACACCACCAGCCACCACAGGATACTGGCCACAGAATTTAAATCTTCCCCCATTTAGGTAGGAGCAAGTATTTGGAGGTCCCCTTTACTGTATTTTATTTCATAGTAAGAAATATGTAAATAGATGGGGATTTACAATGGATGTTTTAAAAAACTAAATCTAACAAACTACTTTATATTATAGTTATATTACCTACCACAAACTATAATATACTCATAGTAGGTGAAAACATTGCATGTATCGAATTCATGCAGGAATACCTTCTAAAATGGGAACCAGAATATTTGCCTGGGAAATCATATGGTCAGTCAAATAGTGGTTTACTTTAGAGTCTTTGTATGGATCATATCCAAGCATGGATGTAAAAGGAGTGTAAGAATAGACACAAAAAAGGAAAGAGAGCAGGTGCCTTACTGATATTAAAGATGAGAGGCTTTCATTTGGCTTTCCCATTGACACATCTGGCGAATCTGCACTCCCTGCCAAAGAAAATAGATGAGCTTCAACTTGCCTGCAGCAAGAGTTCTGACATCTCTACATCCACAGTGCTCTGTTTTATAGGGACATGGTTGAAAATGTCAGACAACTCCTTGAAATTTCCAGGGATGTCTATACAGAGCTAAAAAAGACTTAAGGGCCTCAAGACAACGTTGGGGAGGGGGATTTGCCTGTATGTAAATGTCAGCTGGTGTCTGGATGTCAAGGTGTTATCCAAAGGATGTCCTGGGCACCTGGAATGCTTTGGTGTCAAGTGCAGACCATTCTATGCCCGATGGTCCTGGTAGCTCTCTATATTCTACCTGACACATCAGTTAATGAGGCATTGAAATCTTAGAGCAGGGAGAAAAGGAATCAAGAGGCAGCTGTAGTGGTCATGAGAGACTTTAATAAGGCAAACCTCAGGTAAGGTAAGAAAAATTCACCCAGCGTGTAAACTATGCAACTAGATAGGTTAAAATTATTGATCACACAAGAGCCTAGAAGTCGTAACAAGGGCTCTTTGATCAATTCTTGGTCCACATGATCCCAACTTATGACTGACTTGAGACTGAAAACTAGCAGAATCACTGTGGGAACAACAAAAAAGTGGACAATGGCATTCTTGGATTATACTGATTGGGAGGCATTAAAAAAGAAAAGCTCAAACCTTCACACTGCCCTATTTTCACATTGCACCGCCAGCTCTTTCCTGCCTCCACACTGCAATTAGTGGAAAGGCTGTTCCTCCGAATTCAGGACTTCTGGTCATTTTACAACTGGGGCCCTGCTCTGGCTCATTGCCTGAACAGTGGTAGTGGAACCTGACATATCCAAATGTGCCATCTGCTGGGTCTTGAGGAACAAATACCTGCAGATTTCTAAGTTATTCCTCTTTTTGTTAGTATGTGGGGCCCCACCTATGGGACATTTCCTTATAGAACAATTTGAATATGTCAGGTTTCACTAGCACTGTTCAGGCAAAGAGCTAGAGAAGGGTCCCAGTTGTAAAATGAGCAGAAGTCCTGGATCTGCTGGAACAGTCTTTCCAATAATAGCACCATTTTTTTGGGGGGGGGGGGGGGGGACAACATGAGTGAGATATCTGGTCAGTTTAATTATCAACCTGATTTGGAGTTGAATATCTGAATGTTTCCCCAATTAAAAGATCATTGGAGTGATGTGTAAATCTTTAAAACTTTTGCGCAACAGAGTAACTGAAGACCAGGAGGTGATTTTGATTTTTTTAGCTCATTTATTACTACTTGGCACACACAGAACTAACACTATGACTTAGATATATTGTGTGAAACAGACATTTGTGAAACCAAGATTACGTATACACTGGATGCACAATCAGTCAACCCGATTTTCTACTGCAAGCTCTCATACATTTATAAAAAACGCAGCCAAAGCTCACAGCTGTCATACATTTTCAACAGATTCCTGTGGGCCTAGATGAGGTTTGAAGACATTCCTTTGCTCTTACTCATTAGTTAAAAGGAATTACCATAACATCTGATATTGTAGAAGAGGGAAATTTGCCATCCTGACCTTACCCAAAACATTCCGGAACTGGGGTCTAAGGATTTATTAGCTCAGATGGTCTGTAAAGGTCAATGGGGCCCTTTTGCAGAGTTTCAAATTGAAGTCAAAGCTTTACTAACCCGTGCTGAATTCATTGCTGTAGATAGTAACATTCAGTGTGAGTAAACTTGACATATGCATCTTACTGTTCCTTCCTAGATATTTGTCATAGGAAAGGCATGTTCCACCAGAGTAATTTCCAGCTGTCTGCAATGTGCTGATACACCACAGCCAATCATGGGAGAACGACTGAAATAAACAGGATGTTCTCAATGTGTGCGACAGCATGTGTGACAAACCTCCTGCACATTTTATAGCCTCCTAATGAGATTTAATGCTTTGTGTAACTTGCCTCTGTCCACAGAGTTTCTTACATAGACCTTGCACATCAGGCATAATATATTTATCTTTATGCTGGAAATTAATGTTTACACAATTAGCAGGTGAGATAAAAGAGATAAAAGATATTGCTAAAACTGAATATACAAAAGTCAATCACTTCAAATGTTGTCTCTCCGCTGTAACGTGTTCCTGTTAGTAGCCTTTCAGAAACTTGATCCACCATACAGTATTGCATAAGCTACACAGCAGAGGTATAGCAAGCAAGGAGAAGGATATTAGGGCAGAGGTTATTGTCAGAGATGGTAAACATGAAAAATGCCATTTCGTTGCACAGAAAAGGGTATCTGGACAACATCTACACATCAAATTAAATATTCAAATTCAAATCAAGGTTTACTGGTCACATACATCCCCAAACAAAAGTACAATATGCAGTTACATGCACAACTGGTCAAAATATGAATTTATGATTTTTTAAAAACAACCAAAAATATGAGCATAGAGCCTAAAATTCTAATATTATCTGTACATACATATGTACAAGGTTTTAGGTAATATCTTTGTCTTGTGTGCTGGTGCATATGAGTAATGGTGTGAAGTGACAGTTCTGTAGGACCCTATGTTCTGTGAACCCTTATCTTTTTTTCTGTCGCTTTATAGAGGTCTTGATTGTGAATTTGGATGACCTGCAGAAACTTCCTCATTCTCTCTTTTCTCTCTTTGTTTGACTTCAAGGGGCAAAATGGTAAGCAGACTATTGTTGGGCCAAGACCTTCTACGATGCTTTTGGCTTAGCCTGTGCATCGTTTCTCATAAAGTGTCTGCAAATCTGTTAGTAGTATTCTTATGATGTACTGATGCACCATTGTCAGGAGAGCCAACCAATCACGTCTTGAGTTGCACTTTGGAAGGCAGACTAAAATCGTAAGTAAGATAGACGCTGGTGGGCTTTCTCAACTACAGTGTGTTATGTGGTAAGACTATGAGGTCAATTCAGAGCCTGTTGAGAAAATGTACTTCTTTTTAGGAGAGAAAACTGCCATTCACTCACATTGTCTAGACAATGGTAGACAATGAAAGTGAATGGTAGTTTCTGAATCGACCCCCATGTATATCTTGTGAGATGTGGACTCCAAGACTACTCACAGGTGGAGGTGGAGATTATTCACATGTCACCCGATTTCCACCTTTTAATCTCTACCGATTAGGCTTCCTTATCGTTGTTCTTGATCAGGTCTCAAAGGAGGATACATAGCCTTGCAGGTATAAAGTGTTCAGTAGTGACCTAAGAACACATGGTGAGGTTGTGTCGGTAGGCAACTGGTAGCAAATTCAGGTTTCTGGATAGTGTGACACTGATCTTACCTCTGACTGGCAACTAGGCAAAAAAACATTAAGGCGGCCAATGTTTTTTTTACCTAATTGCGCCTCCAGTTGTGCCTCTAGTTTTTGCCCATAGCACCCTTTTCTTCCTTTGCAGCATTTCTTACTCCATAGTACGCCTACTTATAATCATCCATGCTCTTGGTGAGAAGTCTATTCTTGTACACTGCTGTGCCATTCTTTATATCCTTTCTAGGTTGGGGAAGGACCTGATGGTTTATTTGTAGATATTGTCATCTGCCAAATTCCCAGTAAAACTCAGTACTTTCTATGTATCAAGCCTTGTCTGCACTGCTGCACTGCTAGCATCCTGTGCAGTGGGTCAGTGAGGGCTGGGGCGGAGGCAGTGGCAGACTGGGGCCAAAGATTAGCCCTGGATTTTACTAGCCCCTAGCCAGTCCAAGACATCACTGCTGGGATCCCCAACTATGATGCCGGGGCTATAGCATTGGGGACTGGGGTTCCTTATCTTGTGGATACAGTGCGGCTGGGTACAGGGGGCTGAGAGGAGACTAAAGAGGACAGGGAATTAATGAGGGTGTTAAAAGCAGCAGTCCAACTGGCACCAAAGCAGTGTGGCCCACCAGGGTCTCCCTATGGCCAGTCCGCCCCTGGGCAGAGGAGATATTTCTGTCCAGAGGTCTACTTTAATAAAACTGTAATGATTTTTCTTTACCATACTGCATGTAGGCAGCATTTGTTACATATGAAGGGGCTAAACTTCTCACAGCTCATTCAGTCTAGTCAAGCTCAAAGAGGATCAAATCCCGTTTTGTCCAGTGTAGAATCTAAAAGAAAGAAATAAGGTATAGTGGGATTGAGGAATAATGTTAGTTTCATACTGCCATTTCCTCTGTCCTACATTGGCTCCCCATATTTAGGGAAGGAACGGCATGCCCCCTCCTGGAAGCAGGTGGCATACTGCAGTGCAATGGATTCTATGCAGGTCCTTCCTGACCCCTAAACTGCATTTTTTTGACCATTTATGTACTATAACTAATTATAGGCAAGCATGCTTGGGCATGTGGAGTAAGCATAATCCAGTCACTGACTGTGGTGGCCAGTGGCTGTTCCTATCCTATGCCAAAGGTAAACTGAGAACATGTCTGAACAGTTCAGGGTCTCAGGACCTTCTTATCTAACCAGAGTTGGCAGAGCAGCAGTAGGGGTCAAAAAGTGAGTATGGCCTTTTTGTTCTATTAGTTTCGATAGATCTTTTAAAGACAATAAGAAGAACTCACTGGCCCTGGTGCCATGTGGTCACCTTGCCCTGCTTTGTAAATCCAAATTACCCCCAAAAGAGGAGATCAATTATAAATAATTCCCAAATAAATAGGTCCCTGGCCTTGTAGCACTTCTAAAACAAAAAAAAAAAACAATAGTTTACTGTCAATAAATATGTTGATATGCCAGACCTGCCAGACCTGCCAGACCACCACTTTACTGCATATCTCCTGTTGGTTACCAGCGCTAGGCCACTCTTCATTGTACTGCAGGCATCTGCTTCCTTACTCATTTGTATTTATTTGTATTTATTTTGTCACTGTAGTGTTTTGCTGAAAGGTTGTGGTAGCCTTTTTGTATTGGGTGCTCCCATGGGGTGTTTGTGGGCAGCCATTGTATATTACATCCCTCCTATTGGTTTTGGAATAGACACTATCACCTATTTTTGGAGTTAAGCCGTGTTGTTTTTTTCGGCATTATTAACAGTATTTATGTATTGGTATTGTCTGTTCTGATAAACTCCTAAACTATTTATGATATTATTTATATGGACCAGTGGTGCTTGTGCCTTTCTCACCTTAGGATAGGCCCCATGCTCTTCATGGCGTTACTCCTAGGATTCAAGGTTGAAACACATGCTGTGGGACTTACCAAGATTTTTACGAAAACTTGAAAATATTGGTATACTAAATAAGAATAAAGTGATTTTTAGCTCACAAATGTGATTGTTGACAAATATAGGAAGTGTACCAGGCTCCTATACATGTAGTATTTTTGGGCCTCAACTTGATTGTTTCTATTATTTGTTGATCCTGCTCAGGGCAAACTGAAAATTTAGCATTTAAGCACACTGTGCTGAGTTTACGTGTTTTGGGTCAACAGAATTTTACTCTATAAACATATTTTAAAGTTCTTTGCATCAAAAGAACTTGCCTTCGCACCAGAATGCAAAAATTATTTCTAGGATCTATTCAGTGAAGTCTTTTTACTTATATAACCCTCCCATCTACATCATTAACCTCCATGTTTACAATCAAGAATAATCTTGAAGATCTTTTCATCGTGCTTGGCAATTAGCATCCAGTTTCAATTTATCCCAGTAGTGAACTGCAATATCACATGTTTTTCATTCTTTTCGATTCATAATCCTGATTGAGAATAGACAGTCTGAATTCCTGCGTCTGTTAGAACACATTACAGTAGTTAGTAATCTTTTAAAAGGTACAGTATCTATAATCAAAAAATACATGAATAAAATATAGTCACCTAACTACTTGCAGTCTTGATCCCTTACAGTACTGACAGCTGATTCGTTAACCTGAACTTCAAATAAATTCACAGAGCATATAAATATTGTTCTTAATCACATCCAGTGGGGCTCATCTGGAGGGTACTATTTACCAAGACAGGTATCCCTCTCAGTTAGCCACACAAAATTGGGTAAAAATAGTCCACATGAGTCCTGGTTCAATTAGTAAGTCTCTCAATAGGTTAAAGGTTGATTGGTTAATGTCCCCAGAGGGTTTACATTCATTAGGTGTTCCACTTCAAACAAATGCCTTCACCTTGTGCCCACCACCTGCATTATATACTCTTACCAGATGGTGGCGTAATTAAAGCATCTCTCAAGAGACCTCCTTTCAATCCTCTTGTTTCCTATAGGTTATGTATAGATATCCTTGCCACTCTGATAGTCTCAGATTAGTTAGACTGATAATTCCTCAGGTATTAAACATGAAAGAGACCAACAAGGGTATCTAGCGTGATACTGTTTTAATTCTAAATCCCATAAAGAATATTAAAATGCACTCACATTTAAGAGCAGTAAAAACAGCGTGTGTATTTAGCAGGCAAGGCTCTCACCACTTTTCCATCACACCCCGGCCGTTGGTGTCTATAGATAGAGGGGGAGAGAAATTTGCTGCTCGCTTCTATTAAGATTGGCTGATGCGCTGTAATCACTTTAATGTCCTGCCGCCGTCCGTCTTTCTGAGTTAACCTAACTCACTTCTAGTACAACAAATAATGTGAAATAGTTTAAAGGTTCAAAAGTTAAAAGATTAAAAGTTATATTTTTAATCTCAAATGCAACGATAGTCTGAATTTCTGATTTTAACCAGAAGGATGTTGTGGAATCACAGTAAACACAAAACCCAGTGCATAAATGAAAATTAGTGTTGCACACAAAACTCATTGCTTATGGCTTCTTGTAGGATAAGGATAGTGCTTAATTGAAAAAGTGGATTAGAGGGCAACACAAACCCCAGTGCTTAAGTGAAAAGGTGGGTTAATAGGCCACTCACAAAACCCAGTGCATAAATGAAAATTAGTGTTGCACACAAAACCCATTGCTTATGGCTTCTTGTAGGATAAGGATAGTGCTTAAATAAAAAAGGGGATTAGAGGGCAACACAAACCCCAGTGCTTAAGTGAAAAGGTGGGTTAATAGGCCACTCACAAAACCCCAGTGCATAAATGAAAAGGTTGGTTTGAGGGGGCACACAAAACACGGTGCGTAAAGGGAGATGTGGGATAAAGGGGCACACAGACCCCAGTAGTGACAAGCCAGTGGTATTAGTGCAGTAGTATTGAGCCCAACCCTACTTTAGCCCTAACTTCAGCCACTACTATGAAATAAATAGACCTATCTGTCCTTTCACAGCAGCCAGCTACTTGTCCCTATCTACTGCAGAGCGCACCGTGTGCGGCATGATGTGGACCCTGCCTTTTATATGGATGGAAGGGAGGAAAAGGCTGATTAGCTGCTTTGGAACCAATCATCCCACTACTGGGTCTGACCTGAATGCCAAACACACACTAGGATTTCAAATTGAAATCCTTGTTCGGCTTCAGGCACACAAACCCACAAAGTTCACCACGGATCAAAACTTTGCGGGTTGGATCCGCTCTTCACAAATCTTGGGCCCTTTTGCTATTACCAGACTTTACAACTTGCACAATGTGACCTTGCAATACCTTCTGGTGTTAGCCTAGTTCTTCAGGATTTCATATTACAGCAAGACAATGATCCAAAACCTTATAGTTTATGTCAGAACCGGCCGGCCTGCTCCCACCATGCCGGCATTTTTTTTTTTTTAATTTCAGGAAAAATTCGATCGGCACGAACCACAAAATATTCGGGTTCGTGCCGAATCGAATATTTCCTGAAATTCGGAGCGAATTGCGGTTCGTCCGAACCGGTTCGCTCATCTCTAATTATGAAGTCTTAAATCCTATTAAGCTTGTTTGGAAAAACTGGACAGAGGGTGAAAGAAAAGCAACCTACAAATGTGGCTTAACTATTTCTGCTATGCTTTCATTTCAGTACATTTCATTTAAGACATTAAATAACGTAAATATCCATGAAAAATGGAAAACTCGGGGTGTTCTAAAATTACTTCTTATACATATATATGTACATCAAAGTAGGGGTTGTTTTTAAATACCTTTATGCCCTCTTTATATTTACAGTATATTTACAGTATATTTATTTGGGTATTACGCTTAATCTCATCTAATATACAAAGGTATTGAAAGGTATAATAAAACTGTAGTCACTACTCTCTTTTAAGTGTAGGATCAAGAACAGCACTAAGACATCACACACATTTTTTGCAATACAATAATCTGAACCAACAGAGCAAGAAAAACCAAATCAAAACAGAGGTGCAATTAAAGTGGACCAAAACTGGACCTAGCATCTAACCAGGTGCTAGGTCTGGTTTTATACCCACCCCCTGGGTCATCCCGATTTGGAAAGCCTCTGTGGGAAACTGCTCTTACATCTTTCTCAGGCTCTGTGCAGCTACCCCCACTGTAGCGATAACCCTTATCGCCGGAGGGCTTCACCGCCCGAGACGTCCTTTTCCCAATCGTAAGAGGTGCTGCTGGAATTCCAGAGTCGTCCATGAGGAAACAGGAACAGCCCTTACAAGGGCTAGTGAATTGTAATATAGCGTTTCCCCCAATAAGAGACAGAACTCAGTATTGAGGGTGAAGGTGAAGTAGACTTTATTAGTGCCACTCTAGGCCTTATATACACAAGTCTCCATTGCATGACACACACACCGACCAATAGCAGCAGGGCACACAATCCCTCAACTCTGCCGGTGACGCAATCAGCAATACAATAGACGTCTGTAATAATGAATAACGTAATCAATCAATACAATGGCAGTCAGAACAATGAATAACGTAATCAATCAATACACTGGCAGTCTGTAATATGCTTAAGAAAAGGAAAGTAATGAACCTGTGTAAAGTCCAAAGGGGCAGAGAGTCTGTCACAATGCCCCCTTTTTGTGGAACACCCGGCAGACCCGGATTGACCCTGTTCGGGTTAACGTGGGGCTGTCCGGACTCTTGTTAGGGGCAGAGTTCTGTTTGCCGGGATAATCCATCTGCATTACCGTTTTGTCTACCGGGCCTGTATACACACACACACATACAGTTGTACTCACAGGGTGCTGGTCTTGTACACACACATGTACTCACAGGGTGCTGGTCTTGTACACACATACAGTTGTACTCACAGGGTGCTGGTCTTGTACACACACATGTACTCACAGGGTGCTGGTCTTGTACACACATACAGTTGTGCTCACAGGGTGCTGGTCTTGTAAACACACACACAGTTGTACTCACAGGGTGCTGGTCTTGTACACACACACTCTTAGCTCTGGTTGCAAGGCATTGAGAAAATGTTCTAGTAAAAACAACTGTAGGCTTCGGGGGTGACAGCGTTCCGGGCTAACAAAGCCTCCTTTACCAGATGGTAGTGTGGTAAGTCCGCATCAGGGATGGCCCGCAAAGCATCGGAAGCTTTCCCAGATTTTCCCTGATAATATGGTGACCCATTCCTCCGTGGGTACCCGGTGTAAAGCGCACTGCCGTTCAAAATCGGCCAAAAATCCATCACTCATCGTCACTTTCCTGGAAGGACTTAAATGCTACAAATGGAATCTTTTTCCCCCCAGTGTAACTGAGGCTCGGAGACACAGGGGCGCTGAGAGGCTGCTGGGTTGCGAGTCGCCGATCTTCCCTTCGCTTACTGGCCTCTGCCTCCGCTGCGGCGGAGACTTGGTCGATCAGTTCTTGTAATGGATTCGGCCATAGACCGACAATCTGTTCCGAACCGCTTGAACGAGAGCAGCGTCTTCATCGGTCTCTATATTGGTTTCGGTCCTCACTGCTGCACGATCCATTTCGATCAGCTCGGCTATCAGTTCCTGACGTGGGCGGTTGCTAGCTGACCTTCCCCGGCTCTCGAGTGGATCCTCCAGGGTCAGCCTTTTCAACTTGTCCTACTGACTCTCCATCAGGGTAGCACTCTCTCTGGGTACAAAGGACCATCCGACCGCTTGCCACCAATTGTAGCGATAACCCTTATCGCCGGAGGGCTTCACCGCCCGAGACGTCCTTTTCCCAATCGCAAGAGGTGCTGCTGGAATTCCAGAGTCGTCCGTGAGGAAACAGGAACAGCCCTTACAAGGGCTAGTGAATTGTAATATAGCGTTTCCCCCAATAAGAGACAGAACTCAGTATTGAGGGTGAAGGTGAAGTAGACTTTATTAGTGCCACTCTAGGCCTTATATACACAAGTCTCCATTGCATGACACACACACCGACCAATAGCAGCAGGGCACACAATCCCTCAACTCTGCCGGTGACGCAATCAGCAATACAATAGACGTCTGTAATACACTCAATCCGAACAATGCCATTGTCTGTGACGTAATTAATCAATACAATGGCAGTCAGAACAATGAATAACGTAATCAATCAATACAATGGCAGTCAGAACAATGAATAACGTAATCAATCAATACACTGGCAGTCTGTAATATGCTTAAGAAAAGGAAAGTAATGAACCTGTGTAAAGTCCAAAGGGGCAGAGAGTCTGCCACACCCACTATAACTATGCAGGGGATACCGCACACTTATCAACAGTGCGGCTAAGCTCCCATTTATTTTCTTTAGCTGCATATTAATATGCACAGCTAAAGAACATGATTGGAGCAGATGCAAGGCTGTGCCGTGGGAACACTGGTGCGGTATCAGTGGCAGACTGGGGACAAATATCAGCCCCTTGCCAGCTCGAGGCATCCTTGCTGAGCCCCCCCCCCCCCATGATGCCTGGATATAGCATTGGGGTCTGGGATACCTTGGCTTGTGGGTACAGTGAGGCTGGCTACAGTGGGCTGAGAGTGAGACTAAGAGGGCAGGCACTAAATAATAAAAGCAGCGGCCCAATTAGCCCCAATGCAGTGCGGCCAACCAGGCATTGTTCCGCGTCTCCCTATGGCCAGTCCGCCCCTGTGCTGTATGAACAGGTTGTTCATTTTTAGATGATCTATTTTTTCAAGAGAGTTTCCATGTGTTACCGCTACAGATGTTAAGCTAACTGACCTGTAGTCACTGGCTTGTTCTCTGCTCCTCGTTTTGTGGAAAGGCACAACAATGTAAATTCTCCAATCATCTAGCACACTCTGGCAACTGCACACATGGGCTGGCACCCTGAGTCAACAGACAGGTCGGAATGCCTTCTGCTCTATGCCTAGCTGGTTATTTTGCAAAATATATCTGTCATGCCTGGCATGAATGTGGTCTTGAACCGGTGATATGCCAGCCACCATCACTCCAAGTCCACTGCTCTAACCACTATGCTAATTGCTTAGTTACTGGTGGGGGTCTGCTGGATTTGTGTGGTTCTTCCCTGGGTTCTAAAGCTGCCATGTTTTCCATCCCCGAGCTTTAATCATGCTGTTGCTCCCCAACTCTGCTACCACCACAGGACTACCTGAGTCTGTTTACTGCCCATCTTAAAGGGCGCTGCTAAAGAACTGGGTTGGTTATGAGCTTTCCATCAAGTACCGGACCTCCCATGGCCATGTAGGCAGCGGCTTGCCTCTTTGGTGGCACAGGCGGATTGTTTGTATTTTGGCCCCAAGGTAGGAATTGGCTGCCTGACTGAGAGTCGCCTCTCTGTCCCAATCCCTAAACCAGGTGATTCCCAAAATGCCCAGACTAGCCACTGACTTAGGGGTTTATTCATCAAGGGATAGCGCCAAGTAGTGCCTTTTATGCGGCAGGCAGCATCTGGTGAATGCTGGGCACTGTATGCAATACCACATTTATGAAGGCGATTCTGGTGAGCGACTCTAACAGCGCCATGTAGCGTACGATTCATCATTACAAGTCTGGCATTAAAGTATTAATGTCACAATGTTACCTACAATGTAATTCCTGTGTTTTCGCTTTGTTACTGGTGGATATGTGTTCAGAATTTAATCACACAGCGTCTGGCGCTCTATGCTATAGCGACCAGATCCAGAGCGCTTACACTGTGTGAGTCTGTTTTTTTGTTGAATGTGGTGTGAGTCGCTGAGAGTCGGTCGCAATGAGCTGGCACTACCTCTCGCTCCCTGAAACGCTGAACATACATCTCATTCATCAATGCCGGCCAGGTTACTACAGCGAATGAGACACTCTGTTACAGCGCCCGAAAGCCGATCACAGTGTATACTAGGGGTCGCTTTTAGCGCCTATGTACAGATGCTTATCTGCTGATACCTGCCGCTAGTAATGAATCAGCCTGCCAGTATGCGCATGACAATATCAAAGCCATCTATATAATAATAATAGAAATAGTATGGGCAGCAAGGTTACAAAATTAAAATTTAGGTTGATATAATCTACACATGCTGTCTAACACCTTTGTGAGAATCTCTTCAACAGTTTAGGGAAAATCTTCCTGGATAACATTTGATTTGCACCATACACGTACACTCATACAATAAGACAGGGTCTTATATTAAGTTTCGTTCCAAAAGATGAGCTAGGGCACCATCCTGGTGGGTGCCACTCCATAAAAAAAATATTATTTTCAGGGGTACCTGGCACCTTATTGATGAAATGGCTGTGACCTTAGGAACAGCCTTCTGTTCCTGGTGCCCCACCAGCTAATTATCTTATTTTCCAATGTAACTAGGGCTTATTTTTGGGTAGGGCTTTTACTTACAACATCCTCAAAAATCCTGAAAAATCATGCTAGGGATTATTTTTGGGGTAGGTTTTATTGTTGGGGAAACAGAGTAGAAAGAATACAACAGTGTGTTCAATTATTATAACTACAAAAGGCTTCCGATGATTTCCCTCTTCTAAAACAAATTATAAAAATTGGCAATTTTATTGACTTCGCAATTACTATCACAATACTATCATACATGATGTACAAAATAAATTAAAACAAAAGATTCTGTGAAGAGCCATTCAAGTAAATTGCACATATTTCAAGGGCATCTGCTTAGTTTCTAAACAGTTGAATGAGTTTTTACAATTCAGCTCTGCCAAATAGCTAACAAGCCCTTAAATCCTATGTGACTTCTTTATATGATTGCATAATTGTTCCCAGAAATAAGGACTATAAAACCCTATGTCATGTTCAACCATAATTAGGAGGAAGAAGAAACGAGTTGTAAAAACGACAAGCATAATCCAAAATTATCCACTGTGACATTTATTTTGCAAGCACAATTGAAACAATAAAAATGCAAAGTGATACAACATTTTCTTCACTTCCTTTAGATGTTTTTTTCACCGTCTTGCTTTTTGACCACAGTGTTTATTGTCATTTCTGGCAGAAAGAAAGGTGCGTTTTAGGATGTTACGTCAAAACATATCACAGAATGTTGGTATATACATTTATTATGACTCCATTCTTTTGATTTCAGGTTAGCACTGTTTTACAATATCAGTGAAATGAGTGATCGTCAAATAAAATGGCTTTGGCTTTTAGTAGAGGAACCATATTTTTCCACTTTTACTCATACTGAGATATACATATTACTATACTCATTCTGTATATTCAAACATGTAAGGAATACACTGAACTCTAAATATGGCCATGATTACCCAGAGAGTTTTCTAGGAGCAGGACACCAATAGACTTCTGTAGAAATGAGAGCTTCAGAGACTGAGCTCTTCTCCACGTAGAGAAATAAGACCAGAACACAGAGCTGGACACTGAGGAAACTAAACATAAAGGGCTTTATTGGAAAATTTACAAAAGCTTCAAACTCATGCAACCAACATATGTGGCAGACATTACAAAATGGCAATAATAAAACCTGCTTTCTGTCCTTTTGGCATCAACTATGTGCTCTAGGTAGAAGCATAGCAGGGCTCCTAAGTTTGCCCCCTCTTCAATTTAATTCCTCCAGGACCACACAAGAAAGTGCTCTAACAGCCACTCTCTCACTTGGGCTCTCAGTGTGAGTGAGCATGACAAGCCACTGTGGTCCTGCAGCTGTCTTTGACCACAGCAGATCATGCTTATGATTCATAAAGCTGCTCCATGACATGCCCTTCCCAGCTTAGCCACATCCCAGGAAGTATTTACATATAATATCACATTTTGAGATTACTTGAAATCAAAACATATTGGTTTAGAATCCAAAGGTACCTAGCTAAATAGACAAACAAGGAAAGCAGAAAATAGGGCAAAGGGAAAGCAGACTAGAGGGGCTTCAGGTACCAGCAATGCTGTGCTCTGCCCGGGAAAGCAGGATTATGTAACGGGCAGGAGCTCCAAAGACAGAGCTCTCCTCCACATAGAGAAAGTGGGTCAGAGAGTAGAGATACTAAACATAAATGGCATTATTAGCAGATAGAAAATAATATAAAGGACTTTTGACATTAACTTCAGGCAAATAATAGAAACACTGCTGACTACCCTGTTTTCCAGAAAATAAGACCTACCTTGAAAATAAGCCCTAGTAAGATTTTTCAGCATTTTTTTCCCTAATGTGTGAAATATAAGCCCTACCCCGAACATAAGCCCTAGTTACAATTCATAATCCAGCTGTCAGGCTTCAGCAGAGAGACAGGAGTGGCTGTAAAGGAGGGTGTGGACACACCACAGATGTAAAGCAGGGTGAGGACATATCAAGTCACACAGGTAAGCTTGTCTGTCAAGAGTGAAATGTCTGCTCTTGCTGGCTCTACATCAGCCTGCCGTCATGCCGGGCACATGGCCAAATCCCCCCGCATCCCCCACCCAACAAGCCGGTTCTGTACTGCATGTACTGTACTGGAGCTGCTGTACTGCCACCACCATCTTGCTAGCTGCCAGCGAGCTATAAGACATCCCCTGAAAAAATCCCAACACCTATTTTCGTAGCATAAATTAATATAAGACCTGATTTATTTTCTAACCTAGAGTGGGCCACAGAGGCCAGACTTTCCCTGGAAAGACCAGAAACAGATGCAAGCATCCTCCGAGAGATGGATGGAGGTCTGTCGAAACTCAGGGCAGAACTGGATGGTATTTCTTTAGCAAGCAATGCTACAAACTGGATGAAATCCCGCTGTACCTGAGTGAGGGTGTGGCCCAATATTAGTAGGGCTCAGTCAGGTGCAGCATAATAGGAGTATTAATGGCCACGAAGCCCCGCAGAACCCCCGCTGCTGACCACTGGAACATAAACTGTGCTGCAAAAAGCAACACAGGTCCACCAGCAGGATGACTGAAGAACTACCTGACCATGACATCAAAATATCAAATCAGAAAGAAAATGTACATAAATAATGTACATACAGTACAGACAAAAATCTAGCCGAATATAAAATGATATGCAAGGGTCTTATTTATCAAACCTATTCTGCCGCCTACGTCAAATTGATGCAAATTAGGTTGCAGCCAAATATATGATTTTTACATTGGTGTCTGTTGCTGCACTGCAGGAAATACATTTACTAAAACATTATTGTTGCAGCAACATGCACTACTCTAATTTGCACCAATGTGGCGTAATCTGGCAGATAGTGCTTGATAAATCAGGCCCTAAATCTATAAAATAACCATCACATGGTACTGAAATACAGAATATTAGATTGAAAGGCTAAACAACCAATTCACATGAATGAAACCAAATGGTGGGCAAATGCATACACGTCTAGCTCACATCCAGGAAAATGTCCTCTTAATGCACAGGGGTCATACTTGGAAATGGAAGCTTTGCTGGAGAGAGTATGCATCTGATACCTGTCACAAGTCCTTGACCTATGCAAAAAAGCAGCAGTAGTCCCATCAACAAGAGATTTTTTCAGGTCACTGTGGCTCAGCCTAGTTTTAGGTAGCAATTAGGGCCAGATTATCATTGATACAATGAAGCACCTGCTTCAGATCCCCCTGCAGCC
Source organism: Gastrophryne carolinensis (assembly GCA_027917425.1). NCBI lineage: Eukaryota > Metazoa > Chordata > Amphibia > Anura > Microhylidae > Gastrophryne > Gastrophryne carolinensis. The sequence continues at coordinate 186,210,328 of CM051234.1, read as the reverse complement.
CAGGGAGCCCTTGGCCCCCAGCATCTTTATCAGCAGATTATGAACCGTGGAATGCACCTGGTGGGCCATTGAGTGGCAGAAATGCCACTTTCTTTTTTTCTTCTTCTTTTTTCTCTCTTTTGGGTATTAGAAACATTGAAACATAGAAGGTTGACGGCAGAAGGAGACCATACGGTCCATCTAGTCTGCCCTTATGTGTATACTGTTTGTACTCTTTAATTTAGGATAGATGTGTGCTTATCCCAGGCATGTTTAAATTCAGTGACTATTGATTTTTCAACTACCTCTGCTGGAAGTTTGTTCCAAGCATCTACTACTCTTTCTGTAAAATAATATTTTCTAACATTGCGCCTGATCTTCCCCCCGACTAGCTTCAGGTTGTGCCCCCTTGTTCCATCATTAAGCTTCTTCTTAAAAACACTTCCCTCCTGAACCTTATTCAATCCTTTCACATATTTAAAGGTCTCAATCATGTCCCCCCTCTCCCTTCTTTCCTTCAGACTGTACAAATTAAGTTCTTTAAGTCTCTCCTGAAGTTTTAAGTTTAAGTCCTTCCACCATTTTCGTTGCCCGCCTTTGGACCCGTTCTATTTGAATAATGTCTTTTTGCAGGTAAGGTCTCCAGAACTGCACACAGTATTCTAGCTGTGGCCTCACCAGGGCTCTATACAGCGGCATCACAACCTCCCTCTTCCTACTGGTGATGCCTCGAGCTATACAGCCGAGCATCCTGCTTGCTTTTCCCACTGCCTGGCTACACTGTCCACTCATCTTGCAGCTATCAGTAATCAGTACCCCTAAATCTCTCTCCTCCGAGGTCCTGGCTAACACAGTTCTGCCCATATGGTACTCAGAGCAGGGAAGGAAGATGGATAGACGATGGGGGTGGGAAGGTAGGGAGCGTTATAAATTAAAATATATAGAATACCCCGATGAAGACGTGGCAAAGTAACAAATTCCCATGGGGAAGTTATGGCTGATAGCCTGGTTACTATTGGCCAAAATGAATTCAATATTTGTTACAATAGCTGAAAAAAAAGGGAAAAAAAGAAATGGGGTCACTGACCTGCTGGCCTTTTATTTTTTATTCAGCAGGCCATTCCTCCCCTGCAATTCCTCTGGTATAACAGGGGAGCCTGTGGTAGAGGGTGTGATGTTGGTGGGGGTACCCCTTATAAAAGGAATATTCTGTACCACCCTTAACCTGGAACTAGTAGAACGCACAGGCAACACTTGCCCATGATGGTCAAAAATGATATCAGCCCCATCTCTAATACCTACAGCTTTAAACGTGAAGACACCATCAGCACAATATTTGACTTCCATCCCACAGGAGACAGCTGCTTCATAGTTCTTTTCTCTGTGCACCCATTGGCCTCTCTATTGTAGGGCACAGCAGGCCCTTTCTGGTCTGTATCCTAGCACAGTACCTCAATTCTCAATCAAGGACTGTAACACATTATATCAGCAACATGGAGGTCTTCCCATGAGTCTCTTTCTAATCTGTAGCTATGTGTATGTTAAAGTGGACCAACACCCACGGGTGATCGGCCCGGGAATCTATAAGATTCCCGGGCCGATCACCCCCCACCCCGCGGGACATCCGAGATCGGGATGTCCCGCGGGGTGAAACCCCCCCCAAACACCCCAACTCACCTACCTTATCTTCGGCGGCGGCCGGCCGCCGCCGCCTCCCTCGCGCCCCTGTAGGCGTGCGCGCGCCCGCGCCGGCCGTCTGCGAATGGCCGGCGCGGGCGCGCGCGCGCGTCAAAAGTGACGCGAGGGAGGCGGCGGCGGCGGCCGCCGCTTAGACGTTCCTTGTACGTTGGCGCTGGGAGCGGGGAGAGGTGAGTTATTCGGGGGGTTAGGGGGGGTTTCACACAGCGGGGCACCCCGATCGGGGGTGCCCCACCGAAGTGGACCAAGACCCAGGATAGTCAAAATCCTGGGTGTTGGTCCACTTTAAGAACCTCCTTAAAGGGCTAGCCTACATCCTGTTTTGCTGGTGTCTAATTCGTGTCTAAGTTGATTTGGTTCTAAATAAAACCAGTTAGGTGGGTTTTGAGTCATCTTAGCACTTAGCCATCATAGCTTTTCTGTCTCACTCCTATAATACTTTATACATTGCTATAGAAGATGATAAAAACTAAATAAATAATAATATATCTATTCTTCAAATCGTCTGTTCAACAGATAAAAAATGAAATTCTTGCCTGAAAAATGTAAATGCTGGAAAACAATAAAAGCTAAAGATAATCATTATTTAGTTTTTTTTTAAAAAAAAGCGTATTTTGCTATGTTATAACTTACACAAAAAGTTTTGGAGTTAAATTCTGCTGTATTAAAAAATATATAAAATATACAAGTGAAAATACTATTACAAAACAAAATAAACCTAAAGGTCATGTACACATTTTACACTTACAATTGCTTTAAATAATATATTTTAGTCTAACTTTAGATAAAGATTAGTATTATTTTATTTTTTTCTTAATTACTGGTGCTACTCAGGCTTTAATAAAATAGCATGTATGGCAGTGCCTTTTGCTATGTGTATCATAGAAGCAGATAAAATAGTCAAATAGAATTGTAAGAATGACCGTTAAAAACGTTTAGACATACAAACATAAAATAAGTATTCTAAGCTTTTTAATTATTTCTTATTTCTTGTTAACACCCCAGACCACTGTACTGCTATTTATATAAAGCCTTTGTAGGTAAGCATGTGACTGAATAAATGGCACAGCGGGGATCCTTCAAGTCGAAGAAAGGAAAAAATTGTTTGGAACGATTTGCATTAGTTCAAGGGTAACCTTGAGGACTTTACAGATGGTTTAGTGCCATTCTTGAGCTGGGTAAGCTGTCTTTCATGTCAAAAGTCTTTTCCTGCTTTCTGATCAACAGGAAGAATTGTGGCAGCCATGCTGTTCACCTAAGCTCCTGCAGGGGCTCTTTTTCTTTGATCACTGATATCGTTTGCAATGGAGTTAAAATAGGGGGCTGCTGTGATAAGCCGAGGCTCTGACAGCGAACAAGAATTTTCCCTTTCCATTTAAACAGCTTCTTTTCTTTTCAGGTCTTGGGAACAGTTAATCTCTACACAGAGGGTCTAGCGCTAAGGGCCGATGTAAGGATGTTTTTAGAATCAAACTTAGAGTAAGATATTAGCAGTTGAAAAATGTAATTTAATGTGAACAGTTGAGCAACTTAATGCCTATATATATATATATATATATATATATATATATATTAGGGAAATATATATATATCAGGGAGGACAAAGAGTCTGAATTAAGAAGGCTTTCTTCAGCTCTTCTTCTGCATACACTAGAAAAGGAAGGTGTAAAGTAGGTAACTACATACCGGTAAATGAATGCAATTTCTGTTAATTATTTGCAGCCAAATTATTTATGGCATTTCTGTGGACCTCCGGCTATGGCCAACTATCCTGCATTTCAAGCCTTTTTTTAATGAAGTACCATCACATTTTCTTATTTTCCCAGGCAGTGTTAGAAGGGGTGCCTGGGCCCACCAGTAGAACTGAGTCTGGGGGCCAACCTCACATTAAGATACAAGTATTGGTGGCTTACTTTCAGGGCCCATGCACAGAAACATTATGCCATACTTTGGTGGCTATGTGTGTGCACTTGGGATGCCACAACTAAGCTGTAAACATAGTTCAGGTTTTGGTGATGATGGCACTAAAAGGGGCCCCTAGTACCCGTGGCTCACCATTTTTTTCCCTGGTAACCCTGTGGGCCAGTCCGAGCCTGGTCCCAGGTACTACCCAATACAGATTTTTCTTGGAAACTATAGGTCTGTTATACTGGACTATTCTATGATTGCTGGGCTCAGCAAAGGCTTCTACAGTAGCAGAGTTGGCACTAAACTTTGCATCCTTCCCCCCGACACATTTTATTAGAACCCATGCATTTAGTCTGGACCTACATCCCCCCTTCCAAGTTCTTGCTCTCATGTTCTACCTCTTAGTGAGCCATCCCTCTTTCGATCTGGATATTCATCCGACACACACAATGCAGCAGCCGCCATGATAAATGTAAGCCTCTGGCTGCTAGAATGTGTGCTGCCTCCCCCTTTTTACATTGACCATGGAGTGGACCAGCTCACTGCAAACATTCAGTTAATATGCCTCTCTACCATTATTCACCAGCATGAATTGGTCTAGGATTATGAAATGTAACTGTTTTCCCACATCAAGCATGTGCTGGAGATTCTTTTGGAATTCACCCACTATTTTAAAACAAATAGGTGAACAAGACTCTGTCCTATTTTTACTGTAACAGAGTGGGTGTAACTGGACGCACTTTATCTGTATGAGGCAGGTGGATGGCAAGGAAGCTGCTGTGGGAGACAAAAAGGCCATGGGACATGACTGAAGTGCTCCTAAACAAGGCTCCCAACCCCCCCCCCCAACTGTGACCCTGGCACTGTAATTAAGGCAGCCCATTTCCCAGGGCACGGACGCACTCACTGTACAGCTGGGATGTGGAGGAAAATTCCTATGTGCGCAAGGATACAATGGCCACCTATGCATTTCTCTCCAACTTCTATGTATTAGGCAAATCTCTATTTTCCATTTCAAAGTGTATTCTCTATAAGGTGGGAAATGGGGCAAATTCAGAGCAAACCATAATCGCTGGACCTTGTGATTCTGCCTCCGTATTTCCACCCGTGCACTTGTGAACAACACATTCCATGAACATACCGGTGAATAAACACTATATTAGTGTTTACACACAAGTGAATACCCCAGTGAATAAACACTATATTAGTGACTACACACAGGTGAATAACACACTAAGGGGCAGTGAAGTGCACACGTGCCTGGAGCGGTGGGATTCCTTTCTAAAAAATTAAGAGAAATTTTAAATTAAGGTATCACCTCTTGTTGTGCTGTCTCTCTGATGGGAGTGGCAGGGCTGAGTAATGCAAGCGCACTGTTTACATTGCATTGGAGTGAGCTGGGATTGATTCTACCCTAACAGAGGGGGTGTCAATCTGGCGCGAGCCTCAGGGTTGTATTTGTGGTCAGGATCTGGGGGGAGGTGCTGAAGGCAGAGGAAGAAGATGAATTCCCCCTTCCTTTCTATGATATCCATTGCGGAGTACAATGCCAGCACATTATTCTCTACTGGTGTTCCTGGCTAAGCTTTGTGTACCTCCAGAAAGTTTGGAGCAGGGAATTTGGCCCCTGACTTCGAATCCCAGTGCTATGGGTGTGTGTGTGAGGCCATGGAAGCTGATGAAAAGTAAGCAGGGGAGCCATGATCCTATGGCTCCTCTGAAGTCCTAACAAAAGTGGACTTTTCTCTGTCATTATTTGTTAGGAAAATGAGGGTTCAAGTGCTGAAAAAGAGAAGGTGACCTCTGTGAATGAGAGAGTAAATTAAGGTCTTATGGTGCATAGGATCTATCCATACACACAGTGTAGTAACTAGACGTGACCAGGTCCTGGTGCATAAATTGAATCCCCAACATGGCTCATACAATCAACAACCACTGTACCCACTGTAGTGAGCCCTGAATGTGAGAGAAAAGGTGTGTACCTGTATAATGAAAGGTTTACTGATGGTGGAAGGGTATAAGTTAAGTTAGTTTATTGTGCCTGTGTACCAGGACCCTCTCTGGCACAAAGTTGCAAGAAAGGGTTTAACACTGCCATGAACCTGGATCCACCCAGGCAAAATGTTGTTAGGGAGGTCTGCTTTATGTTTACCTTCTACCTGTAAGCTTGTAATATATTGTGTTTTCATTTGCTTTCTACTATGTAGCATCTTGTTTGCAATAGTCTGTGCCGTATATTATATTATACCTTGTACAGCGGTACAGAAGAAGATGGTGCTGTATAAACAATAACAATAATTATTCAGCTATATTTGCAGTAGCAGACTATACTATACAGTCTGAATTCTAGAGCATTCTATTACCCCACTCTATTTAAAACTAAAATAAAAAATGTGGCTGGTGGTGGGCTATATAAGGTGTTAACAAATAGCGGAGGTGCTGTTAGCTCGAGCAGTACCTTGGTTTATTCAATCTAGCCCTAGCTTGGGCAATGATTATATGCCTGACTAGTTTTTTTTTTTACCTCTGTAGTACCACATAAAATATGACATGCTTTATATAATTATAATAATAATAATAAGAGTAGCAATTTTACGTCTCCTCGAACTAATGATAGGTAGAAGGACTTAGCAAAGGAGGGCTCTGTTTTCCTTGTAGTTTGTCATGAGGTAATGAGACTTACAGACATTTCCAGCTGCCATTAATCAAGGCCGGAGCCTGACTGGAGCCAAGCAGGAGGCCGCTTCTCGGATTTTCTACCTCAAGCATGGGAAATACAATGGGACAGAGATAAATGTTTTTCACCCGAAAAACACTAAAATCCATCCTTTCATTCTGCTTAACGTTGGCTCCCAGATTGATTTAGCCTGTCTCCCCCATGGCCAAGCCATTTATTTCTCTGGGATGGTGACAGTTTTATGCTCAGCTAACTTGTTATTATGCTTCGATTACTTGCTGTTTCGTTTCATGTGAGCTCCTCTTCCTGGGCCAGCATGTTCCCTCAATCTGTGTCCTATTAGAGGTCATGTGATTCTTGTTTAACATGGGAGAAAACATTTTGATCACACTATTCAATACTTTTTATTGTCAATGCGCATTCCACGAGAAGCCTTAAATAAACTCACTCATTTGAAAAACACATCTGTCAGGTGATGCAACTGTCTGGCTTACTATACTTCCTTTTAGGTTTACAAACACACAATTCCTTCATAGTTCTGGAATGCAGACTTGAAAGATAAGCGTGCAGAGAGTGTCTACAATACTGACTTGCGCTACCATCCCGACAGCAGAGCGCCACAATTCCTGAGCAAACACTATGGACTCTGGAAAGCAATCTGACCATATGGGGGTAATGTTTCTTATTTAAATGTGATAATTGCTCTGTCCTATCAAGGATGAGCTAACCCTTCACTGTTCATTTTGATAGGATGCAATCAAGGTGTTTAATCAGAGCAATTTCATCTATCTGGTCAATGTTAGACATTGTCCTGAAAGCAGACCAAAACCCACTGAACTTGTGAAATACATTTGGCCAAAGCTCTTGCTGATTCTCCCTTTTTAGGGTGTAGAACTAGGAATAGATATTTTCAATTTTTGAATCCTCCTGGAACACTGTTTTTTTGTTGTCCCTTTATGGGAGGTGGCAGGCAATCAGTCATTTCATAGGTATGGCAATTACATAATTGCCCCACACAACAATGGCAGTGAATGGAGGTGACAGAGATTTACAGCTAAAACAGGCACCATTATTGGGATTACAGTGAGACAGGAGCACTTAAAATTGGCAAAAGGTACTCTTCATGTGGGGAGCAATTCTGGGGATGCTAGTCATTTGGTGTCATAAACCAGAGATGAGAAAGTGGTGACTTGCCTAGAGTTCCTCTTTAAGATGAGCAGAGATTTACTGGTGTCCTCACTCAGACCCTTATTCAGGGCCTTATTCATGAAGGGATAGCGTCAGGTAGTGGTTGGTTAATGAGAGGTAGCGACAGGTAGCGACTGTGAACGCCGGACACAGCACGCAATTACACATTTATCAAGCAGAATCTGTTTAGCGACTGGGATAACGCCATGTAGCATCTAATTCATCATTTTCCCAGCCTCAGAGAACAGCGCCGGAGTTCAGCCTTGCACAGCGCCAGGTATGACCTCTCGCTACCTGACGCTCTGCCATACATTTCAATGGACGATCCTTTCCTTCTCTTTAAACTGTGTTTTTGTTTTTTTTCTTAAATCTCAAATAATTCTGTGACCTCTCCTGGCATTGAATAAGCAGTTTTTTTACAATGTTATCCAGAACATTAGGTGCAAAAGACACTGACCTAGATGTTGCCCTTTCATGTTGCATTTCCCCGAGCAGCCAATGTCTCTGGATCGCCGACCTCCCCATCTTGTCTTAGACTGGCTGACACCTTTCTGGGACCCAGTTGTATACTATTCCCAGGGGCTGGTCAGCTCTGGCCAGTAAGGCTGACTAGCCTCTGATTACTCTCAGCTGCCCAGTAGGCTCCGTCACTTTACATGGATGGCGCAGCTTCTCCTCAGAACAAAGTCCGCTGTCAGCAGCATGCGTGCCGCACAGCAGAAGAGGGGCGAGAGAGGCAGCCAGGGGAGCCACCCGCATGCTCCAACCTTTGAAAACAGTGTGGGAAAGCCAATTGCCCTGTGTTAGCCTGCCAGTGAGTGCAGTGCCGCCCGGAGGGACTGAAGGATGCGCGCTGTGGCCCTCCCGGACCAGGTAAGAGTCTTACAAGGCCTTTGCGATAGTCTGCTTGCTAAGCAAAGGAATGAGAGCAGCTTATTATTTTTAGAAAGTTCTTTTGGCCCAAAGGTCTCTAGTGATACACTAAAGGGCTTAGAGACATAACCTAAAACATCTAATCTGTGCTGATGGGGTAACATGCAAGGCTTTGATCCAGGTTATGAATTTGTCCTGAAACCCCCACTTATGTGATAGAAAAAATAGGTCAAATGCCTTGTAAAAGGGATAGGACAAGGGTTTCTACATGTCTTTGTTTAGCCAGATGTACTGTATAAGGTAGGTGACTCTCCAGATGTTATCTCCGGCTTGTCTCTTGGGGATAAAACCACCTGATCCTGATGAATAAGGTGTTGAAAATGAATAGTCTATTGACCTGTTTTTTTGCTAAAAGTTTAATATCCACATTTGAAAGGGAGATCGGTCTATAGTTGACAATGAATAAGTTATCTTTGTTAAGCTTGGGTATTATGCTAATATGGGCAGCTAAGGAGGTCAGGCCTAGTTAAGCGCCATGTCTATATTCACTAAGGAGTTTTGTTAAGTATGGGCTTAGTGTTTCTGCAAATTTCTTATAGTCTAGACCAATGAACCCATCCTGGCTTAGGTATTTGAAGTGCGTGGGGGGACATGTCAGTTGTGTAGGGCTGAAGGAAGCAGTCACTGGGCTGACCCCTTCCTCCCTATGGGTGAAGCCCTGCATCGGATGAATCTTGCGGAGGATTGCACCTGCTTCCTGAAGTGTAACCACTGAATACTATTGTCCCTTGTAGGTGAACTGCAGCCTGAAAGGAAAGCCCCCATTTGTATTTTATTTGCTTGGCTTGCAGTACCTCCAGACAGGGCTTAAGCGCCCTTCTGTACTGGATGGTCTGGGGTGAGATGTCCGCAAATATTTGATAACAAATTGGTTCTGGAATGTCAGCCCATCATTCTCCTTGGTCTTAAATAGGATCTGCTCTTTTATTTTAAAGAAAGTCAACTTAACCACAATATCCCAAGGCAAACTATCAGCTCTCCTGCAGCCCAGGGCTCTGTGCACCCAGTCCATCTTCAGTCTGAGATGAGTTCCTGGAAGAGTGCAGAGACTGTTGAATTTAGATCCTCTATGGATTGAAGTTGGCCGTATATCCGGAGGTTCCCCTCGATCCGGAGGTTCCCCCTGCGATTCTCCATGCCCTCCATGTTATCTAGTTCAGCTCTTAGATGAGCTCACTTCCATGGGAACCAGGGGAGGCAGGGATATCCTCATTTTTTGCACCAGGATCACTGTCCTTTTGCTCAGATCCCTGAACTCTTGAGTTGGTCTGGCTCTGAGGTTCTCATTAGTGGTGCTGAGCTCAGAGCTTCAGAGCCTGCAGTCCCCCCCTCGAGGGAAAATTCTAAGCTATCCACACTGCTGCGGTCTGAGTCCCCTAGCTGAAGCTGTGATGAGATGTTTTCCTGGGGGGAGGATGTTGCCATGTTTTCCAAATTGGCAGAGGACTGGGGCTGCTGTGAGGATCCTTGCTGTGAGTGGCCACACTTCAGAGTCAGGGGACTGGTGAGTCAGGGTAAGCTGGGCTGAAGGAAAGAGGTGGGGGTCAGAAAGCCACCAGAGCTGTCCAGATGGGAAATGGCGGGTGACAGCAGCCATTAGTTAAGAAGCCATGGGGACCAGGGCCAGATGGGGGCTGGAGCATGAATGGGGCCACCTCTCATGGGAGGTGAAGGGAGACAGTGGCCACCGTATGTGAAGCTAAGGGAACCGGAGCATGACCTGGCCCACCAATGTGTCCCATCAGGAGGCTGCTAAATGTGATGCTGCGGGGCTGGAGCATGACCCAGGTCACCCTGTGCCTTGGCGAGAGCCAGTAGCCACCGTGTGGAAAGCTGTTCTTCTGCCTTAGAATCCTTAGGCATTATTACACTTCCTTCCGTGTTCCTAGAGTTAACCAATTGGGCGTCTACACGCTTTGCATTGTGCAGTGTATATGTCACGAACAACTCACCTGTCCACCGGTCCCGCGGTGCCTGCAGGCGGCGTGGGCTCCGGCGCTTGTCTGCTTCCGTCCCGGCAGCCGCGTCTCTGGCGGGCTGCGTCAGAGCGAGCGGGGACGAGCAGACATGCTCCCTCGCCTCCTCTCTCCTCACTGACAGCTCGTGCGCACATGCAAGCTTGGCTGTTTTATGTCCTCCGGCGGCGCTGCAGTCAGCGCGTCTGCCGGAGGTTGGTTTAAGGTGGGTCAATGAGCCCTTACATTTAAGGTGGACCAATAGGTCCACCCTTCACTGGGCCGGAAACGCCCTTTTGTAATCAAACTGGGCAATCAGCCCAAAGTTCATAGTGGCACCAATCATCCCACTCCCTTCCGTCCAATCCCGTCAACTCCTTCCCAATAAAATTTTGTTCCCCACAGTTGTTCGTTGCCCGTGATAGCGTGCTGCTGGGTGTGATTATCTATATCTGTACTTTCCCGTTATTGATCTTGCTGTGTATTGACCATCCTGTGATTGCCGCCTGGACCGACCATTGCCTGTTTCTGACTACGATTTTGCCTGCTCCCTTGTACTGCGTACCCGTTACCTCCCGGCTTGACCCTTGGCTTGACTTTGACTTCTCTTCCGTCTCATCCTTTGGTGCCGCACTTGATTGGACTGATCTCCTGTGTATAACCCCTGCTTGCCCGACTTCCTGGTTCATCCGCCTTCCTCCCCGTAAGTCCGCATCCTTTGTGCTACCAAGTCCGGGGGGCAACCGTGCCCGGTGAGGTGTATAAAGCGTCCCGGCAGACGGGGGCTTGACTATAGGTGAAGCTAGCAGCGGAGATTGGGGGTTGCGAACTTACTCAGAAGGCGGGTGTCCCACGGGACCTGACAGTATATTTGTATGCTGAACCCTAATGGTGGCTGACGTATAAGCCAGAGAATAAGCCATTGCGTCTGGCTACATTTGGCACTGTTCTAAACTGTTTTCCGCTTTTAAATTCAAGCGGAAACGCCCGAGATATGGTGTAACAATTACCTTTGCCTGCAGTAGCACTTTAAACACATGTTTTTTTGAAGTGTCAGCCCCGAGTTAATTTACTGTATTTTAACCAGCCTCAGGTAAGTTCAGTTTCCATTGCTTATCCATGGCTATATGTGTCCCCAAAATAGTCAAGCTCTCACTGTTTAGAGTAGGACTGCAGGTAAAAGAGATGCCGTGACATGGCATAGCTATTAATAATATAAGGCCCTATAGAAAGCATATCCTGAAAGGCTATAGAGCCTTATATTATTAAGGTGCTTTTATTATTTTGGTCCCCGTCCCTATTTTGTTGTAGTCCAGTGTCCACGCATGTGTGGTGGTGTCTGCTGCGCATACTCTCAGACCGTCTCAGGTGGGTACCTTTATCAGCCAGGTACATGAAGTGGTGCAGGTGACCTTCAACCCAGATGTGATGTCAGCCTTCATTCAGCCTATTTTACGTTTCTTAATAAGTACCCTGAGTGCCCTGGGTGCAGCAGGTCCGGTAGGCGCCAAAGGGGGGCCTGAGCACAGGTGAGGGTCACCATTTCGAATCTTTGCCCTGGGTGCAGCGCAAAAACAAATCTGGTCAGCAGAAGAACAGCACACAAAATGCAGCAGGCATAGGAAGCTGAACACTATCACAGGCAGCTTGTGCTGAAGCCAGGTCAATTTTAAGTTACTACTGACCAATTGGCGGCCAAAAGGCAGGGAATGCACAGACGTTTATAACTGACTAACTACTTAAAAGAATCCACACAGAACCTAAGATCGTAACCCTTAACTGTCCCTTTGGCTTCACCGACCTTGACGAGCAGTCATATGCCGCTGCAAGGCATATGAATTGTTTTAAAGTGTGTCTCTGCAATGCTGGATGGAAACTGCAAGCAAGGTGGTCAGGTACATGTTTGGATCAAAACAATCCCCTTTTTGGACCTGTAGCATGGATCCGGGAGGGTGGCTACCCAGTGGTCTTTATTATTTTGTATATGGACAGTTTAAACTGAATTGGGCAGCCCTTATGCTCTGCACTGACAGCCCTGCTTAATGCTTTAGTTGGAGGGTTGCTAAGGTACTAGGCTTTTATTTTATTCACATTAAATGACAAAATCACAATATCCAAAATAGTGCAAACAAACACTATGTGTAGCCTTTCTGGATTAGTTGTTAGGTACAATTAGAACAAAATCACATACAGAGATTAGGGTTTCTCAGCCACACTAGTACTCAACATTTAAACCATTGACATATTAAAGTGTTACCGGTAATTAGATTAGAGAAAATAGTAGGTGACAACCAGCTAGTGCCCCCAAAGCCTGCTCTCAGAGGCTAGCGCTGTGCTAGCAATTCCACCTAAAAAAAATAATATTAAAAATCAGGTAATTCAGTAATTAAAACCTCCATATCCAGGTAGAGAAATCAAAGGTAACAAAGAAAATATTGATTTTACACCTGTTGCTAACCGATGGGGTGCAAGAGTAATCAAGAAAGTAAAACCAGCTCAGGCTGCCAGACTAAACAGGAGTGTTTCTCTAATGTCTCCAGCAATGGGTGGGCAGCTCTCCCCATCATGGCCTCATTCTTGTTAGTAATTTTCCTTAAGGTGGTCCTTATGGACTCTGCAAATGGATTCTCTGGGTTGGTTGAAAGTATGGGACACTATAGCCCTATGCCCTCCATTGTTTTGAAAGCGGTTTAATACAAGTATACAGAGCATCTAATGATTTCCAGTAGGGTTGTCTTCAAATTATCAGGACCAATAACCTCCAGGAAGTATACAATTAGTATCTCTGCAGCTGTGGTTTTCACAGTCTTCAATAATGAGCACCCTAAATCTGCTGTTTCTGGTTGCCCTGGTTGCCCTTCTGCAGCAATGGTCTCTAGGGTTTCCTACTACATATTACCCATTGTTTACCAATGAGCAAACTTTTTAAAAAAAACAAAAAAAAACGTTTGCACAGTACCGTAACCTGATCTTCTGCCATGCAAGCTTTGCACAAGCCTTATTTGCTCCCTAAGTCCAAACCTGCTCCAAAAGGTGATTAGACCTACTATTTATGTGCATTTGTGTGCATCTCATACACTTTTTAGGTGCTAGGTGGTGCTTGAGTTATTTAGAAAATGGAACGTGGTACCTGATGAAAAAATATTGGGAACCCATGGTTTAGTACATGATCGGGGTAGTGAAATCATATTGTAGAAAATCATTGACTCAACCTTATGTCTCTCATTCTGGAACCTTTCTACACATCTTCAGTGCATATAGGCGCATATAGCCTGGTGCCTTGAATGGATTAAAAAACAGTCTACCTTGCCAAGTGGTCCACCAGCGCTGTGCCTCCTCTCAGCTCTGCACCCTGAATCAGGAAATATACTTTCTTATTTGCCCTCCAGCAGCACCCTGCTGATGTGGGCCACCAATACTAGCTTGAGGAGCTAGTTTAGACTACGCCCCCTCTGTATTGATGGCTTGAATTGCACTCTTTGCACTCAATCAAGCCCAGCTAACTACTCATTTCCTAGTCCCTACCCAGCCTCCTTCTAGCAAGCACTCTCGCTCCCAGAACGGCCACACCCATTATGTTGATTATTATGCAGCATCACAGCTCCAAGGGCAATTCCCACATGCTTCAAAAGAGAAATCATGTGGTAAAACTGTAAACCTTGGTATTTCTTCTTAAATTTAAGAGTTGAAAATGGTTTAGGACAGTGCCAAATGTAGCCTGGCAAAATGGTTTAACAATTGGCTATGCCTGAAATATCACTTTAACCTCATCTATATTAGTGCATCCCAAACTACATGCCAATAACCTGTACCCCCTTTGTGTTGTACAGGAATAAAAAAAGATGTCATGCCCAGGTGAACACTCGCTGGACGTGGACATTTCTGATTTTTTTAGCGACAGTAGTTATGGTCAGCACAAGAAAATTCAAAACATGGCCCGGAGCTCATGAATAGGTTTGATTTATACATGCAGCACTTCCCAGTCATCCGGTGGTGGTGCAATTTGACTTCTTCAGTCTGTTAGTATTTCCTAGCAGCCACCAGCAGGAAGCTCTTGCAGTCAATAAAGCCTGGCTTACAAGCAACAGCTGAGGCTAATCTGCAAACTCATTTATTGGGCTGGGGCCTTGCTCACCTTACCTCAGTTTTGCAAAACACTGCTCACCCTGCACAACTTGGCTGCTTTTCCTGCTCGCTGCTCCTAGTTCCTGGTTCTACAGTATCTCTTGTCCTCTGGGTTCCTGCCATCTTTAGTCTCAGCTTCTGGCTATAGTTCTGGTATCCTATTCCTGCTTATTCCCATCCTGTACCAGGCACCCTCTGTCAGCCTATAATAGTTGAAAGGATGCAGACCACACAGAACGATTTGTGCATAGAAAAGTGTATTATACATATAATATATACAAATATCAATTGAGTGATAAAAAGGATACAAAATGACCAAAATCATTGTCAGAAAATTGATTCATAATCCTCAGGGGTTTAGCAGACCTTATATGAAAAAAAGGAAAACAATAGGTTAACAATAGTATACACTATTGAAGCGTAATTGACTAGGTAATAAATCATTACCCATAATGACAAGAGGCCATAGCTTTAAATTCTCCTGAGGGTTATTACAAGCTAGTTGTCTGTACATCAATAGTTAAGGCATAACAAGTGACAATAATACATTTGTTAGTACAGAGCAATGAGCTGTTCCATGAGTGACAAACAAACAGTACCAGTTAATGCAGGAATATAACAAAATCACAGCATAATAGGACAATAGTTTTATACCACAATCTCAGAAGTGGGATCGCATGAGAGGTGCCAACGTTTCAGGGCAATCAGCCCTCTTGTCAGTTACCAACAATAATGGAATAACAAATTAACATGCCCAAGTAATCTAGAAAGTGCTAGGTATAGTAAAAGGTTGGTTCGGGGTGGGTGATTCTTTTGTTTACCAGCAATATTGCTGCAAGACTATTCACTCAATGCCTTTTCTATTTGCTCTTTAACAAAAGACTCACCAATAAGTTTTCTAATAAGGTTGTCAAAAAAAGAGACAGGCAATAGGACACTAATGGCACAGGAAACATATTTACAGCATATACCAGAGGGCTAGAACTTATCATCAAAAACAGAATCCAACAGGTCATGGTATGTCACGGTACTTTCACAGTAGGCCGAGATTTACATCACTGCTGATTTCATTAAACAGTTTAGTTCCTCTTTATTCACTTGTTGGCAGGACAAAATCTCATATCCACAAAAGAAATCAGACTTGAACTCCAATCCAAGCCAGGCACCAAAATCCACCAAGGAGGCGGAGTTACACACACATTGATTAGGAAAGACGAGGGAATTACAGACAGGGTAAAGAGCTCTAGACAGAGTGGAGAGCCATATAATCACAAAGGCCAGACACATACGTGACAGCTAGAGATGAGCGAACATTTGAAAAATTCGATTCGACTTTTCGAATTTTCCGACAAAAATCGTTTCGACCCGAATTTATTCGCGATGAATTGCTATTAAAAACGGCTATTTCTGAGCTTCCTAGAGCCTCAATAGGGTTGTAAACCATTCTGCCTTGCTGTAACATGCATAGGAAGCGTGCTGGGTTAGTGAAATAATACTGTAAATAATTATGACATGCAGATCAGAGGCATCGCTATTAGAATCGCAGAGCGGCACAATTGCAGAGAGTTGAGGTGGCATCACTATGAGGGGCCCCTATATTGCCTGAAAACACACCCTGGAGCTGGCAGCATCAGGAGCTCAAATATTGGCTGAAAGACATCCTGGAGTTGGCAGCAGGAGCCCAAAAATTGGCCTGAAGACACACACTGGAGTTGCTTGAAAGAGACACTGGAGTTGGCAGCAGGAGCAGCAGGAGCCCAAACATTGCTTGAAAGACACACTGGAGTTGGCAGCAGGAGCAGCAGGAGCCCAAACATTGCTTGAAAGACACACTGGAGTTGGCAGCAGCAGGAGCAGGAGGCCAAAAATTGGCTGAATGACACCCTGGAGTTGCAAGCAGCAGAAGCAGGAGCCCAAACATTGCTTGAAATAGACACTGGAGTTGGCAGCAGGAGCAGCAGGAGCCCAAAATTGTTTGAAAGACACACTGGAGTTGGCAGCATGAGCAGCAGGAGCCCAAACATTGCTTAAAAGAGACACTGGAGTTGGCAGCAGCAGCAGGAGGCCAAAAATTGGCTGAATGACACCCTGAAGTTGCAAGCAGCAGCAGCAGGAGCCCAAACATTGCTTGAAAGAGACACTGGAGTTGGCAGCAGGAGCAGCAGGAGCCCAAAATAGTTTGAAAGACACACTGGAGTTGGCAGCAGGAGCAGCAGAAGCCCAAACATTGCTTGAAAGAGACACTGGAGTTGGCAGCAGGAGCAGCAGGAGCCCAAACATTGCTTGAAAGAGACACTGGAGTTGGCAGCAGGAGCAGCAGGAGCCCAAACATTGCTTGAAAGACACACTGGAGTTGGCAGCAGGAGCAGCAGGAGCCCAAACATTGCTTGAAAAACACACTGGAGTTGGCAGCAGGAGCCCAAACATTGCTTTAAAGAGACACTGGAGTTGGCAGCAGCAGCAGCAGGAGGCCAGAAATTGGCTGAATGACACCCTGGAGTTGCAAGCAGCAGCAGCAGGAGCCCAAACATTGCTTGAAAGACACATTGGAGTTGGCAGCAGCAGCAGGAGCCCAAACATTGCTTGAAAGACACACTGGAGTTGGCAGCAGGAGCAGCAGGAGCCCAAACATTGCTTGAAAGACACACTGGAGTTGGCAGCAGGAGCCCACAAATCGGCCTAAAGACACACTGGAGTTGCAAGCAGCAGCAGCAGGAGCCCAAAATTGCCAGAAAGCCTGGAGTTGGCAGCAGCATTAAGAGAACATATACATATTTTCGGCACAGATATCTTATCCGAAGAATATTAATAAAAAGTAAGAGTAACGTAAAGCATTTTCTCAATAATTACTTGTGGTCTGATGCGGAGGAATGTCTGTAACTGGAGAGCAGCGCCTTAAATCTGTTTTGCACGATCCATATTTCTTTAGTGTTGGTCTGGCCCAATGATCAATCTACTCTAATGCATCAGGCATTGGTGGGTGGAAATCTTGGCTGATCCATGCCCGATTCATTTCCACGCAGGCCAGTCTCTGAAAAAAAAACATTTTTGAAGTATACTGGAGCACATTGAATTGCTCTCATCAGAGCATCACTTACGCACATCTAAGTGTTTCATCACTTTGTTCATGTTAAATTCTTCAGGGCCTAGTTACTACTTAGTGAAAGACATAGATAGTTACACACCTGCTGCTCTTATCGACAAATCCTGTTTTAAATGTAGTGTAGCGTTTTGTCCTCCCCTCATATACGCACTGTCAGGCAGAGAAGTGGCAGGATGGGCACAGAGAAGTTGCAGAGGCCTACATTCATCAAGCAGAGGTTGCAGCAGACTAGGGGTGAGTGGCAGCAGGAGTCTCAGTGAGAGGACTGATCTCCCGGGATCAGCTAGCGGTCGTGTCTTGACCAGCAACCCATCTGCCATCATCCATTGGTTAACACGATCATCCACTGTATCACAAGTGACATCTGACACCACCAGTCAACTGTCGGTTATGTCTTATGCTTAGGGTTCAGCTTCACTATTCAGTGAGGACGATCTGATAATCAGAAAAATCAGCAGCTACTGCCTAGCCAAGAAGTGGAGGAGACACTCGCCGCTTCTTCCACTAGGCGGGCAAGTAGTGATGAGGAGAGTGGCGTGGGAGGTGGTGTTGCAAGCGTTTTGGCTTCTTAAGCAGACACTGTTGAGGAACCTGAGGAGGACATCAGTGAGTTTTGAGGGCACTTTTAAAGGCTTGGAGTGATGGAGAGTGACACATTTAGCGACCAGCATGGTGGCAGAAGGGGAAAGTATGGAGGCAAATGTGCTCGGGGTAGACCACTTGCGCGGCAGGCTATCTTCCCAGGAGGTAGTGGAAGAGGGTCCCTGGAGTTGGAGGCGGCGGCGGCGGCGGCAGCAGCAGTGAATTAGTGCAGACTGTTGGTAGGAAAAATCAGCTACAAGGCCATGTGGCAGTTTTTCATCAAGCATCCCCAGGAGGTTAACATGGCTATATGAAAGATGTGTAGGCAGAAGGTGAAGTGTGGCCAGGGTCCCAATGTTGGACCCACAGCCCAGCGTCAACATTTGCAGCGCCACCATCAAGCGGCCTGGGAGAGTTGGCTTCAAAGTGGTGGTCCAGCCTGCTGCATTACCCAGTGGCACGCCGCTCTCTGTTCTAGCCAGCCAAGGCTCCACCACCTACTGTGTGTCATACCCATACTCTGTCGCTCCAGATGCTCCTCCTCCTCTTAATCCGAGTCAGTCATTCCGCCAGCAATCCAGTGGCCAAGCCATGTCCAAGAGACAATAGTATGTGTAGTATGTGCGCAGAAGCTAAATGTGCTCCTGTATAAGTTGCTAGTGCTGCAGTCTCTCCCTTTTGAGGTGGTGGACCTTTCAGAGAACTGATGGCTTGTGCCAAGCCGAGGTGGAGAGTCCTATGCTGTCATTTCTTTGCGAAGAAGGCAGTACCAGCCCTCTACAATTTTGTTGAACAGAAGGTGAGCCTGTCAGTGTCTACCAAAGTGTACGTCTGGAGCTGTAACTACGGTCAGGGACAATACATATCCTTTAAGGCCCACTGGGTGAATGTGGTTCCTGCACAACCACAACAGCAACTTGGACAGGTCCCTCTGCTGTGGCCTCCACACTCCTAGGCCTTTGTGCCTGTGACAGTGCACTTGTACTTAGCAATGGTGTCACAGAAAAAAGTGGCTAATTGTCAATTACATATTAATAGTTAACATTTATCTTATTTGAACATATTTATAATAATAACATATAATAACATATAACATAGCAACAATAACATCTAACATAATAACAGTAACATATAAAATTTTTAAAAAAAATTTTTTTGGATATTTTTTTTTTATTATTTTTCATATTTTGTATTTTTTAAAAACATATATATATATATATATATATATATATATATATATATATATATATATATATATTTTTTTTTTTTTTTTTTTATTTTATTTATTTATTTTTTTTTTATTTTTTTTTCCATTGTCTTTTTTTAATATTTTGTGAATTTTTGTACCAATTTTTTTTTCATGTTTTATTTATTTTTTTGTATTTTGTTTTTTCTAAATATTATTTTTTTATTTTTATTTTTTTCCCAGTGCCCTTCCAGCCTACCATGTGTGCAGGACACGGCGGTTTCACGCTGTTCTTCACATGGTTTGCCTTGAGCCACAGAGCCACACATGGGAGAAACTGCTAAAAATGAGAACTCAATAAATTAAATCATGGCTTACTCCACGAAAACTGCAAATGGGACCCATGGTCACTGACACTGGGAAGAACATCTTGTCTGCGCTGCGACAAGGAAGCCTGAGCCATGCGTCCTGCCATGGCACACGTGTTCAATCTAGTTGTCAAGCGTTTTCTGAAGTCTTCCCCCCATCTGCAAGACATTCTAACAACGGGAAGGAAACTTTGCATGCACTTCAGCCACTCCTACACCGCCAAGCACACCCTTCTTGAGCTTCAGCGTCAGAACGGTATCCCCAAACATAAGGCTCGATTCAGAGACACATTCGTCCGGACTTCCGTAGCTGTCTGTGAAAGTTTTGGTGGGTGTTTGTCATTTTTTGGCTTTTTTTCGTATATTCTTCACTCGTACGAACGTTCGAGAACATGCGTATATGCTCTTTCGATAATGGTGACAAAATCGAAAGATTTTCGTTACTTCGGGAGCTTTTTCCCACCAAATCGGAAATGTTTCGTCCGTTCAGAAATTTTTCGTTATTGCAATGGGCTTGCGATTAATTCAGAGAGCTGATTGCCGATGGTCCCAGACCTCATAAATTCGTTTCTGGCCCAAAACATTCCCGGCACCTTTTTGACTACGGGAGCGCGAGCCATCAATGGACGAGGCTACTGCCTTTGAGGAGCATGAGGATCTGCAACTCATGGGCATTGAGATCGTCCGGAGGGCAGAGACCAGATTGCACCGGCGGCGACGCATGGACATCAATTCCATGCATGACGTTGAGCTGTTCCAGCTGACCAGGCTTAATCGCGCTTCCCTCCATAAACTGTATAGTGAGCTGC
Organism: Gastrophryne carolinensis; assembly: GCA_027917425.1. NCBI lineage: Eukaryota > Metazoa > Chordata > Amphibia > Anura > Microhylidae > Gastrophryne > Gastrophryne carolinensis. Next base: position 186,189,817 of record CM051234.1, on the reverse strand, counting down.
GGCCATGGTTAGCCCGCACCACAAGGAAGGGGCAAGCAATTTCAGGTATGACCAAGATGCTTGGCTGCCTGCAATTTTTGGCGAACGGCTCGTTCCAGAGGCTGGGTGCCCTCTCCGTGGGGATCTCACAGCCTACGCTGAGCCGCGCGCTATCCAAATTTTTGGAAGGCATGGCTACCATAACTCGGAAATATATTTGTTTCCCTGAGGATATGGTAGCCAGAAACGCCATTAAGCTGGCATTTTATAACATCGCCGACATGCCCAATGTCATGGGTGCAATTGACTGCACGCACGTTGCCCTGGTCCCTCCGTCAAGCGACGAGTATATATACAGGCAAGTTTGGGCTTCCATTGTATCTAAATATTTGTGTGTCCCTCCTTTGCCCAATCACATTATTTTTGGTCCGCATTGGGAATAGTCCCTCCTTTTCTGAAATGCATCCTTGGCCCTAATGTCTCCATTTTTATTAACTCTCATTGGCAATAGTCCCTCCTTTTCTGAAATGCATCCTTGGGCCTAATGTCTCCATTTTTAGTAACTCTCATTGGCAATAGTCCCTCCTTTTCTGAAATGCATCCTTGTGACTAATGTCTCCATTTTTATTAACTCTCATTGGCAATAGTCCCTCCTTTTCTGAAATGCATCCTTGGGCCTAATGTCTCCATTTTTAGTAACTCTCATTGGCAATAGTCCCTCCTTTTCTGAAATGCATCCTTGGGCCTAATGTCTCCATTTTTAGTAACTCTCATTGGCAATAGTCCCTCCTTTTCTGAAATGCATCCTTGTGACTAATGTCTCCATTTTTAGTAACTCTCATTGGCAATAGTCCCTCCTTTTGATTAGTCCCTCTAGGTTCATACTCTCTGCTTTACATGTTCCCTCATTGCAATCACTCCCTCCTTGCTAATGCTCCCTCCTTGCCAAGAGTGTATGTGCAACAATGGCCCTTATTTTTACAGGACTAAAAAAGTTAGTTATTTCCAAGTAAAACATTTGTAAGTGTACTTAAAATAGAACTAGTAACTCAACCTTGTCAAGGCTCAAACATTGATCTTCTTTTGTTGCCCACTTAAATGTAACGTAGTTGTTTAGTGTTATTTGTCTGGATGTTACATTTTGACTTAGGCTGTTTGAAGTGTGCGTTGAATTTGTTTCCTAATCGTTATTTTTTTGTTGTTTATGTTTCCTTTTTACACAGAAATCGCAAAATGGGCCATTCGCTGAATGTGCAAGCAGTGGTGGCCCAGGACATGCGTTTTCTGAGCGTCCTGGCAGGCTACCCTGGCTCAGCCCATGATGCCTACATCCTGCGCAGATCAGGATTATTCCGGCGGTTTGAGTCAGGGGAATTTGCGGGTGCATGGCTCCTTGGTAAGTTGGCTCAAATTACCGATTTGGATTGTATATGTATGGCTTTGATTTTGGTTGTATTAACCTTTCCTAAACGCTGCCTTGCCCATCACCTTGTGAACATGTGTAACCCCACTGGAACCATTACATTATACAAACTACATAGGCTGCCAAATTGTTTGGCCTGCATTGTTTTAATTAATAAGTGTAATGCGAGGCAAAGTCTGAAAAACAATTTAAGATCAAAATCGGTTATTGACTTTACCAGAGAGTCTGCGCCATCTTTGCTTACATGCATTTCACTTACTGAGTAGAGGTGAGCGGGATAAAGTGCAGGGGCCGGCTTACACCGGTTTTGGACTAAGCCAAGACTGAAAATGGGTCAGGTCAACTTATCCCATAAAACATTGTTCTGCAGCACAGACAGGCAACAATAGCTGCTAACAGTCTTCCTGATTGGCCAGCATCCACAGTATTACTTGCCTACTTTGGACCACCATCTATCACATTTTTTTTATTCTGGTTTTTGCATCTGCAATATGTATGCTCATGTTTGTGTGACAATGTCACATACCTCTTTTATTTTTATTGGAGTAGGAATGTTGCGTGGCAATGTATGATTTACTGTTTTTTTTTATTTTGTTTACATTTTTTAGGAGATTTGGGGTATCCACTACTGCCGTGGCTGATGACTCCGGTCCTCCGGCCACAGACTCCAGCACAAGAGGCCTATAATCGTGCACATCGAAAGACCAGGGCAGTGGTGGAGAGGATGTAACAGAAGAACGATGCAAAGGCACACTGGAGGTTTGGGTGCAGGATCTGGGGCTGTCCCTGCCCCATACACAACAGGCAAAAGGAAGGAGAAAGGATCCGCACTCCTAAAATCTTGAAGCTTTATTTAAATCCAGTAAAAACAGCGTCTTCCAAATATCCACAGCAGCATAAAAGCAATAAAGGACCCCGGCATATGAAATTACGCCACGTTCACTAACGCGTTTCGGACACACAAACACGGTCCTTAATCATAGATAACCTGTGACATAAATAAATGTACCTTTATAGAGTAAAGTGGACTTACCTCCCGCCATCAGCCGCCTACGAGCGCGAGTTCGCCTGGTGCCGCTGCCGCCGTCGCGGCCGGGCGACGTCATACGCAATGCGGCGTGCAGTGAAGCCAATCGCAAGCAAGAAAATAAGGACCAATCACAATGAGAAGGCCTCGTAAACAAAGTGAAGGTTGCTGAGCAACCCGGATGCCGGAGTGCGACAGCGGAGAGGAGAATAATCGCGCTGGCAGATAACAAAACGTAGGCAGCGGAGGGAATCCATAATTTAGAAAAAAGCCACATTAGATAATTATTAATATTGTAGTGATCTTAGCACAAATCCGTATCTAATACACATATCCATATAGGAGTCATTATAAAATTCATCTCAAAATGCATCAAAGAAAAAACATAATCCATATACAATAATAATAAAATAACATGAGCTCCAACAAGATATATACAACAGGGATACTACAGAGATGTATATCTATATAATCAATATGTAAATTAATAATAAACAAAAAATAGTAATCCACTAGAAAAAGAAAAAAAATTGATTAATAACCAGCAATTATAATGACATAGAGATAAAAAGGATGTGTATATATATAAATCTCTATATCCCAGTTAATGATATCATAAAGCAACCAAACATATAGTATGGATTGACATTATTGAAGTTGGTAAGTATATATATTCTAGTTAATCTATAATAAAAGATAAATCCCATCTGTGATTAAGGCCTCGGGGAAAACGTGTATTAAGGGTAAATATCCAATATGCCTCTCTCATAAGCAACTTCTTATAAATATCACCCCCTCTGGGCCCTATGTGTACCCTCTCTAAAGCATTGACTTTAATCGTAGCATTATTACCAGGATGTATCTGATTAAAATGTTTTGCCACATTTGAGTTTCTTATCATTTCTGGTCTACCCACACCATAAAGATGCTCAGTAATGCGAGTCTTCAATTTACGCTTAGTGCAGCCTACATATTGCTTTTCACAGAGTGCACATGTTATAAGGTACACCACCATTTTCGAATTACAGTTAAGTAGGGCTTTGATTGAAAAACTCTTACCATTGGTGGTAGACATGAAACTATTGCCCTTATCTACAAATCTACAGAGGCCACAGCGTGGGCCCCCGCATGGAAAGAATCCCTTGGTAGCTAACCATGTATCACTATCTACCCTAGATGTTTGAAAGAGGCTGGGGGACAAAGTGCTGGACAAGCTTGGAGACTTACGGCTGACTAGCCGTACTCCCTCGTCCAAAATATCCTTAAGAAGAGGATCTGCCTTTAGTATGGGTAGATTAGCCCGGATAATTTTACAGACCTCATTAAACTCCAGAGTATACGGAGTACTAAATGTAACCCCCTTAGGCGACGTGGAGTGTTTGTTTCTATTTACATTTCTGTTCTTAGTGGGGTCTTTATAGTCCCCCAGGATGTTAGCCCTAGATTTATTGAGAGCTATATCCCTAGCTCTTGTAAGCATCCAAGGTGGGTAGCCTCTATCCTTTAACCTGGATTGAATCTCAATAGACTCTTCTAGGAAGGATTCCACACGAGAACAATTCCTTCGGCTCCGTATCATTTCTCCAACTGGAATGGATCTGATTGTATGGGCTGGATGACAACTGGATGCACGAAGGATATTGTTGCCCGCTGTGGGCTTACGAAACGTCCTAGTCTGCAGAGTTTCATTTTCGATATCCAACATTAATTTTAAATCCAAAAATTCTATTTCTCTAGAGTGCCTATGTGCTGTAAATTCCAGATTAAGGTCATTGTTGTTACAATGGTCTATGAATACTGTTAAATCCGTTTCTGTGCCCCGCCATAGTAATAGTAGATCATCAATATATCTAAAGTAGGTTTTAATGGAGGCTCTCCATAAATTCCGATCACTGTATATGGAGTGGTGCTCCCACCACCCCATATACAGGTTGGCCAGAGAAGGTGAGAACGGGGCCCCCATAGACGCTCCCCTAACCTGGAGAAAGAAGGCCCCATCAAATGTGAAATAGTTGTGTTGTAATAAATATTCAGTTGTCATCACAATGAAAGAACAGAGATCTGAATCATAGTCTGAGTAATGCATGAGGTGAAATTTTAAGGCCTCAATCGCTAGATTCTGGGGGATAGACGAGTACAAGGATGAGACATCCATTGTACATAAGGTTAAATTGGGTTCCCATGATGTTTCAGAAAGAAGCTGTATCAAATGTCCTGTATCCCGCAGGAAACCCGGTAATCTCTGTACCAAAGGCTGCAGCATAGCGTCCAGCCACTTGCCCAATGGTTCATGCAGACCCCCAATTCCAGCCACAATGGGTCTGCCCTTAGGAGGGCGGTCTTGTTTGTGTATCTTGGGCAAGTGGTGGAACAGGGGTACAATGGGGTGAGTGACCCTAAGTCGATCCGCTAATTTGGGTGTTAGAACGCCAAGTGAGAGGCCCTCATCTATCAGTATGGAAAGCAGAGTCTGAAACTCCCTTGTAGGATCTCCCAAGAGTCTCCTGTATGTGGTTGAGTCACTCAGTTGTCTTATTGCTTCTTCTCTATAGGTGGTTCTATTTAAGATGACAACTTTGCCCCCCTTATCAGCCTGGCGTATAACTATCTGGTCATTATTTTTAAGATCCACAAGAGCTTTAGACTCTTGGGGAGAAAGATTGTATTTACCCCTTTGGAGACTAACTGGTTTCAAATTCATAAGATCCCGTTCCACAGAATCCTGAAACAGACTAAGAACGTCCCCTCGTGAATTGATCGGATAAAAATCCGGGTTATTGAAGCTAGGTGCTATGGGGGCACTGATATTGGAGAAGAGGGACTTATGCCCCAACTCAAATTGCAACTGATCAATATCAGTATCCCTACAAATTTGGGAAAAGGAAGAGGGGGATGAAGTATGTATATCAAAATTCAATCCTTCAGAATCCCGTGATGAGACATCACTGGGTTGTAGGGTAGGTAACTCGCCTGATGAATCAGCCTCACCTTTTACACTAGAAAAATGTCGTTTTAAAGTTAATAACCTGAAAAATTTATTAATATCCAAAAGAGTATTAAAAGGATTAAAATGTGTGTCAGGTACAAAGGATAGTCCCTTAGACAATAAGGAGATCTCCGCTTTTTTTCTTTTTCTAGTGGATTACTATTTTTTGTTTATTATTAATTTACATATTGATTATATAGATATACATCTCTGTAGTATCCCTGTTGTATATATCTTGTTGGAGCTCATGTTATTTTATTATTATTGTATATGGATTATGTTTTTTCTTTGATGCATTTTGAGATGAATTTTATAATGACTCCTATATGGATATGTGTATTAGATACGGATTTGTGCTAAGATCACTACAATATTAATAATTATCTAATGTGGCTTTTTTCTAAATTATGGATTCCCTCCGCTGCCTACGTTTTGTTATCTGCCAGCGCGATTATTCTCCTCTCCGCTGTCGCACTCCGGCATCCGGGTTGCTCAGCAACCTTCACTTTGTTTACGAGGCCTTCTCATTGTGATTGGTCCTTATTTTCTTGCTTGCGATTGGCTTCACTGCACGCCGCATTGCGTATGACGTCACCCGGCCGCGACGGCGGCAGCGGCACCAGGCGAACTCGCGCTCGTAGGCGGCTGATGGCGGGAGGTAAGTCCACTTTACTCTATAAAGGTACATTTATTTATGTCACAGGTTATCTATGATTAAGGACCGTGTTTGTGTGTCCGAAACGCGTTAGTGAACGTGGCGTAATTTCATATGCCGGGGTCCTTTATTGCTTTTATGCTGCTGTGGATATTTGGAAGACGCTGTTTTTACTGGATTTAAATAAAGCTTCAAGATTTTAGCAGTGGTGGAGAGGGCCTTTGGACTCCTCAAGACCCGGTTTCGATGTTTGGACCACACTGGGGGCTCCCTGCAGTATGACCCCAAAAAGGTCATTGACATCATAATGGCATGTGCAGCGCTCCATAATTTAGCTATTATGCAAAGGGTCCCCCGATATCTGGATTGCCCACCCTCTCCACCCTCCGATGAGGCAGACGACGCCTATGTGGGCCAGCCAAGTGCGTCTGGGCAAGCCGTGCGGGCAAATTTAATAGCCACACATTTTTCCTAATTTTGAATTTGTTTTTTTTTATTTGGTTGTTATTTTTATTTGGTTGGTTTTGCTATGTTTCATTTCATTATTAAGTAAACAATAATGAATTTGGCCAACCCAAACAAAAAACTATGTGTGAGTATTTATTTGTAGACCTTGGTTATTGTTTGTTTTGGTGACAACTTGAACTCATATTTCTCTATCAAAACAACACAGACATGAGCTTGGTGAAACAAAAATGTTTACTAAATCGTAAAAGGTTTATGTGCTACAAACAGAATAGTATCTGAGTGGGCCTCACATACTTGTGGACCAGACATGTACATGCAATTATTTACAATTTTGTTTTAGGGAAAAAAATTTGCACAAAAAAATCCCTCTCCTGCTTGCCCACATTTTCCACCGACACAGGTTGAAAGCAAACCTAGCTATGCCACATCTACACCTGTAAGTCAGTGGGCCACCCAAAACAGAACACCCAGTCCCAATCCAAATCCAGTACAATCACAGCCAGGGTCCAAGGTCTTAGTTGTTAAGGCCAGAATGTCACCCAATCATGCCGCCAAACATGAGGAGCCACCACAAATGTTAGAGTGCCCATGGCAGCCGCGCAACACCTTAAGTGGCCGATTCAGTGAGTCTTGGACTCTGGCATTGGCTACTGGGCTACCTCAGGCCTTGAATGAGCTATATGGGGGAGAATCAAAAGCAAACTAGCAAGAACAGCGCAAAATTGAAGATTTATAGCCCTCACCAGACAAGTCAATCCAGTGGGGATGTATCGCAAAGATATGGACCAGATTCACGCCAAACACACCTTAATATGGGTGATGCCCATAGAACCCAGGTTGGCCCACTTGGTGGGGGGGCATAACCTGGGCCTGTGTGGCATTCAGAATCTGCAACTGTTCCAAAATGTGTCTTTGGTTAGTGTGCATTTCTGCCATGCCTGACCTTAGTTCAGAAGTCAAGTTGGCCATGTGGCTGTTATGGGTCCTCAATTCAGTCAGCACGGCACTGAAGGTAGTATTTAGGGACTCTAATTGGCCCCTAATATGCTCCTGATTTTGCTAATTTTGCCGACGAAAAAGCCGCCTCTCTTGGTGCCATGCTGACTCCATCATCTGCACGCCCCTCCCCTGGGAAACTGGGCGACGTTGCTGAGTACGCCGCCCAATTCCCCGGGTTGTGTGGCGTGCAGATGATGTTTCTCGAGGACCCCCAACAGCCACAGGTCTGCTCGCCAAATCCTCAGCAGTAGATCTGAAACTGGGGACTGGAGGGTCAGTCTCTGCATGCTGCCCACGATGTGCAGGCAGCATGCAGCCAGCTTCACTCTGCTGCTGTGGATTTGGCGGAGACACATTTTGGGACAGTTGCAGATTCTGTCCCAGGGGAAGATCTTCAGAATCTCCTAGGAAGCTTCCATCTTCCTCCTGCTCCTGGATTTGCTCCATCAGTGTGTGGCTCTGTTGGGGACATGTAAAAAAAACAGGTTCAGTGTGGGGAATACCTATAAAAACCACACAAGCAAAACATGGCAACCTACATGCATACACAACAGCATCAAAATACACTTACCGTAGACATCGGATCCTGGGTCCTATGCAGCGTGGAAGAAGACGGCAGCAGTAACATGGAAGAGGAGTCCCCACTAGCTGAGGGATGATGCTGTCCTGCTTTAGAAGAAAAAGAGCGATGAATACACACAACTATGCATAGTTTATGTTTAAGAACACATATGGTAATCAAAGAAACGTGGCCAAGCAGTAAGGGCCCCTCCCACAACGTGGCCACTTGGCATTCACTAGGAATGGCATTACATTAGTGCATGGATTGTTAAACCAGACTAGACCCATTCTTCATGTGTCTCCAAACAAACATGCAACTAATGGCTGATGTGTGAGTTGCCACATCCCTTTAAGGCGATGAAGTTAACACACTAAGGTGGCAAAAAACACTTACAATATGATTCTGGTGGGGGACATTGTATGGCATAAAACATTTCTAGCAAACTATCTTAATCAGTTGGCCAACTAACCCAGCTCTTCCCAAATTGACCAACAGCCAAAGATGTTAGTGTGGCGTGTGCTTGTCAATTAATACATAGCACCCATTCCTTTTCTCCACTCCTAAGTGACATATTTTTCATAAATTAACTTAAACATCATGTATGTGGGTGGCAATGTGCACATTACCAGGCCACACACATGACACACCCTAGTCAAAGTGAGCACTCCCAACAAACCCACCCCCTAGAGCCATGTGTTTAGCTAGCCCTTGCTGCCACCCCCTAGAGCCATGTGTTTAGCTAGCCCTTGCTGCCACCCCCTAGAGCCATGTGTTTAACTAGCCCTTGCTGCCACCCCCTAGAGCCATGTGTTTAGCTAGCCCTTGCTGCCACCCCCTAGAGCCATGTGTTTAGCTAGCCCTTGCTGCCACCCCCTAGAGCCATGTGTTTAACTAGCCCTTGCTGCCACCCCCTAGAGCCATGTGTTTAGCTAGCCCTTGCTGCCACCCCCTAGAGCCATGTGTTTAACTAGCCCTTGCTGCCTATGTGTATGTTTCCATACATTTGTGGGGTCATTCACACATTACTAACCTGCAGGAATTGGTGGGTTGTCGGTGTCCTGCTGGGCCGAGTGTCCCTCTAAGGCCACGGGATGTAATAAGGACAGCACCATCTCCTCAGCCGGTGTAAATCGCATTTTTGTTGGGAAACCTCCGCCAGTTGTTTCGCTGAAAAACATAGTAAGCATAATTAAGCACACTGATGGAGAGACAAGAATAATACAAACCAAAACCTGACCTATGTACCTGTGCATCCGCCTTAGACTCTCTTTCTTCCGCACTGCATATTTTAGGTCCGAAATCTTACGTTGAATCTGGTCCATATCTTTACGTTCCTCACCCGCGGCATTGACTTGCCTGGTGAGTTCTTCAAAAATCTCAGTTTTGCGCTGTTTACTGGTGTGTTTTGATTTCCTGCCATATAGCTCATCAAAATGTAAGGTGAGCCCAGTAGCCAATGCCAGAGTTTGGGACTCTGCAAAACGGCCACCCAAGTGTCCTCTGCGCAAGTTGAGCCCTCTTCGGGGTGGTTGTGGCTCCTCAGTGGTTGGTTGCAAATGGGGTGACATTCTGGCCGGGGGGGATGGAGGAGACCCTGAAGTTGCAGGTGTAGATGTGGCATAGGGGGAATGCATGCCAACCTGTGCCGGAGGATAATGTGGGCGAGCAACAGAGGGTCTTGAAGAACTGGAGGTGCTGCTTGGAGCCCTGTGGGTGTGTGGGGCCTTGGAGGTGGTTGCCTGGGTCTGTGGGGCCTTGGAGGTGCCTGCCTGGGGTGAGGCATATCTGCTCAGACTTTTTGCCTTCGCTTTTGAGCCACGTGCGGGGGGGGGGGAGGGGGCCGTTGGCCTTTGGTGGCTTTTCGGGGTTCTGGACCTGGTTCTTGTTTGGCCCCTGCTGCGGCTTGGGCCCCTGCTGCGGCTTCTGGACCTTGACCTTCTTTGGCCCCTTGTTTGGCCCCTTGTTTGGCCCCTGCGGCGCCTTGGGCCCCTGCTGCGGCTTCTGGACCTAGAGTTTGTTCGGCCCCTGCTGCGGCTTCTGGACCTTGACCTTCTTTGGCCCCTTGTTTGGCCCCTGCGGCGCCTTGGGCCCCTGCTGCGGCTTCTGGACCTTGAGCTTGTTCGGCCCCTGCTGCGGCTTCTGGACCTTGACCTTGTTTGGCCCCTTGTTTGGCCCCTGAGGCGCCTTGGGCCCCTGCTGCGGCTTCTGGACCTTGAGCTTGTTCGGCCCCTGCTGCGGCTTCGGGCCCTGGGTTTTTGGCCTTTGCCTATGGCCTTGGTGCCACGTGTGGGGGGTGATGTGGGGCAGGGTGGGGTGGGGCTTCGTCCCCTCTTACCCATCCTAGTTTTTCCAGCCTTGGTTAGCTTGCTCTTTGGTTGTGGTGGTGCTGCCACCTCCTTTTTTGCAGCAGCCTTGGTGCTAGCCCTTAGTCTGGCTTTAGGCTCTTGCGACCTGGTTTGCGGACCCTCGCCCTGCTCAGCCTGCTTGCTCTGCTTCTTTGCTGCAATCTTTTTTTTTGGTGCCATTTTGTGTGGACTCTCAAAGAGAATGAGCTGTGTGTGCAGGGACCTTTAAATAAGGTATCCGGCGTGTGACGCCTACGCGTTCGCTTACACGCACGTCCGGCCGTTCGCACGGCCGTGCGAAACCCGGAAACCGCTGGGGCCGTGCTTATCTGCTGCCGAGAAGAAGAAGAAAGATGGCGCCCACTATCTTCACCCGCCAACAAGAAGAGATCATCATGCTCGTAAGTGTCTTTTAAGGACTTTGCTTTGATTGGTAAATGCTGATCTACATGTTAAGGATGCGCAATAAGTAATATTTTTGAATTAAAGATTTGGTTCAACTACATGCACACCCAAGCGCACGCCACACACGTGCCAAACGCCAGTGCTGCCATATTTGAAAGTTAACTTAGGCTAGAAGCGTGTGTGTGTATGTGTTCATGTGATTGAACCAAATAATGTATTGTTGGCACTTCTAGATATGCATTTCTGAGTTCTTGCTATGTTTGATTTCTGTTTTGTAGACCATGCTGGAGCGCAGGTACGACTACCTGCCCAACTCGTTTGAGAAACGAAACGTCGCCCTGGAGATCATCTCGGAGATCCAACACCGGACCGACACCACCTTCACCCACACACAGATCATGCAGCATTGGTCGAACCTGAAGCGACTGCACATGCCCCGGGTGCGGAGGTTTTTCGGGATCCATTTCCCAAGTAAGTACATAGCGCTTGCATGCAAGATGTAACTACGACAGAATTTAGGCCTTTTATTTATAATGCCTTCTCTTTGGTAGTGTTGGAAATGGATTACCGAATTCGCCGCACCCGGAGGCACACAGGCCGACCAGTGCTGCATGATTCTGCAGCTGGGAGTGAAGGTGGTGGATCTCCAGGGCGACGGGCCGACCCCTCCTCTGTGGCCTCCTCAGACCAGCCCCTGGACCTTACCACAGAGGAGGGGCGGCACAGCGTGGGCAGGGAGTCGTACCCTGCCACGCATGCGGGAGCCTCTGGTATGTCACTCTTCATGTTTACGCACACACATATACATGCTATCTCATACCCAACTGATTCCTTTCATCTGTTTATCTAGATGCTTCTGGAGCGGGTGAGGAAGTGGAAGAGGAGGCAGCAGATGTGCTCCAAGCAGAAGCTGGAGAAGGTGAGTGATGTGAACCAGACTTTGGCAAAGACATTTTCTAACTGAGGAATTTGACCATAAAACTGAACATATTTTACATGTTTCTAAAGGCACTTCTTCACAGCAGAGCCAGGACCCAGGACCTCAGCGTGTTGTCCCCAACGAGCCAGCTCGCGGCCACCAACCAAGTAAGTAGTCAGGGCATTATTAGCATTTATGTGGTACTTGACATCAACACACAGATACATCAAGCCCTAGCCAATGGCAATTTAAGAGTGACCTGTGGCCACTTCCTTAGCTTAATGACTTGCCAGAATTACATATGTAGCCTTGATTTATTTGTGTAACTTCAAAACATTCAATCCACAGGTGGCAAACATGTATTGTTATGAATCTAATGTTTTTTTCTCCATTTGTTACAGGGACCACACGCCAACAAATTTTAGAAATGAATAGGAGGGTCCTTGCGTTGGTGGCCGATATGAAGGTGATGGTTGACTCGTTGGGGACAACAGAAGAAGAGGATTAGAGTCCTGGGTCCTGGCCCATGCTTTTATTGTTTTTTAAAACATTTCAAAAATTTTAATAGCTAAGGGCTACAAATGTTCCTATGCCCATTTTAAAAACTTTATCCCCCAAAAAATTTTACAGTAAAAAAGTTTTACAGAAACCAAAGTTTCAGTGTCATTTCTGGACACACATACATTTACAAAAAAGAAAGGGGCCAAAACATATTTGGAGGTCAAGATTGAGATGTCCAGGAAGTGATTTGGGTAAGTTTTAGGGACCTAAAATGGAAGAAGAACCAAAGCGCTAAGTGATTTGGGTAAGTTTTAGGGTGTGAAAATGGAAGAAGAAACAAAGCGCTAAGTGATTTGGGTAAGTTTTAGGGTGTGAAAATGGAAGAAGAAACAAAGCGCTAAGTGATTTGGGTAAGTTTTAGGGTGTGAAAATGGAAGAAGAAACAAAGCGCTAAGTGATTTGGGTAAGTTTTAGGGTGTGAAAATGGAAGAAGAAACAAAGCGCTAAGTGATTTGGGTAAGTTTTAGGGACCTAAAATGGAAGAAGAAACAAAGCGCTAAGTGATTTGGGTAAGTTTTAGGGTGTGAAAATGGAAGAAGAAACAAAGCGCTAAGTGGTTAGGGTGAGCTTTAAGGGACCTCAAGGGAAAAGACAGGATAGCGCTAAGCAGGTTAGGGTGAGCTTTAAGGGACCTCAAGGGAAAAGGCAGGATAGCGCTAAGTGGTTAGGGTGAGCTTTAAGGGACCTCAAGGGAAAAGGCAGGATAGCGCTAAGTGGTTAGGGTGAGCTTTAAGGGACCTCAAGGGAAAAGGCAGGATAGCGCTAAGTGGTTAGGGTGAGTTTTTTTGGATGAGAAGTATGGATGGAGTGAAATTATGTATGCGAGCACTTTAATGAGATAAGTTTGTAGTGCGCAGGCGCAATATCGTAAGAATTTCGTCTGGACGAATACTTTGAGAAAAAGTGAAGCAGGATGTAGCGGGAATTTGAAAGGATTCGTGTGAGGATACGATGGGTAAAGGGCAAAAACGAAAGGCTACGATGTTAGTTGTGAAAATGGAATCTGAAAATTCACGAATGAAAATGACATCCTCGTCTGCGTACTCTGGCATACGTCCGTCCGTGCGCTCGACGGAAGGTTTACGAAGCATGCTTGGAATCGCTCGCACATTCATACGAGAGCGGGAAATTTTGAAAATGTTACGACGTCGGCACCAAACCGAAAGTTTTTTTGTGTCTCTCTGAATCGAGCCTATAGTCTGATTTGCGATGTTTCCACCCATTGGAATTACACCCTCCATATGCAGGATCGACTATAGGAACAGAGAAAAGCCATCACGGATTTCTTGATGATCCAAACAGATAGGGGGACTCCCCTGCGTAACTCATACGTGACACCTGCCGTTTGCTCAGGCCCTTTGAGGAAGCTACTTTATTAGTCAGTCGCCAGGACTATGAGATGAACGATGTGAATCCACTGCTTCATGTACTACAACACATGTTGGAAGCCATGGCTGGTCAGGGCAATGGAGACATGGCGCATAAATTTCACAGCCACATGAAGCCTGTGGGGGCTGAAGTGGAGGAGGAGGAGGGGGTGGGGCACAGCGAAGCACAGTTTAGGTTTGACAAAAGGGCCATTTTATCTAGTCATCTGACAGGAAAGAAGGAGCAGGAGCAGCCACAGGAGCTAGAGGGTTGTGAGGAAGGCAAGACGGAGGACCCAGACACACCGTGGCAGTTTGCAGTGGAGATGGAGACAGGTAGTCCCACCGCGTAACTTGCACAAATGGCACGATGCATGCTCACGTGCTTGCGTAGTGACCGCAGAATTGTCTCCATTTGTCAGCGGGATGACTTCTGGCTCTCCACCTTATTGGACCCTCGCTTCCGGAACAAAATGGGGGCATTTTTTACACCCACTGAGAGGGAGGACAAACTGACCTACTACAGAGACATCCTACGTAGTCAGTTGGGCGATGCTTATCTGCGCCATGGTGCATACTGTGATGCCCAGCGGGACACCAGCCTTCAGTAAGCAGGCAACCCCCAATCTCCACCGCCGCTTCTGCCTATAGTCAAACCCTCATTTGCCGGGACGCTAGGTACGCCCCAAGGTCATAATAGGCGCAAAGGATGGCTGCTTACGGTGAAGGCCGATGAACCACGAGGGTATCCTGAAGCTGAGCTCGCTCACAGGTAGTCAATCCGGAGGGTGCGTCAGATTACAGGGATGAGACAGGTGCGTAGTCAGGAGTAGCCAAAGGGTCAAGCCAGGAGGTCAGAGATCGCGGGGTATCCAGAGGGGCAGGCAGCTTCGTGGTCAGACAAAGCAGAGGTCAGTACAGGCAGCAGACAGGAATGGTCGATCAAGCCGTGTCGGAACTGAACCGGCACAAAATGGGGCAATATATGGGTTCCTAATGCTGCTGCTGCCAACTCCAATGTGAGCACTCTTAAAAGAAGCATGCTAGCATATTTGGGATGCCTCCCGGTTAAAGGCAATGGCTGCTGGCAATTTGACAAAGTGACTTTCTTTACAAAATGCAACCAGTTAATAGACAGGTACTCTTGAAATACTACTGCTAGTGTTTGGGATGCCCCCTCCTCACATACAGAGGAGGCCTCCCTTGATTGTGGAAAAGTGACGTTAATTATAAAATGCAAGCAGTTATTAGACAGGTACTCTTGAAATATTACTGCTAGTGTTTAGGATGCCCCCTCCTCACATACAAAGGAGGCCTCCCTTGATTGTGGAAAAGTGATGTTAATTATAAAATGCAAGCAGTTATTAGACAGGTAGTCTTGAGATATTTATGCTAGTGTTTGGGATGTCCATGTGGGCTGGGGTTTTTACAGCAGACACAGAAACAATTCAAACTGCAATATATTTATGAGAAATAACCTTTAAAAGCTGCTTTAGTGTAACAGATAGGGCCAAATGTGCAGGTTTGGGATACCCTGAGGCCTGGTGTTTTTACAGCACACACAAAAACAATTCAAACTGCAATATATTTATGAGAAATAGCCTTTAAAAGCTGCTTTTGTGTAACAGGGTCAAATGTGCAGGTTTGGGATACCCTGCGGCCTGGTGTTTTTACAGCACACACAAGAACAATTCAAACTGCGATATATTATGAGAAATATCCTTTAAAAGCTGCTTTAGTGTAACTGATAGGGTCAAATGTGCTGGTTTGGGATACCCTGAGGCCTGGTGTTTTTACAGCACACACAAAAACAATTCAAACTGCAATATATTTATGAGAAATAGCCTTTAAAAGCTGCTTTAGTGTAACAGATAGGGTCAAATTTGCAGGTTTGTGATACCGTGCGGCCTGGTGTTTTTACAGCACACACAAAAACAATGTATTTATACATTGCAATGTATTTATGAGAAATAGCCTTTAAAAGCTGCTTTAGTGTAACAGATAGGGTCAAATGTGCTGGTTTGGGATGCCCATGTGGGCTGGTGTATTTAAACCAGACAAAAAACAATTCAAAATGCAATAGCTTAATTAAAATGAGGCTGAACAATGCTTATTTAGTATAACAGATAGGGTGACATGTGCTGGTTTGAGATGCCCATGTGGGCTGGTGTATTTAAACCAGACAAAAACCAATTCAAAATGCAATAGCTTAATTCAAATGAGGCTGAACAACGCTTATTTAGTATAACAGATAGGGTGACATGTGCTGGTTTGGGATGCCCATGTGGGCTGGTGTATTTAAACCAGACAAAATACAATTCAAAATGCAATAGCTTAAATAAAATGAGGCTGAACAACGCTTATTTAGTATAACAGATAGGGTGACATGTGCTGGTTTGGGATGCCCATGTGGGCTGGTGTATTTAAACCAGACAAAAACCAATTCAAAATGCAATAGCTTAATTAAAATGAGGCTGAACAACGCTTATTTAGTATAACAGATAGGGTGACATGTGCTGGTTTGGGATGCCCATGTGGGCTGGTGTATTTAAACCAGACAAAAAACAATTCAAAATGCAATAGCTTAATTAAAATGAGGCTGAACAACGCTTATTTAGTACAACAGATAGGGTGACATGTGCTGGTTTGGGATGCCCATGTGGGCTGGTGTATTTAAACCAGACAAAAAACAATTCAAAATGCAATAGCTTAATTAAAATGAGGCTGAACAACGCTTATTTAGTATAACAGATAGGGTGACATGTGCTGGTTTGGGATGCCCATGTGGGCTGGTGTATCTAAACCAGACAAAAACCAATTCAAAATGCAATAGTTTGATTCAGCTGAAGAAGGATGAACAAGCGTATTTAGTATAACAGATAGGCTGCTAAATGCAGGTTTGGGATGCCCTGCGGCCTAGTGTTTTGGCAGCAGACCAAAAACCAATTCAAAATGCAATAGTTTGATTAAGCTGAAGAAGGATGAACAAGCGTATTTAGTATAACAGATAGGCTGCTAAGTGCAGGTTTGGAATGCCCTGCGGCCTAGTGTTTTGGCAGCAGACCAAAAACCAATTCAAAATGCAATAGTTTGATTAAGCTGAAGAAGGATGAACAAGCGTATTTAGTATAACAGATAGGCTGCTAAGTGCAGGTTTGGGATACCGTGCGGCCCAGTGTTTTGGCAGCAGGGCAAAAAACAATTCAAAATGCAATAGTTTGATTAAGCTGCGGAAGGATGAACAAGCGTATTTAGTATAACAGATAGGCTGCTAAGTGCAGGTTTGGGATGCCCTGCGGCCTAGTGTCTTGGCAGCAGGACAAAAACATTTCAAAATGCAATAGTTTGATTCAGCTGAAGAAGGATGAACAAGCGTATTTAGTATAACAGATAGGCTGCTAAGTGCAGGTTTGGGATGCCCTATGGCCTAGTGTTTTGGCAGCAGGACAAAAACCAATTCAAAATGCAACCGTTTGATTAAGCTGAAGAAGGATGAACAAGCGTATTTAGTATAACAGATTGGCTGCTAAGTGCAGGTTTGGGATACCCTGTGGCTTAGTGTTTTGGCAGCAGGACAAAAAACTATTCAAAATGCAATAGTTTGATTTAGCTGAAGAAGGATGAACAAGCGTATTTAGTATAAAAGATAGGCTGCTAAGTGCAGGTTTGGGATACCCTGTGGCCTAGTGTCTTGGCAGCAGACCAAAAACCAATTCAAAATGCAATAGTTTGATTCAGCTGAAGAAGGATGAACAAGCGTATTTAGTATAACAGATAGGCTGCTAAGTGCAGGTTTGGGATACCCTGCGGCTTAGTGTTTTGGCAGCAGGACAAAAAACTATTCAAAATGCAATAGTTTGATTTAGCTGAAGAAGGATGAACAAGCGTATTTAGTATAACAGATAGGCTGCTAAGTGCAGGCTTGGGATACCCTGTGGCCTAGTGTCTTGGCAGCAGACCAAAAACCAATTCAAAATGCAATAGTTTGATTAAGCTGAAGAAGGATGAACAAGCGTATTTAGTATAACAGATAGGCTGCTAAGTGCAGGTTTGGGACACCCTGCGGCCCAGTGTTTTGGCAGCAGGACAAAAAACAATTCAAAATGCAATAGTTTGATTAAGCTGCGGAAGGATGAACAAGCGTATTTAGTATAACAGATAGGCTGCTAAGTGCAGGTTTGGGATGCCCTGCGGCCTAGTGTTTTGGCAGCAGGACAAAAAACATTTCAAAATGCAATAGTTTGATTTAGCTGAAGAAGGATGAACAAGCGTATTTAGTATAACAGATAGGCTGCTAAGTGCAGGTTTGGGATGCCCTACGGCCTAGTGTTTTGGCAGCAGGACAAAAACCAATTCAAAATGCAATCGTTTGATTAAGCTGAAGAAGGATGAACAAGCGTATTTAGTATAACAGATTGGCTGCTAAGTGCAGGTTTGGGATACCCTGCGGGCTAGTGTTTTGGCAGCAGGACAAAAAACAATTCAAAATGCAATAGTTTGATTTAGCTGAAGAAGGATGAACAAACGTATTTAGTATAACAGATCGGCTGCTAAGTGCAGGTTTGGGATGCCCTGCAGCCTAGTGTTTTGGCAGCAGGACAAAAAACAATTCAAAATGCAATAGTTTGATTAAGCTGAAGAAGGATGAACAAGCGCATTTAGTATAACAGATAGGCTGCTAAGTGCAGGTTTGGGATACCCTGCGGCCTAGTGTTTTGGCAGCAGGACAAAAACAATTCAAAATGCAATAGTTTGATTTAGCTGAAGAAGGATGAACAAGCGCATTTTGTATAACAGATAGGCTGCTAAGTGCAGGTTTGGGATACCCTGCGGCCTAGTGTTTTGGCAGCAGGACAAAAAACAATTCAAAATGCAATAGTTTGATTTAGCTGAAGAAGGATGAACAAGCGTATTTAGTATAACAGATCGGCTGCTAAGTGCAGGTTTGGGATGCCCTGCAGCCTAGTGTTTTGGCAGCAGGACAAAAACCAATTCAAAATGCAATAGTTTGATTAAGCTGAAGAAGGATGAACAAGCGTATTTAGTATAACAGATAGGCTGCTAAGTGCAGGTTTGGGATACCCTGCAGCCTAGTGTTTTGGCAGCAGGACAAAAACCAATTCAAAATGCAATAGCTTGATTAAGCTGAGGAAGGATGAACAAGCGTATTTAGTATAACAGATAGGCTGCTAAGTGCAGGTTTGGGATGCCCATGTGGGCTGGTGTATTTAAAGCAGACCAAAAAATATTAAAACTAAATTCAAACTAATCCAGTTATGATAAATGATTGTGTGTAACAGATAGGGTTAAATAAGCCACTGCATAGATGGGATGAACAGTGGAAAGATAGATTAAAATTTACAGCACAAAGAACTGAAATTGAATTGAAAACTGATCAGACTAATGAAAAAAAAAAAAAAAAAAAAATTCACTGTCACTTCTATGCTGTCCCTGGATGCTGTCCCTGGATCGTTCCGGTTTTTCTTTCACTATCTTTCCCTGGCTCCGTCTACCTCTCTGTCTGCCTCTCTGACTCTCCCTACCTATCTCTAACTCTCTCTCCCTATCTGCAGCAACCACCGCTGTCTCTGGAATGCGCAAAAGGAAAATGGCCGCCGGTTTATATAGCACGGTGACGTCACCGGGCTTCCTGGCTGCTGATAGGCTGCATGTGACTGTCCCATGATACCTTGCCCCAGGGGATATGTCCGGACATGTGCTTCCACCATCTTAGAATGCCTATAATTGAAATTAATGGAGTTTAAAGAAAAACTTCGATCGATCGAATCGCGGGGAAATTCGGATTCGTACAGAATCGAATTTTTCATGAAATTCGGAACGAATCCGGGTTCGTCCGGATCGATTCGCTCATCCCTAGTGACAGCAGGTGGTGCAACAAGGAAAGCATCAGGCTTAGAGCGAAGACAGACCACACATGGCTAGCTCAACGCCAGAGCTCGCATTACCGGAGGTCATTTTAGAATCTCTTGCAATTTCTTTTGTGGACTGGTGAAACCTAAATCTCAGCTTTAGAGACAGACTTCACATGGCAAGCTTTGGAGGCCTGCTGCGGCATCTACAGCACGCAGCAAGAAATAGAGGAGAAGCTTCAGGTGAGCTATTATTATTATTATTGGCTTTACCTTGACTGCCCCATTGAAATCACAACAAGGCTGGAAATCCAAGAACTTGCTGGGGAAACTCCATGCTACAAGACAAAACCTGGAGTTCAAATAACTTGCACCTAAAGGCTTGCATCCACCTCTAGTTGCAATGAATAAACAAATTCATACTTAACAGGTAGATATTTCTCGCAGAATGCACTTGTCTTTGGTAAATAGAATTAATTTATTCAGTCAACTGAGGTACATGTATATGATGTACATACCTACATTTATAAGATATGGTTTATGTCTTGTGCGTCAGTTACAGTCTTGCTATATAAGCACACTTGTGAAACAGGAAAGGAGGTAAAGGCTATTAAACTAGGCACTTCAAATAGAAAAAAAAAAACGTTATCCTCCCCAGCATTCCTTGAAGTCTTTAAGACTGTGTAGTAATACGGGCACTGGAATGCTCTTAGCCTGGGTAATAGTAATTTTTATTATAAGAGACTAGAACCTTAAATTATAATCATTTTCTTCCGGACTGCCAGCTGTGAGTACTTAAGGTAGATCAGCAACCGATTTAAATACCATTCAACAATTCATGTTAAATACATAATTGTACAGGATGTAGCTATAGGTAATGCCATTCAAGCACTTATGAGTAATGCATGGCATGCAATTTCAAAAAAAGCACAAGCTCCTTTTTAGAGCCAATAAACTATCAATATAGTGTACACATGAAGAACAAGCTTAAACACTTACGTGCACAAGCATGTGTATGTGCCGGTGTTATAGATTGGGCTGGGCTTTGGTGAATCTCCCCTAATGCCCTTGTATCCAAGACTAGATGAATCAAGGACAAGATTTCTTGAAATTAGATCTGTGTAATATAGAAGAATACTGTAATTTGTATTGCTAATAGAGTTGTCAGCTACCAATGGGTTTTTGGTGGTGCCTGGCAGTGTTGTTATGATCTAAGATGTGATATCCACTGTTGCCGTCATGGCTGTAAAATACGCTTAAATGAACCAAAACCCTTGGCCTTGGAGTGCAGTAACTGGACTACTATGGTCATATACTATCTCTCCCAGCAGTTACCAGTGCAGGCCAAAAAAACATGCCTGCTTATGCCTCTTGCCAGTGAATCCAGATGTCTTTCTCTTCTCTGTCAGGAGGGGCTTCAAGCTTTAGCAGGCCCCTAAATAATATGGCAGACTGGTACTTTATTGCATTGGCTTGTAAGTGGATACAAGCTGCAATAAAAGCTCCGATGTGTCAGTCTCTGTCCACACTAAAAGTTGTCGGAATACAAAAGCTACAAGTGACCTGCCCTGTAATAATATTCTAAATGCTGAATTACATTGACATCGACATGTGCTCTTGCAGCTCTTGAGCTCACTCTCATAAATTGTAATTCTGAGCTTTCTAGGTGTACCAGGTTTGTTGACGTGGGCACAGTTTTCTGGAAGTAATCCCTCAATGAGCTCTTTGGTTACACATGGTTTCCTAAAAAAACTAATAAAAAAGCAGAATCAAAGCCAGATTTTCCTAAAAAAAATATGCAAACAAAAAAAGACAAATTAAATCTGAAAAAGCAACACTCCCCAAGTAGAACAATACCCAACATGCATAGGTACTGTCAAGGGTAGGGTTGCCAGCTTGGATGTGTACTTCCAAATAATATATAGTGTGTGGGAGTTAAATAAAAAAAAGCATTAAAATAGCATTTTGAATGCATTTTCCATATATTTCCCACACAATATTTATTCATGAAAACCATATTGCATGTGAAAGCCCTATTTCCCCCCATTACAATGGTACCACACATGTAAACGGAAAGGATCACTTTATAACATTTACAAGTAAACTACAACCACACTATAAAGGGTTAAATCAAACATAAGTGGCGTGGGGTCCCCCTCCCCCAGCCTGGGGACCAGCTATTCATGGCGTATAGAACAGGCCGAGGAGGCCAGCTTCTGTGCCCCCTGGCCCAGGAGGTTACAAGCCCGCGCCAACGCAGCCCCAGGATCTTCTTCCCTCCAGGCTTTGGGGAGGCAGGTATTGGGTGGGAGGGCCGGAGGTTAATGGCAAATCACCTGCTAGCCGCAGGTGTCTCATGGATCCTTATTAGTTCACAAAGGTTTAAATGTAAAAGAAGACACTCCTGAAACCAGAGGAGCCCGGGGAGAGGGATCAGAGGCCCCCTGGGTGAAGAGAAGACTCAGCCAGATTGATTTAGGGGTCAAGGTGAATGGCTTTCTTATTTGAGCCGCTAGCAGGGGAAAGCCAGGCAGGTAACATTTATGTGGCTGGCGTTTAACGGTGGGAGAGGCGGTTAGAAGGGTTAAAGTAATACATCTGTTAATTAAATCACTCTGTATGTAATGGGTCTATAATTACTGAGCTACAAAGTTCACCAACTCGAGCACCAACAGTGAGAGGCAACCAACAACCAACAGCGAGAAGTCCTCGCCCAAGTTCGGCAATGAGCCGAACACGGAAACCGCAAATTTTGGTTGACTGGCTGGGACACGTGACCCCGCTGTATCTCAACAATCTCAGATCACTCTGCAGTAGATAGGGAGAGGTTGCTGTTGCTGTATGAGGGACAGATAGGGCTCAGTTTTCAAAGGACAGATAATTAATAGAGGAGGCTGCTAGGGTGAGGGACAGTGAGGAAGCGACAAAACTGTCCTTTTGAGGAGAGTAGGCAGTGTTTGGTCTGCTGGAGTGAGGGACCTCTTAAACTGTCCTTTTGATGACAGCTAGACAGGGAGAGTTAACAGTGGTTGTTGGAGAGACAGCTAGGGAGGCACAGAAAAGCTGCCTGTGGTCCTTACAGATGGGATGCCCATGTATGTGATACCCCATGGAATCACATTTTATTTGAATCCACATTGCTAATACATGATTAACTCTACCCACAGAAACCAGTAAGCCACAACTTTATTGTGTTAATCCAAAATATATATAACGGCTTGACTGGGCCTCAATAAACAATATTCTTTACTGTGTGTTGAGTGAGAAAGGCTCACATGCTCACAGGCATTAAAGGACTTGCCACTTGCCAGCTCTTTTGGCGACAAGCTGAATATACCTCATCACTGGCAGTACCTTGTCTATCAGCTGATACTTTTGTTACATTCTCTGCAGCAGAGTAGACCCAGATAAATAGCCGTTACTATGTGATAGACTGTAATGATATTTCATCTTACAGTGTTTCACAATGTAACAGCCAGTCAGCTGTGTTTACTCTGCAGCCGGATAATGTAACAAATTAATTGACTAATTTGTCTGTGATGAAAATATATTCAGCCCATCACCCGAAGAGCTAACATCAACACTTGTCCATTAAAACAGGGAGGCACACCAAAATGAGGGGAGCCTCCTTATATTATATTACATATGCAACTTTCTTTAAAACTCCACTTGGTGCACTGGTGCATCGTGCTATCTTAAATCTTAAATGCTTTTCAATATCTTCTTTGTGAGATATAACAATAGGCTGAGCGGTGATGTGTTGGATAACGATTGCTAAATCTGTACATTACTTCCAATTGTTCCCATCAGTTTATTATAAAAACACATACTATTGGCTTAAAGAAAAATGGCTCAACACTTTTCTGCATTTAACATCTCACATTTTGAAACAGCTGCATTTTGACAATTGCACAGGATGTTGATTAAAAAATGTTTGCCAATGTGTGCTACAATACTAAAATTCTACATTTTTGTTTTACTGTGGTGTTCTCTTTTACAACAGCCAAAATGCTGCATGTAGCACAGCACAGACAGTACTTTTATGCAGTTGAGGTGTGGGAAATTTTGAACCTCATTGGCTCACCAGTAGGTATGAGTGGACCCAAGGGCATACATAGCCCTGATGGGGCCCCATAGCAGGCCCCCTACCTTGGGCCCCCCCATGGACACTCACCAGTCGGGATCAAAAGCTGCTCTGGTACCTGTCCTTCACTGACGCATGCGCCAAAGGAGAAGCAGTACTGGTGGAGAGGTGGGGCCCATGCATGGCACCAACAGTGAGGCTGTGTCGGTGCTCTGTGCTGTCAGCGGGAAGGAGATGGCATGGCGGACGGAATTGGGTTCAAAGGGTGGAGGTACTCTTGGGGTGCTCCTGGGTATGGATCCTAGGGTGCCATTGCCCTTGCTACTGGGGACTCCGCAAAGTCAGACATTATAGGCAGCCCAGGATCCATGGGACAGGGAGAGAGGAAAAGAGCTACTCCTAGAGACAGGCAGCATAGAGGCAAGACAGGGAAATAAAAAAAAGTTTGAAAGGGGAGTAGCCGGGGTCGGGTCAGAGCTAAGTGTTGGGAAGAGAAGTAGCAAGGGATGAGGAGAAGAGAGGAGAGCAGAACAACGTGAGGAAGGCACTCAGGTTAGTTCTATGCCCCAACCCTTCCTGGAACAGGTCCACCTAGGGTGGCTCAGACTCCTGGAGGGCCCACTGCCACAGTGCTTCCCAACTCTAAACATAAACACAGACTTTTTAACAGTACCAATATATATATATATATATATATATATATATATATATATATGTAGTGTACAGAAATGTACATACAATGCACCCACACAGACATACAGTATGCAAGCAAACACATAACCGCCACTCATCTCAGGTATCACCACGCCTGTTGGCTAGTTTTAACCCACTTTTAGGTTTCCAAATTGCTAGGGCTGAACATGTTACAGCTGGTTTCCTCTTCCCTTTAAAAAAATGAAGGACAGCTATGGCCTGGAGGTTAGGGACCAGTTTTGTGACTGTCTGGGGCAAAGCTGAAGTTCTCCTGAGAAAGGCCTCTAACCCCGAACCCAAAAAGATTGTAATCCATTGCTGTAGGTGTGTGTGACTCACTGCTCCCGAGTTTGTTTACTAGTGTTGTTAGTGTTGTTAGTATTTGGCACGTGTTGTTCTCACTGCATGGATGGGTTAAATAGTCATATAAATTATTATTATTATACATTAATTATGCAAAGTTTGTAGTGTTATTTATATTTGGGTGGTGATGTACCAGAAGGTCTGACTACCAGAAGGTTAAGTGGGTTCAAGTATCTAGAAGGGTTTTATTGGCACAGTTTTCACTACATGCACAGTGCTTTCATTCTTTATAAACTCTGTATGTATTATTGGCCTCATAATCCACATGTAAGGTATAGTTCTACTTTTTTCCTTTCTCATTATCCTGACAGACTGCTTCATGTCACATTATCCATTGGATTGGATTCTATGGCCTATTACCAAGAAGAATTTGAGTATCTTCCATTTAAAGACGCAACTCTGATCACTATAAATACCACTGCAGATTCTCCACACCATTTACTGGTTTTTGTTGGATTCCTGTGCAGATTAATATGATTTGCTTGTAATTACAGTGAACCTATGTCATGTCTGAACAGTGTTTAGTGGTCCGCTCCTGAAAGATAGCCATGAAGATACCTTTAACAATGTGTGCATGTGTTGGTGTACTTTTATTTAGAGCATTACAGAAAGCAAAATTCTTTCCTAAAGAATTCAGCCATTGGCCTAAGATGCTGGAGCAGAAATTGGAGTTTCATGCCAGCATAAGTGGGAAGGATGGGTTGGGCTTTTATGGTCCTGATAAATAAAATAAATGGATATCAAGGCTAAGTATAAAAATGTGATGAAAACATTTGGGTGCCAACAGGATGAGCTTATCTATTATTATTTAATTTCTTCCTATGCTAACTAATGTGCATTTTATAGAAGTACTTTTCACTACCAGCAGTCTGTTGCTATTGGCAATGTACACCAAGTCTGTACACCAAGAAGAGAGAAGTGAGCCCTATACACACAGAACAATGTTGCTATGGCCAAAGCTGAAGTGAGGGAGCTCACTCAACCTTATACATACCCAGCAGCAGTCTTCTGAGCTACTAAATGCAAGCTGTTGCTACTGGCAATATACACCTAGGCGATGTCCTTATCATTGAGTTAGCCATGGTGGTTACCCAGATCCTCCACCCCGTGCTGGTGCCCGAGTTGGTTTTACTGGAGAGGGGACCCCTATGCCATTTTTAAAAAATGATTAGTGGTTAAATCCTTAAAGATTAAAAAAATGACATAAGGTCCGTCCATTAAGGGTTAAACCTAGGCATGATAGAACAGGATGTGGTGGCCCTGGGCTGTAAAGGCTACCAGCCTACATAACCCACATGTGCTGTGTGCTCCTCTGCACCCCCCTGGGCATTGGGGATGCAGGTAATGGGGCAGGGGGTTGTGACAAATCACCTGCTTGCCAGCAGGTGACTTACCAACCTGTCCTGCCCTGTCTCAAGGACACCTTACCAGTTCACAAAGGGTTAAATGAAAAAACACACACCAGAAAAGGTCCTTTAAATTTTTACACAAATACTTACCTCCTTTCTTGATATCCTTCACTGTACGGTGTCCTCATCTGTCCCATGCCTCTCTTTGCTGAAGGACAGCGGGTGTAGAACATTGATCCTACACCTGCACTGGGCTCCTGTCACCTCCCTCCCCATTGCCACCTCGCTTCTGCCTATTAATAACCCCTCCCTGTGGTGGGAGTGATGTGGCTGGAACCCAGTGCTGGGGGCTTAGGATGTCTGTGGAGAATGGCGTGGAACAGCATGGATGGACCGAAGGACAGCGAGGGAGCATGGAAGTTTTTACTTTTTTTTCAAGGATTTCAGGGAAAAATTTGGTAGGAATGAATCACTAGAAAATTTGGATTTGTGCTAAATCAGTTTCAAAAGAAATGGTTTGCTCATCTCTATTGTTGGTTGATCCAGCTCTAGATACCTTTGTAGTTTCTACACCAACTGGCAGTGATCCAAATTTATAGATTCAGGACTAGAGCATTTTCACAATTCAGAAGCACTTTTAAAGTGGACCAACACCCAGGATTTTGACTGGGTTTTGGTCCACTTCCCCGGGGCACCCCGATCGCTATGTGAAACCCGCCAGATTGCCCGATTCTACTCACCTCACCCGGCTCCTACGGCGCATGCGCGGGCGCTCGTCCAATCAGCGCGCTCGGAGCCGCTGAGGTATGTGCGTCAAAGCCGCGTCTAACCTCAGCGGCTCTGAGCACACTGGCGCCCGCATCTCACACTTCCCGCTAACAGGGAGGGTGCCCGTGCCCTGCTAGAGAGAAGCGCGAGATGCGGCCGTGGCCCACGCATGCGCCGTTGGACAGGTAAGGTTTGCTTGCGTCCTGGGGGGTTTCACACAGCGGGGCATCCCGATCTTGGATGCCCCACAGGGAGGGATTGGATCGGCCCGGGAATCTTATAGATGCCCGGGCCAATCGGGCTGGGTGTTGGTCTACTTTAACATCTCAACACTAAAAATTGCATTTTCTACAGCTCCAGATATATGCAACTAAATTCCTGTTTTTCTATCTGCTAGGACATGTTTTTTGCTTAATCCTTAAGATATACTTCTAGTAGGTTAGCCCCACACTAACTACAAATCTCCCAGAGCAACCTGCCATTTTTTTCATGTTCCTAATATGCATGGCTTTGGTGATAGAGAATCTCTCCATGTGCAGCGTAAAAGTGGAGACATTTTCCACATATTTGTAAATTACACCCCCATGATGTATAGCACCATAAGATCCAAACAAGGGGTTGTTTCAGCACTAAGTGCAAAATGTGCAGTTTGGAGTAAAAAGTAGCCCGGGTTGGACCACTTGACAATTGCCGTCTGAGACCAGGAACACACAAGTGATATCAAAGGCAAGGTTAAGAAATTAACCTGATGATGGGCAGTGATTATGTTGCAGATGACCTGAATGCAAAGGCTGGAATGGTCAAGCATGACAAGGTTGGTAACAAGGCTTGGCAGCAGATGTGGCAGGGTCACTTGGCACAAGACAGGTTTAGATGTGCCAGACTCAGCAACAGGACTTAGCAGCAGATGTGGTCAGACATGGCAGGGCTTGACAGTAGAAATCCAAATGATAGACATATCAGGGCTTGACAGTAGAAATCCAAGGCTCATTTTGCACAAAAGAAGGCTGGAGCAGCAAGCATTCTGAACATAAAAATTAACAGCATGCTAGTTTCTTGAATGGCGTGTTGAAGGCGGCCATGTCCCTACCGGAGACACAGGCCCTTATTTATGAAGGAATAGCGACAGGTAGCGACTGGTGAGCGGCCGGTAATGACGGGCCCCGCCACGAGAACGCCGGCTCCCCACCACAATCACGCATTTATCAAGCCAATCCTGCTTAGCGACTGAGATAGCGCCAGATAGCCACTCATTCATCATTATTCCAGCCTCAGCCCAGAGCACCAGCGTCTGACCTTGAACAGCGACAGGTATGGCCTTTCGCTACCTGGCGCTCTCCAATGCATTTCAATGGAACAATCTTTAAATATTCATAATTAATTGTTATTAATTGGTTTTTTTTTTTGTTTTTTTAAATGTGAAAAATTCTGTGACCACTTCTGCCATTTTAGATATTTTTTTTAAGGGAAAAAAAAAATTGTACAGAATTGATATTACAGGTCTGATATTAATGTATTCATATTACAAAATTATTTAAAAAAACTTGTTTTTTTTAGTTTCCAAAAATATGGTTGTTTGGGGGTTAAAAAACTAATTTTAACCCATCGCCGCCAGCGCTCTGGGGTTTAAACATGCATTTTAATGAATATGGTGGGAGCCGGTCGCTAGGGCCAGTCGCTATCATGCGCTCCCATACAGCACGGAACCTGTCAAATAGCGACTCCTCACCCAATATTCAACATTACGGCAAACTGACTGAGTCGCTATCAACTACAGAACAACGGGCAAGCACAGCGACTACTAGCGGGCGCTCTGAAAATGCCGCTACAGTCGCTCAACTGTCGCTACCTGCCGCTATTAATGAATCGGCCTCCCAGCCACCATATCCCAATGATGTCATGGGGCAGCCAGTAAGTAAACATGATAATCCTTTTTGCACTTGGTGCTACTTGGTGCTAAATCAAAGTGGTGATTCAGCACCAGGTACAAGTGCACTACTTACAAGTGCCTTTCCTTTTCATTGTCTACCTAGGGGTCTTTCCAGGACAATTGCTGCTTGCTGGTGACAAATCTAAAATAAACTGGTTGATCCTTGGTCAGCAATGTATAATTCCAGAACATGTAAATTAAAGATGCCTGGTAACAAATGTATAGTTAAACATAGAAAATTAACATGAAACATTAGCGGGTACAGTTTAGCATTTATTCCTGATTTTAAAAAAATGCACAGTGATTTCCAAACATTAAAAAATCCTGTTATACTAGGTAGCCATGGAGACAAAAGTAAAGAATGACAAGTAATCTTAAAAAAGGATTGCTATAGGGTATACCCATCATCGTTTCAATGCTTTTACTGATGCTTTTCAAGGCTAATGAAGTGTTGATGAAATAAGATTTTAGCAGCAATAAGCAGATGTGATGAGTTCTCCATATTTCCTGTTCCGGAGGCTATGACTGTTTCAGTAGCAACTGGTAATGCAATAATACAGGCTGTGCTTTAACAATAGGAGTAAGGAGAGTCAATGGAGGACAAGGCACAAAGTACTATACCCACTACCACAGCAGACCCCTTTATTTTCACACTTGCAGCTCTCTGTGAATACCGAATATATCACCTTGGTTTGAAGATTTTACATTTTCAAAAAAATCTGTGTTGAACTGGTGCTTGCAACTTCATTTTCCTACTACAATACAACAAGTGGAAGGATGTGAAAAAGGCCTAACAGTGACGCTCCATATACAGCCTGGTCCAGTGTCGGACTGGAGCACCTTGGGCCCACCAGAGGAATTAATTATTGGAGCCCGCCAAAGGAAATCAAGCTTGGGGCAATTCGATTGTTACCTAATATAAATGTGTGTTTATTAACCAAATGACAAATGAAACTGAATAAACATGTCTAAATAGAACACTACAGGCAAACTAGAAACACTTTCTTTGGCCCTTATTCATCAAGCGATAGCGCCAGGTAGTGTCTGACGAGCGCCAGGTAGCGGCAGCTAACGGCGACTACCGACTCAAGTACGCCCGGCGGCGGTCACAATGACGCATTTATCAAGCAAAATGAGGCTAGCGCCGGCGAGAGCGACGGCTAGCGCGGCATTCATCATGAAGCCGCCTGGACCGAACAGCGCCGCTGCAAATTCCCTCACAGCGCCAGGTATGAGCTGTCGCTCCCTGGCGATGTCCAATGCATTTCAATGGAGCAATCTATAATAATTCATGATTAATTGGTAATAATTTTTTTTTAAATTTTT
This sequence comes from Gastrophryne carolinensis, assembly GCA_027917425.1. Lineage (NCBI taxonomy): Eukaryota > Metazoa > Chordata > Amphibia > Anura > Microhylidae > Gastrophryne > Gastrophryne carolinensis. The sequence continues at coordinate 186,159,738 of CM051234.1, read as the reverse complement.
TTAATGTCAAAAAATCGGAGAACACTTCTGCAATGTTAGGATTTATTTTTAAGTTAAAAAAAAAAAAAAAAAAATATGTGCAGAATTGATCTAACAGGTCTGAGATTAATGTATTCATATAACAAAATGATTCTAAAAACATGTATAATGTTACATTCAAAGAATATGGTTGTTTAGGGGTTAAAAACTAGTTAATACACATCGCCGCCAGCGCTCTGGGGTTTAAACAAGGAATGGACAGCGACAGCACATTCGGAGCGTGATTTTTTGATGAATATGAAGCTAGCCGTTCGCTCTGGCCATTCGTTGTCAGGCGCTCACATACAACGCTGGACGTGTGAAACAGCGACCCCCCAGCCCGTATTCAACATTACCGCACACCGACTGAGTCGCTGTCATCAAGCAAACGCCGGCCAAGCACAGCGAATACTGGCTGGCGCTGTAAAAATCACGCTACAGTCGCTCATCTGTCGCTACCTGGCGCTATTGATGAATCGGCCTCTTAGTCTGAGACCGTTATTTAAGAAGGGATAGCGTCAGGTAGTGGCTGGTTAATGAGAGGTAGCGACAGGTAGAGACTGATGAACGCCGGACACGGCACACAATTACACATTTATCAAGCAGAATCTGTTTAGCGACTGGGATAGCGCCATGTAGTGTCTGATTCATCAATTTCACAGCCTCAGCGAACAGCGCCGGCATTCAGCCTTGCACAGCGCCAGGTATGACCTCTCACTACCTGTCGCTCTCCCATACATTTCAATGGATGAAACTTTTCTTCTCTTTAAACAGGGTTTTCAGTTTATTTTTTTTTTTCAAAAAAAAATCACAAATAATTCTGTGACCTCTTCTGACATTGAAAAAGCAGTTTTTTCTAATTTTTTTCATTTTTTATATATTTCTTCAGAAATGACATTACAGGCCTGCCATTTAAGTGTTCATGTTACAATGTTGCTACAATGTAATTCAAGATGTTTTCGCTTTGTTACTAGTGGATAGATGCTGAAAAACAGACTCCTGCGCTCTGGGCTTCAAACAAGCATTTTTCAGCGCCTGAGTTTTGTGAGGCTGTTTTTTTTGCTGAATATAGTGTGAGTCGGTCGCTATGAGCAGTCGCTAACATGCGCTCACATACAGCGCTGTACTGGTCAAATAGCGACTCCTCACAATGTATTCAACATTACTGAACAGCGCCTGAGTCGCTATAAACTAGCGACTCACGTCCAAGCACAGTGACTACTAACGGGCGCTCTGAAAATGCCTGCTACAGATGTTCATCTGTCGCTACCTGGCGTTAGTGATGAATCAGCCTGCCCATTCTCTTGTACGTCCCTGATGGTTGCTATCTAACATTGGCCTAGATCATATCCATAGCTCTGTCTGCAAGTGCTCCACAGCTTCTGCCTACTATCAACTGCAGCCATTTTGCTATGCCAGCAATGGTACCATACAAGACAGTAAAGAGTCGAAAATAGATGCATGGAACATCAAAAGCCAAAATAAAGCCTTTTGGCAATGTAAGGGAACACACCCGAGACCATCTTTGTATGAAAATTAACATTTCCTGTCCAAGCAATATCTAATATATAGACATATGGATGTACATGTTAATATTTACATGTTTTTTTGGCCAAAGTTAATGTACCCTCCAAAGAAAAGATCCAGAAAGAACTGGACAAGAGATCAAAAACATGTCAGCAGCTTATTCGTGTAACTTAATGTAGCTACTAAATGTCATAGTTATCTAGAAAAGTAAAATAGTGTGTTAACAATTAGAACGTAGTCCTGCCATTCTGCAAATAGGACTTAATTGTCTGTTTCCTCAAGCTAATGGGCTGCAATAAAGCCCTGTGGTTGGAAATTTCCACTTAATCTCTTGAATTCTTTTACAGAAGTGAATTTATTTTTAAATGTTTTCCACTGGATATTTTTAAATAGTCAACACACATAAAAATGATGTGCACTGAGAAATGTAAAAATGTCACAGTTAAATACAACAAAAAAGTAGATCTTAACGTGACATTGAAGCCAAAAAATATATATATTTATACATACAGTATCTTCCACCTCAACCCTTTGCAGCAAAAGAATATGGCTGGTCTAGATTTTCAATACTTACCAGATGAGCAGACCAGGCCCTAGGTTCCACGCAGGCCCCACCAGGTCCAGAGCCATGGCAATAATGGCGTCTTTTGTCAAGATTAGTGTAAATTTAGGCAAGAAGTTATAAGACCTTCTTCACACCAAAATATTGCTATGTGTTTTGTGATGCAGCACACCAACATCACAAGTAAAGCACTTTCCATAACAGTCTATGGGCCCTCATACGCAGGGGCCGAATGTGCATCTAGAAGTAGAACCATACATACGATTTATGATTTGCCTGACGAAAGCAGACAGAATGCCAGTTAAACCTTCTATTCTAAATGGCAACATTAGAGTGGAAGAAACTTAACTGATAAAAAGAATCATTAAGCTCCTTGTGTGGCTAATATAGCATTTAGGCGAGAGTCTGAATGCCGCAGGGGATGCGGGGATGCAGCATTACACTCATGGCAAAGGGTTCTGATTGGACGAGTGCCCGTGCATGATGCATTGGAGCAAAGAGAGTTGAGTTTTAGTGGCCGTACTGGGGGAGTTTCATACAGCAGTGCATCCCAATTCGTGATGCCCCAGGGGTATGGAGCAAAATCAAGGAAAGTCAAATTCATGGGTTTTGTTTTGCTTTAAAACTGGTCTGTTAATTCTTCAGAGTTTGAAAAAATATGTCGTCTTGTCTCTTTATTGTATTTAAACTGGTCTGTTAATCTTTCTGGTTTGCTACTAATAACTATCTGATATCTTTTACTAAGCCACTGTTCATTGTTACATGGATTCCTGACAGCAATATACAACAACTGTTTTGAGAGGGGACATGTCAGGCACATGGTGAAGCAGGGGTGTTCATATAGGCCCGAGATTTGCTGAACAATTAAGTTCTGAAAATCCAGGTAGATTTTTTACCTGCAGTGAGCTTTTGATATGCCATTGATAACACAATGTGTGCTACTACACTAATGGATTTAATAATTTCACATTCAAATCAAATCTATCTGTCACATTTACAATAGTACACAAGGTAGTAAAAACACTACACTGAATAAACAGGAAAAATTAAAGAGGACATCCAAGACTTGTTGTAACTCCCAAGCCAGCCCTCCCTCCTTCCCCCATGCTAAACTCAATCCAGGAATTCAAATTGGCAAACAACTCACCTGATCACTGCAATCCTCCCATGATATCTGCATTGGTGGGGCTCTGCATTTCATCTGTGGACTTGAGCAACAGTTGGACATAAAATGGCAATCAGCCATTCCCTGGAGCAGTGCGACTGCCCAGCACCATACTGACCTGTAACGCAAGGTCCCAGCTTCCGTGCAGAGTGTCCGTCTGCCCATGTTTCGTTTTTTGTTTGTCTTTTAATGTTTTATCCCAAATCAGGCTCAGCACAAGGGAGGGATGGATGGGGAGTTACAGAATGCTTGAACTTCCTCTTAAAGGACACTGATGTAATATAATATACCCAAACATATAACAGTCAATTTTAGCCAGGAAATTTAATATTCAAAAAATATATAGTATATAATAAAATAACAATGAATGATATATAGCAATTCAAATACTGTATTCAGTATGTACACATATAATATTAGGCCTACCATTTAAACCTTTTTAACAAATATATTAATAATATTCTAACCGGAATGTGCCATAAAAGGAAAGCTAATGTTTAATTTCCAAGCCTAGTTTAGATGTTTAGTCATTAGGGGATGTTTTGCATCTGCAAATGACACGGACAGGCTGATTCATCATTAGCGGCAGGTAGCGACAGATGAGCGTCTGTAGCAGGCATTTTCAGAGCGCCCGCTAGTAGTCACTGTGCTCAGCCATGGGTCGCTACTTTATAGCGACTCAGTCGCTGTTCAGTGATGTTGAATAAATTTTGAGGAGTCGCTATTTGACCAGTACAGCGCTGTATGGGAGCGCATGTTAGCGACTGCTCATAGCGACCGACTCATAACATATTCAGGAAAAAAACAGCCACACAAATCTCTGGCGCTGAAAAATACTTGTTTGAAGCCCAGAGCGCAGGAGGCGGTGTGTTTAAAGTGTGTTTTCAAGCATCTATCAACTAGTAACAAAGCGAAAACATATGGAATTACATTGTAACATGAACACTTTAATGCCAGACCTGTAATGTCATTTCTGAGGAAATATATAAAAAATGAAAAAATTATGGGAGAGCGACAGGTAGCGAGAGGTCATACCTGGCGCTGTGCAAGGCTGAACGCCGGCGCTGTTCACTGAGGCTGTGAAAATGATGAATCAGACGCTACATGGCGCTATCCCAGTTGCTAAACAGATTCTGCTTGATAAATGTGTAATTGCGTGCCGTGTCCGGCGTTCACCCGTCGCTACCTCTCATTAACCAGCCACTACCTGACGCTATCCCTTCTTAAATAAGGGCCCAAGACACCATGAGGATAAACATAATTTACCTCTGTCACACAGTTTTGCAAATATCAGCTGCCTCATTCCTTATAGCATCAGTAGGTTAGATTTCTTTTAAAGGCTCCCTAAACATTTACAGGGTTTAGATTACTGCTAGGTATGCCATTGCATAATAGATATGAGGCCATGGGAAGCAATCAAAATAAAAACAAAATGGTGTTATGCAGGAACAGGTGGTGTGACATATGTCAGAGAGTACAGAGTTATCTCATTACAGTGTACTGAAACTAACTAAATGTAAGGTTCAACATAATCTCCCAACAAATGCTGTGCACAAAACACTTCTCTCATGTGTACACCTTTAGCAATTATGTAATAAAGTGTACCATTCTGAATTCTGGAGCCTAATATAAGTATACTGATATTAGGAGCTATGGTTGGCATTCAAACTACAGTACTGCCCACATCTCTATGGTGTGATGATTATATCCCTTAGACCCCTTCCCAATTCACAGACTGTTAAATAACCAATAGCAACATATTGCAGGGAGCAAAAACTACTCTAATGAAACACATGTTTGCTAACATAAGAAAAAAACTAGATAAGCTCAGCACCTTGAGGGTGCTAGTCTGGCTATAATCTGCTGTCATCACCAGTAGCCTAGATCTCCAGAAATGGTATGTTTTAAATCAGTGGACAGGTAGGGCAGGATTAAGTGTGGTGGAGGTCCCTGGGCGCAAAATCTGGTGGAGGCCCCAGATACAGTATTTTTTTTACCTTTAAAATAATAGTCCAGCCAAGTAACTGATTGGTGGTTGTCTGGCACCCGCCCACTTACTGGAAGTATCAGATCGAGTCGCTTGTGCCACCCTTGTGCGGGTGCGTGCTGCTCGGGAACTCCTGCTTTGCCATTCTGGGCAGGTTTTGTTGTGTTGTCATGTGATTTGATTAAAATTTAAAGGGGTAAAAAAATCACAGACAAAAAGACAAACCTTTCAAAATACCTCTGTTTTACTGTCTAAAAATATATTGTGAAACCTTAATACCCCTTTAGACAATTGAATTATTCTAGAGCAGCCACATTTTTTCACGGGGAGGCTGATTTATTAATAGCGACATGTAACGACAGTTGAGCGACTGTAGCGGTATTTTCACAGCACCCGCTAGTAGTTGCTGTGCTTGGCCGTTGTTCGGTTGTTGACAGCGACTCAGTCGGTGTGGCGTAATGTTGAATACAAGGTTACGAGTCGCTATTTGACAGATTCCGCGATGTATGGGTGCGCATGATAGCGACTGGTCAGAGCGACCGGCTTCCACCATATTCATCAAAAAATCACGCTCAAAAAATTCAAGCGCTGTGAAATGCATGTTTAAACCCCAGAGAGCTGGAGGCGATGTGTTAAAAGTAGTTTTTTAACCCCCAAACCACCATATTTTACTAATTTAGTAATATGAATACATTAATATCAGACCTGTAATATCAATTCTGTTCAATTCATTTTTTATTTTTTTTTCCCTTATAAAAATTATCTAAAATGGCAGAAGTGGTCACAGAATTTTTCACATTTAAAAAAAAAAAAGAAAAAAAACATTAATAACAATTGTGAAGGAACCCCACTTAATTTTTCTTAAATTTCTCCTCCCTGTTTTTATTCCAGACTTTAATGGTCCCTTCTAATTCCATCTTCCCCTTAATAATAAGAAGCTGTGCCCCTTGTCAGGAGACAAATGCACACGTCCCTTAGCTATGCGGAAGAGATGTTTGGCAGGGATGTGTGAAAGCTCAGATCAAACCCCCTGGGGTGTTTGATTCCTGCCTTTTGGTCACAAGCTAGGCTGCAGCCAGCCTGCCTCCTGCTGTTGTATAACACCCCCAGCTGGGAAGTTGCCAGTGAGGCTACGTTGCAGGAAATCCCCTGCTGGGATTGTGTCAGGACTCCATGTAACAGGGCAGACGCACGGCACCGATAGTTTATGGGCCGTATCGCGGACGCCATGTGTCCTAATGCCAAACCGGTTACAGAACCAGAACCGGCTCCCCAAGCCGCACCGGAGCATAGCATAGCAAAAAACAGGCCTAGAAACAAGACAGAGACCGGTAAACGGAGAACTAAGGTTCTGGACTGAATTAAGACCCGGTCCCTGGACTTAACGCGTTCAGGTGCGCCTGGCCGATAGGTTGGTACCGCTCGCAAGGCAGTGTGACCCCCCTGCTCCAAGTTATAGCTCCAAAAAGGGTTTTAGGGCAAAATCCCCCTCCAAAAAATGGGAGGTAACATCCCCTCCCACAATGGGGAGGGGAGATGGATAGCCTGGCAGCATAAATTGGATGGTCAAAAACCAGGCTGGTGTCACTCATCGGAAGGGGGTTGTGCGGCCGGCATATCCAGGGGTGTCCATCACCATCACCATAACCAGAAGCTCTTGACACACCCCCTTGTAAGAGCTCCTCACCACGCTGCATGCTTGAGGTAAACTTTGCTTGTTATTGTCTCTGTGTATTGCATATCTGTTGTAACCCATCTCAGAATCGCATAGTTATTTAATCTGTAATATTCCATACTTCTTTATAGTTAAATGCTTGTAAACTCTGCCTAGCGTGCTTATAGCCATTAAAACGTGTATTTAATTGAGCTGTCTTGCCTGGTTACCCTAATAATAAGAGGGTCGGACAAGGTTTTGGGGAACCCGGTGGGCGTGTGCGGCGGTCTCTGGTTAGTAGTGGGACCACGTGACGCCCCGGTTTCCTGACAAGTTGGTGGCAGCGGTTTGGGATAAGGCAAATAGTGTAAGTGAGTGTGGGCCCCATACTCTCATACACTAAAGATTACTAGCAGCGGCTTTTCTGTTGCTGGGATCTTAAGATCAGCTCAACGCTAGGCATATTCTGAGAGTGGTTACAGTAGTTGTGTGATTACAGTGTGCAGTACAGCAGTTGCAGGCATGGCAAGTGGCACCAGGGCCAGAAGCAGGGATGTGGCTGCCGATGATATACTGGGTGCAGAGGGGCCCAGCCAGGGCTCTCCCAGAAGCCGGTCACCAGCCCTCAGCATCCCGCAGGACCGAGCCCCGCCTGCCGGTCCTCCCAGCCAAGCAGGCTCAGTCACTCTCCTGAATGCTGCTGTGGCAAGTCTTCAGACGGGAGACCACGCCACCTACGCGCTCCTCATGCAGGAACACCGGACGCAAGCTGAGCGGGAGCAGATGCAGGCTGAACGCGAGGAACGCCGTCAACGGGAGCAGATCGAGGCGGCCGAGCGTCGAGAGCAAGCTGAACGCGAACACCAGCTCCAAGTTTTGCAGCTACAGCTTCAGCACCCTCCACCCAGCACATCTGGCGGGCCCCCTGAGAACCAGGCCCCAAAGTTGCGTGCGGAGGATTTCCCCATCCTGGACAAAGGCACAGATCTGGACACATTTCTGCTGGCTTTTGAAACCGTTTGTCATCAATACCATGTGCCGGAGGATCAGTGGGTCAGGTACCTAACCCCCCGCCTTAGGGGTAAAGCCCTGGAAATCTTTGGGTACCTGCCCAGTGAAACCACCCTGAGCTACGAGGGGGTCAAGCAAGCCCTGATCCGACAATATAACCTTACCCCGGAATTTTATCGCAAGAAGCTGCGGGGTCTGCGACGGGGCCCCAGCGATAGCTGGGCTGATCACATGCGGGTGCTACAGAGAGCAATTGAGCAGTGGACCACCGGCTTAGGAGTCACCTCCATCCAGCAGCTGAAGGAGCTGATTGCCATAGAGCAGTTCCTCTGGAATTGCTCTGACGAGCTGCAGCAGTTTCTGCGCGACCGGAAGCCAGAGGGGGCCTCAGCAACGGCCGCCCTTGCAGATGAGTACAGTCACAACAGAGCCCAGGAGCCCCGGAAACCTGCCAGCTGGAAAGTGGGTAAGCCGCCGCCAGCGTCTGTTGTACGTGCCCCTCAGCCCAGGACCCCTGCCCCCACCCCCTTTTCGAGGCAAGGGGGACCCCCACTGTGCCACCACTGCAACCAACCAGGACACTTCAGGACCGACTGCCCCCAGCGCCAGCGGGGTGCAGCCCAGCGCCCCTCCACTGTGTTATGTGTTGGTGAGGGGGCAGGGCGATATCGGGACAACATACAGCCCGTCACTGTAGGCCAGGCTGTGGCCATGGGACTTAGGGACACCGGTGCTGAGATGACCCTGGTGCGACCAGAGTTGGTGTCCCCACAGGATTTGGTGCCCGGGAAGACCCTTATGGTCTCCGGCATTGGAGGAACTGAACCAGCATTGCCTGTTGCCAAGGTTTATTTGGACTGGGGTGCTGGACAGGGTGTGCGAGAGGTGGGGGTGTCGCCGAATATCCCTGCCAGTGTTTTGCTAGGGACGGACTTGGGGCGGCTAGTGTCTCACTATGTGGCCACTGAACCCCCAAGGTCTGGTCCCCTAGACAGTAATGTAAGGCATGAGACAATGTGTGCGGTCGAGAGTAATGGTTATAACCTGCCTGCTACAGGGAATGTGGGGGTGGGTGAAGTGGGGTGTCCTTCTTCCCTCGGGGAAGAGGAGGGCGACCCAGTCGGTTGCAATCTCTTGTCCCCAGAGATCAACCCGACCGCAAGGGGCCAGGGACAAGCAAGGGGGGTGGTAGGACCTGCAGATGAGGAAGGGGCTGTCCCAGGAGATGTGGGGCCCCTAGCTGAGTCCACAGTGCAGGATGACTTCACTCCCGGGGTATTAAGGGCCCAGGCCGGCCAGTCTGGTCTGGCGACTTGGTTGGAAGCCAAAGGGGAACTAGCGCTACCAGTGGCCGCCGTTGCTGTGGCCACTGTCACCCGCAGTGGGGGCGCTAGGGGCCCAGGGACCCCTCAGGGGCCTGACGGTGTGCTCCCTCCCAACCAAGTGGCTGCCAGGACAGATGGAGGTCAGGTGACAGATTCGGAGGAGCGGTCTGAGGACATGGCCGTCTCTTCAGTACTGGCCACGTCCAGCCAGGGGTTTCAGGCGGCTTTGGAAGCCGATGACAGCCTGAATGCTCTCAAGGAACAGGCGGCTCAGCCTCCCTCGGGCTCAGACAAAGAACGAGTTGTCTGGGACCAAGGACGGCTGTACCGCATGACGGTCTCGCAGGGTTCACCAGAGGAGTGGCCTAGGGACCGACAGATGGTGGTCCCCTACCCCTTCCGGGCGGAGTTGTTGCGGGTTGCGCACGAGATTCCGATGGCGGGACACTTGGGGGTCACCAAGACCAGAGCCAGACTAGCCCAGCACTTCTACTGGCCAAAAATGGGGGCCGATGTGGCCGCCTACTGCCGTTCGTGTGAGGTCTGTCAGAAGGTGGGGAAGGCCGGGCCTCGCCCCAAAGCACCGCTGGTACCTCTGCCAATTATAGAGGAGCCTTTCAGGAGGGTAGCTGTGGATTTGATCGGACCCCTGTCCATCCCCAGCAGCTCCGGGAAACGCTTCATACTAACGGTAGTAGATTATGCCACACGGTACCCGGAGGCAGTGGCCTTATCATCCATTCGGGCCGACAAGGTGGCCACTGCCTTACTGGAAATATTTTCTCGGGTAGGTTTCCCCCAGGAAATGCTCACCGATCGGGGAACCCAGTTCATGTCACAGCTGATGGAGTCTCTCTGTAAGCAGATCCAGGTGCAACATCTGGTGACCAGCCCGTACCACCCACAGACCAATGGTCTCTGTGAACGGTTCAACGGCACTCTGAAGCAGATGCTTAAGATGTTGGTTGATGCCCACGGGCGCGACTGGGAGCGGTATCTCCCTCACCTACTGTTTGCCTACAGGGAGGTCCCACAGGCCTCCACCGGGTTCTCCCCCTTCGAGCTCCTGTACGGACGACGTGTGCGGGGACCCCTGGCCCTGGTGAAGGAGGCTTGGGAGGGGGATCTGGCCCCCCCCCAGGTGTCAGTCATCGAGTATGTGATGCACTTCCGGGACAAGATGCAGTCCTTGGCGCAGCTGGTGCACGACAACATGGTACAGGCCCAGGCCGAGCAGAAGAGGTGGTACGACCAGAACACCTGTGATCGGACCTACCAGGTGGGCCAAAAGGTGTGGGTGCTGGTCCCGGTACCCCAGGATAAGCTTCAGGCGGCCTGGGAAGGTCCCTATCTCGTGCACCAGCAGCTCAATGCCGTAACGTACCTAGTCACCCTAGACCCTGCCCGAGGACGGCGGAAGGCCTTCCACGTGAACATGATGAAGGCACATCATGAGCGGGAAGCGTGTGTTCTCCCGATCTGCAATCTGCCAGAGGAGGGGGAAGCTGAAACCCTCCTGGATATGCTGGCCCAGGTCAAGGAGGGGGGGACCCTTGAGGATGCCCAGATTGGTCCCCAACTGACAGTAGACCAACGGGCCCAGCTCTGGGCCACCCTGCACCCCTTCCGAGACTTGTTCGACAGCAAGCCCGGACGAACTAAGCTAGCCGTCCACCATGTGGACACCGGGACTCACCCTCCAGTCCGACGGGCGTCCTACCGTGTCTCCCTGGAGGTCCAGCAGCAAATGCGTCAAGAGATTGATGAGATGTTGCAGCTAGGGGTCATCCAAGCATCCAGCAGCGCTTGGGCCTCCCCGGTGGTCCTTGTCCCCAAGAAGGACCGGACCCTCCGGTTCTGCGTGGACTACCGGGGACTCAATGCTGTCACGGCTGCCGATGCATACCCCATGCCGCGCATCGATGACCTCCTGGACCAGCTGGCCGGGGCGAGGTACCTGACCATCATGGACCTGAGCCGGGGATACTGGCAGATTCCGCTGTCCCCCGAGGCTAGGGAGCGGTCGGCCTTCATTACCCCATTCGGACTATACGAATCCACCGTCATGCCGTTTGGCATGAGAAATGCCCCTGCCACTTTCCAGCGGATGGTCAACACCTTGCTCCAGGGACTAGAGGGGTACGCAGCTGCGTACCTGGATGACATTGCAGTCTTCAGTCCCACATGGGAGGAACACCTAGAGCACCTGTCGCAGGTGCTCGGGCGGGTCCGGCGAGCAGGTTTGACCATCAAGCCAGGAAAGTGCCAGTTGGGCATGGGCGAGGTCCAGTACCTAGGGCATAGGGTAGGAGGGGGGACCCTGAAACCTGAACCGGGGAAGGTGGAGGCCATCGCCTCCTGGCCAACCCCTAGGACCAAAACCCAGGTGCAGTCCTTTTTGGGCACCGCTGGATACTATAGGAGGTTCGTTCCCCACTATAGTACCCTGGCCAAGCCTTTGACGGACCTCACCAGGAAAAAGCTGCCCTCCGCTGTAAATTGGACCCGTGACTGCGAGACAGCCTTCCAGGCACTGAAAGATGCCCTCTGCAGCTCTCCCGTACTCCAAGCGGCCGACTTTGCGCGGCCGTTTATAGTGCAAATGGATGCCAGTGATTTTGGCCTCGGCGCCGCGCTGAGCCAGGTCGACCCGACGGGTCAGGAGCACCCCATCTTGTACTTGAGCCGCAAGCTCCTACCCAGAGAAGTGGCCTATTCAGTAATGGAGAAGGAGTGTCTCGCCATTGTATGGTCACTGCAGCGGCTGCAGCCATATTTGTATGGTCGCCACTTCATTGTGGAGACCGATCATAACCCCCTCCGCTGGCTACACATGGTTTCTGGAACCAATGGGAGAGTGTTGCGGTGGAGCCTGGCTCTCCAACAGTACCAATTTGACATCCGCCACAGAAAGGGCCGAGACCATGGAAATGCAGATGGCCTATCCCGGCAGGGGGAGGTAGCCAGTGGGTGCATGGGTCAGCACCGACAGGTTCTGGCCCCTAGCACCCTCTAAAGAAGGGAGATGTGAAGGAACTCCACTTAATTTTTCTTAAATTTCTCCTCCCTGTTTTTATTCCAGACTTTAATGGTCCCTTCTAATTCCATCTTCCCCTTAATAATAAGAAGCTGTGCCCCTTGTCAGGAGACAAATGCACACGTCCCTTAGCTATGCGGAAGAGATGTTTGGCAGGGATGTGTGAAAGCTCAGATCAAACCCCCTGGGGTGTTTGATTCCTGCCTTTTGGTCACAAGCTAGGCTGCAGCCAGCATGCCTCCTGCTGTTGTATAACACCCCCAGCTGGGAAGTTGCCAGTGAGGCTACGTCGCAGGAAATCCCCTGCTGGGATTGTGTCAGGACTCCATGTAACAGGGCAGACGCACGGCACCGATAGTTTATGGGCCGTATCGCGGACGCCATGTGTCCTAATGCCAAACCGGTTACAGAACCAGAACCGGCTCCCCAAACCGCAACGGAGCATAGCATAGCAAAAAACAGGCCTAGAAACAAGACAGAGACCGGTAAACGGAGAACTAAGGTTCTGGACTGAATTAAGACCCGGCCCTGGACTTAACGCGTTCAGGTGCGCCTGGCCGATAGGTTGGTACCGCTCGCAAGGCAGTGTGACCCCCCTGCTCCAAGTTATAGCTCCAAAAAGGGTTTTAGGGCAAAATCCCCCTCCAAAAAATGGGAGGTAACATCCCCTCCCACAATGGGGAGGGGAGATGGATAGCCTGGCAGCATAAATTGGATGGTCAAAAACCAGGCTGGTGTCACTCATCGGAAGGGGGTTGTGCGGCCGGCATATCCAGGGGTGTCCATCACCATCACCATAACCAGAAGCTCTTGACACACCCCCTTGTAAGAGCTCCTCACCACGCTGCATGCTTGAGGTAAACTTTGCTTGTTATTGTCTCTGTGTATTGCATATCTGTTGTAACCCATCTCAGAATCGCATAGTTATTTAATCTGTAATATTCCATACTTCTTTATAGTTAAATGCTTGTAAACTCTGCCTAGCGTGCTTATAGCCATTAAAACGTATATTTAATTGAGCTGTCTTCTTGCCTTAAACCCGGAATTTGTGTGTCCAAAGGCGGTTTGCCTGGTTACCCTAATAATAAGAGGGTCGGACAAGGTTTTGGGGAACCCGGTGGGCGTGTGCGGCGGTCTCTGGTTAGTAGTGGGACCACGTGACGCCCCGGTTTCCTGACAACAATTAATTATGAATATTTAAAGATTGTTCCATTGAAATGCATTGGAGCACGCCAGGTAGCGAGAGGTCATACCTGTCGCTGTGCTGGCGCTGTGGGCTGAGGCTGGAATAATGATGAATGAGTCGCTATATGGCGCTATCTCAGTCGCTAAGCAGGATTGGCTTGATAAATGTGTGATTGTGGTGGGGAGCCGGCGTTCTCGTGGCGGGGCCCGTCATTACCGGCCGCTCACCAGTCGCTACCTGTCGCTATTCCTTCATAAATAAGGGTTTTAGTTGTTGCAATACGAAAGCAATGCAATGACCTAGCTGTGCTAACTTTGGATGCCTATCACGAACAGTCATGAGGATGAATCCTCCACCTATGCTGTTTAGTTGCACAGCATGGAATATAGAAAATACAAATCATAAAAATGAACAGCTTCATTTAACAAACCTTCCTAAAATAGCACAAGACATATACAAATGATGTGTTCATATTCTAAAACAATAACTAAAATATAACAAAGATTTTCCTTTTTGGTGTTGCCCAAAACACTGGAATGTCAGTTAATAAAGATTCAGGACCCAAACAAGAACAATTATGTATTCTGTTTTTTCCAAAGTCGCATGACTTCATTGTTACAGCACTTGCAGTGATGTATGTGTCTTTGTTGTGGTTTTATTCTGATTCTTCCCTCTGTAGTTTGGGCCATGTCTCAGGCCACTTCCAGGTGTTTTTTAATTGTCTCCCTGGTCTACCCTTAATATCCTTCTTTGTAAGTCCGCCTCCTGGCTGGAGCATTATATCACTTTTATATGGGCATTTTCTCTCCAGCTTCTGTGTTCCAGCCTCTGTTGCCTTCTCCAGCTGCTGCATCGTTTAGCTCTCAGCCTTCTGTTTCTGATGAGTACCTGTTGGTTGGTAGTCTGTCTATAATTTGCCATCTGTTTCTGTTTCCAAAGTCTGTGACCACCAAAAGACTGCTTGGACCTAGAGTATGCTCCACAATCAGGAGCTCTGCTGAAGTAGTGGACTGCTTATGGGCCGTCGAATACCAGACCTCCACCATGGGTGATTGGCGGCTTACCCTGTATGCCCAACTGCTCCCAGTCAGTGGCTCTGTCTTTTTCAAGTCCGTGGTTCTGACTACCTGTTCCCAGTCTGTGACTCTGCTCACCTGTTCCCAGTTTGTGACTCTGCCTGCCTTTTCCCAGTTCATGACTATGCCTGCCTGTTACAAGTTCTTGATAATTCATGTATATCAAGTTGGTTATCATTGGCCCACCTGACAGCCAGACACATTCTGCTTATTGAATGAACTAGTGACGCTGCACCAAGCTGGGACCTTTAGTCTGTATACTTGGTGCTATTGGCAGCTGTGTTGAATCCCTCACTTCAAGGCTTGCCAAGTATGTACAGGTGTATTGAAGGGACCAGCCTCATATAACTGGCAGGAATCTAAAGGTATGTAAAGACATCATTGCATACGATTCATTGTCATGCTCAAGAGCCCAGTTGGGATTTTTGCTGCTTTTTATTGTACTTCCAGGTTGAATTTTTAATGGATACCAATTAAAGGTGAAGTTTTATTATCATCATACCCCATCTGGCTCTTGCTGCTATTACTTAAAAAAAGAAACAATTTCAATGTCAGTGGTTTCAGTGCTGATAGTAATTAAAATCAGACTGGGAGTTTTAGAATGTGTTCTGTGTTTCTCCCTCGTACTGTACAGTGTAACAAGCAGGATGAGACATTGGAAAACACCAGGCAATTCCCTACTGTGTTAAACTGTAAACAGCTTGTAGCTGCTATGCACTGTAACAAGAGATGTGCCCTGCTATGTTACTTCGTATAGCAATCACAAGTCTACTTTTACAATATAAGCATCTAACAGCCGACTTACAGCTGATGTGTGAGTCATCTCTCCATTGGGCTGGCGCGAATATTGACCCATACATAATGCAGTGTAAAAAACAATATATATATATATATATATATATATATATATATATATACATATATACCAAAGACACCATGATAAACCTCCAAGTTATTACCCTAATAAAGGGTCAGCGCCACACAGCACCACATTTTGGCCTCAGCGGCACTCAGCCTATGATTTAAAAAAACGGCAGTGCCGATGCAGCCACCAGCTGGTGTCTTTTTTTAACACAATTGCCAAAAAGGCTGCACCGCCTGGCGCTATAGGTCAAGATCCCATGGAGCACAATGGGCAGAACTGGATTGAAGTGTTTAATGTGTATAATTAATATTTATTAGTACAGAACTTGCATTGTGACTTCAGTGATTGAAACACAGGTCCGATATGTCACAAAATACATTTTTGGGGGGAGTTATTAAAATTGATAGGTTCTTGTGCTTAACAATGTGTAACATTTACTAAAACGTAACCAAAATGTACTCTAAAGTTTGTCCCCTTTGTCCCAGCAGTGATTTCTTGTAACTGAAATGGTGAAATGCTAACCAGCGCTTGGAAAATACAGCGCCAAAGATTTCAAGGTGGAAAAAAATCATAAATATGCTTTTGAGTGTCAGAAAAACGGTGGTCCAAAGTGGTGTTTATTGGTGCTGAGAAAACCGGCAGTCGGGTCCAACAGGCGCTGACCCAGACCAGCCAATACATAGTGCAGCAATCAAAGCAAATTAGTTAGCGCTCTCTGCAGTGACTGTTAGCGCCAATGCAGTCCATAGCACAGCCCAAAAAAAGGCAAAAATGCCAGTGCTCTGGAACTGGCGCTATAGCCACAAAAAAGATGCTAAATGGCGCACATCATAAAACAGGCCCTTAGTGATTCATACTAGTCCGAGTTCCCAGAAAAATTAAAGGAGGCACAAACCCAATATCTACATCAAGCGTTTAATCTGAGCCATATTCACACACTGAAATACATACAGTATTGCATAAATAAATTACATGTCTTACTTATCTATTTTATGTAAAAATATATTATAGGTTATAACTATATAAATAGGTGAAACTATGTAACTGAATTTAAAAACATTTTTTTTTTTGTGAAAAGTTTAACAGAGAGCAGTTAACATGCTGACATTCAGGCTACCTTAGGTACCAGCTATTACTTGCATAACAAGCCCGTCAATGATTTACTAGGCGTGCAGATAGAGCAGAAGAAACTTCCCAGCCAATCAATTAGTTACTTATTATACCACTGTTACACTTCCTTTCACTCTCTGTTTGCTGACACAAAAAAAATGTACTTTAAGTAATAGGTGAATGGAAATTTGGCAGTAAATATAATGTTCCCTTACTGCATTTTTTTCGAGTGAGCAGAGTGTTAGACCAAAATAAAATGCTTCCAAACAATATTCATATTCCATATATTCCATGTTAGTTAGTAAGAAGTGGGGTTTTAGGGGCATAGCTTCTAAACCTGGCATATTACCAGGTGTAGGTAATAGGCCAGGATTGAAAGATTAAAGGGGATCAAAACCTTTTAATGGGAATTCCTTAATTTAGGTTGTTACTTCCTCTCCAAAACCCATTGTGCTGAGCCTCTTGCCACAAAGAATACCTTGTGTATAGGTACCAATATATGTATAACAACCTGATTGTGGTTCTGATTCTTCCCCAAATAGTACCAATAGAATCAAAGGACTCATTAGGCACAAATAGTTACTGAAGTTACCAGAAGACCTAAAAATGGCTCCTTAAAGCCAACTTCCTTTCTATAAGCTTCTGGCAGCCTCACCATGACAGATATGTTGTGGTAATGAGCCATCTTGCTCCTATTGACTTCAGTAGGCGCCTCTACTCACAAGAACTTCCATGTACAGAGGAACCCATTGTCAATGCAAGCGCTCCAGACTAATCATCCACCGCCACAGTAAACAATGTGTGGCTTGGGATCAAGTGGCAGGTAAGCAGATTGTCTCGTACTTATTGGCAGAGCTGGTATGAGATATTTTCCTTAGAGAATAGAGAGCCCCGAATTATATCAAGAGCATTCCCCAGGGCAATGTGAAAACGTATTAATTTCTATTTCTAATAATTAAAATAAATCCTAAGTAAAGCTTACATTTTTAAGTCAAATGGTCACCTGCCCAGTGTTAAAGTTTTAGTTGTTAAAATTAAAACTTTAGTTTCATCTTATAGAAGCTTTTGTCTTTTTGTCTTTTAGGCTTTTCATTGTAATTGTAGCTGTAGTAACAGGGTGATCACCATAATCCTCAGCACTGCTGGTTGCTGGAAGTTCAAGGGTGGTAGGCAAGTGGTTAAAGAAGGTTTTTTTTGTTTCAAAGCTGATATTCTAACTCCAGCTTGTGATATACATTACCCAACACATTTATTATGCATACTATATTGTAGGGCAGGGTAACACCACCATTATCCTCCTCACACATTGAATTCTTGGTTAGTTAAAGTGAATAAGCATACATTTTAATTTAATAATCTAAGTGCTGATAGTGTTATAAAAATACTTAAATGTGTTAGTCCTTTATACAAGCATAGGCTAGTGATAATGTGCCCTAAAATATGTTGGACCATATTCAAATATTTAGAATATTCAAAACAGCATATGAAATTCATAGGCATCATATTAGGTAAGCCCTGTTTCTGCCTCCCTTGGCAGTGTTAACAGAATGAGAACATGCATACAAAGTCCAACCTAGAGATATGTGCCTTATCACCAGCAGGCCTGGCTTTTACAATCAGTTTCCTCCAGATAAGCCTGTACCATAGCAGCCTTCGGAAGTGAGCCCACAGAGCTGCCTGATAAGTTTACATAAGAAAGGAAATAATCAATTTACGCCTGTGACTGAATAAGCCCTTATCATGCTCATTTCCTAGCTATTGCTCCACAGGCTAAATATTGCATGTTCAATGTTAACTTCAATGTGACAGGCACCAAAATCATTCCTGACTTCACGGAGAAGAGAATCATTATATTATAAGCATTATTTGTAGATCAAAAAACTTAAAGGGATATTGCAGGCAAAGGTAATTGTTACATCATTGTATCAGGCTACATTTGGCACTGTCCTAAACTGTTTTCCATTTTTAAATTGAAGCAGAAATGGCCGAGATATCAGGGTTTACAGGTACAGTCAATTCTCTTTTTCACTACGTCCCCCAATCAGCTCCGCCTCCTCCTCCAGATTCATCACATTGCTGTCAGTGCAGAGAGCTGATTATTATGCAGCATTACAGAGCCAAGGGTCACACTCACTTGCTTCACAAGGGAAGTCATAAGGTGAACCTGTAAACCCCATTACCTTGGCCATTTCTTTCTTTAGCGGCAAAGCGGAAAACAGTTTAGGACAGTGCCAAACGTAGCCCGACTTAATGGTGTAACAATTACCTTTGCTTGCAGTAGCACTTTAAAGTGCTGCAAATAAGTGTTGTCCCTAGAGACTTAGGAGCATACCACGCATCTCTGAAGAGATTTGGTGACCCTCAGGACAGGAAAAGGTTAATGAGTGTGTACGGGCTTCCTAGGGGGTTACACACTGCAGATAATCTTGATTCGGGATGTATCAGGGAAAAGCCAGCAGCCAGCCCTGGATTCTTTTAGATTCCAGGCTGGCCAGTGGTGAGTTTTATTCTACTTTAACACTGGTTGAAACATATGACTTTAGACAGACATACAGTCTCATACTCATGTGGAAATGCCTTGACATGGTTGCCCAGTATTTAACTTAGTTTGAGGGACTCTCCAGCTTAATAACAATAATGCAAAATAAAATTAAATGTATGTACTTTGACAGTGGGTTTAAAATACTTTACACATGTTTCCCAGATATATAAACGTACACATCAGTAATTCTTCCATCTTCCATTACGTACTCAGCAATCATCTTTCTATATTTGTAGGTAACTATTCACTTCCTACACCCCCATCCAAGAAAAAAATAGTGGGTTTTCCCTTAATTTTATCCATTCATTCTCTCTCTTTCATTCCTGCCCACCAACTACTAAAAAAAGAGGGGAAGATTTTCATTCTGTTTATCCATTCATTCTCTCCCTTCCATTCCTACCTTCTAACTACATCAAAAAAAGAAAAAATGGGAATTCTCTCTTTCAATTTATCCCTTCATTCTCTCCCTTTCATTTCTTTCTACTGACTACCTCATACAACAGAAAGAAAATATAAGAACCCAGGCACTTATCATATTATACATCCTATCTTCCAATCCAACTTCCCATCGTTTTTCCAACCACAGTTGGAGGGGGAGCGAGGAAGAGAGACCTAAGTCTAATGCCCCTTATATATTATCCACTTCGTCCCTTTTCCCAAATTTCCTGATGTTTCCCCTCTAAACTATCTGTCAATTCTTCCATATTCTTTATTTCCTAAATCTCCTTTATCCATTCCAGACCAGTTGGACTTACTTCATGCTTCTAATACCTCGGAATTACCCTACTGGCAGCTTTTATCAATCTAAAATTTAATGAATTTTTATATTGTTTTATACTCTTTCTCACTGAATGTAGAAGAAAAAATAGAGGTTTCAGTTTCATTTCCTCTTCCCCGATAACATTTATCACCCTTCCCACCTCCTTACAAAAAGGCACAACCATTTAACATTTTAGGTATATTTTGGCATGTGCACTGCTCCGAATTATTGTTTTTTTTTCGAATACTAAGTAAAATGTCTGGGAAAAGACAGGGTGGAATAGGACGGGGTAGAGGAAAAGACATCCCTGCAATTCCTTTTGCCACCTGGATAAGGATGTTGGTACTAGTACTAACACTGTGGTCAGCAGCCATGTGCCCAGGCCCAGTAAAAGTAGCACCAGCCATTTGCTCAGGCTCAGGCATAGAAGTGGCAGCATCCCTTTGCCCTGGCCCAGCACTGCTAGTAGTAGCAGCAATGTATGCGGTAGTAGCAGCAGCAGTAATGTACATGGCAGTAGTAGCAGCATCAGCAATGTACACGGTAGTAGCAGCAGCATCTGCAAGCCTTGCTCTCACTCATCTCATGAGGAAGAAGACTCTGATGCAATGACTTTCAGTGGATTCTTACTCCACTACAGCTACATGTCACAGTAAAAAAAGCCTTTCTCTTCCATCATCTGCCTCTTTACTGCCCTCTCCTAGTGGGGTGCCAGCTTCTCTCAGCAGTCCAGTTGCTATGAATAGTGATGAGGGAATTTGACGTCAGTCAGCCTTTTGAGTGTGTAGCGGAGGTGGTAGAGGTGGAAGCAGTGTCCCAGATGCATAGCTGTGGCAGTAGGGGTGGTGGTAGACATGGACCTACTGGCAGTTATGAAGGTGGTTGTGGTGGGAGGGGGAAGTTGACCATGATGAAACATCAGAACAGGAAAGTGGCGGGAATCAGGAGGAGGAGTATGATGATGTCGCTTTGGACACACCCTGGTACCAGGCAACCAAGGAAGGGACATAGTCCGAGCAGGAGGGTACTTCTGTCACTGGCAGCCACTAAGAGCTGAGCAAGGCAGGGACAGATCATCTGCAAAATGGCACAGGGCTAGGTCTGCTAGTATGGTCCACTCAGGGCAGGTGACTGCGACATTGATGCTGCTTTTGCAGACTTCAGAAAAAAAGCCTGCAAGAGGAGGAGCAAAGTCTGGTGGTGGTGTTGGAAAGGCTAGCTCTGTAAGGTACTTTGCCGTGTGGCAATTCTTTGTATCTTCCCAGAGTAACAAAACCTGGCACAGTGCCGGATATGCAAGAATATTAGACGTGGCTGGGGCACAAATCTAGGAACTACGGCTCCACATAAGCACTTGGTGTGGCATTACAAGGCTGCCTGGGATAATGAAAATGATTTGCAAATGCCCCATCAAAACCTTATTGCTCTTGCTGATGCTGCTGATGAGGTGGCTCCTATAACCTGTCATCTGTCTAGTGCTCCTCCTCCATCTCGTCAGTTATCCATAATGGAATCTGTATCCATCAGACAACAATATGCGCTCAGTCATTGAGTTGTCATGCTGCTGAACTTGCACCTGGTCAAGCTGTTGGTGGTGCAGTGGCTGCCATACCACCATACCACCTGGTATGGTGCCTGCCACCTGCCATACCACCAGGTTGAGTCCACCGCCTTTAGGCAACTAATAGGGTGTGCCCATTTCTTTTCCAACAAGGCCGTTTCCGCCTTGCAGTTACGTGGAATAGAAAGTTGGACTGTCTATGCAACTGTCCGTGTGCAGCACAGTGCATGCAACAGTTGATACTTGAAGCAGCAGCTACGGTCAAGTGCAACACATGTGTGTCACGGCCCACTGGGCCAACCTTGTGCAGCACGATGCTCTGACGCAACAAGGTTAGGAATTAGTAACACCTCCTTGTTTGTGATGATCTGCTTGAGCTTTGGACACAGAGCACCTATCCTCCTCCTCAACAGACGGGAGACAGCAGGGCATAGCTTGCCCTCCTCCTCCATCTTTTTATCACTGCAAGGCACTTCACTGCCATGCCGTGTCACACATGCTGAGCCTGGGCAAGAAAAGCCTCACTGCTGGGGAGTTGCTGCATGCATGAGGAAATCTCCCGCTGGCTGTCTCCATGTCAACTTAGGTTAGGCAATGTGGTTGCAGATAATGGGATGAACATTGTATTTTAGCTGCTCTGCATCTAGGTCACATGACACATGCCCCATGCCTGGCGCACATGGTCAATCTGGTTGTCAAATGCTTTTTAAAAACATATGTTGTTCTGGCGGATATTCTGGCCATGTCCAGGAGGGTATGTGTTCGCTATAGCCGATCCTATGCCTTCAGACAAGCTTTCCCAGACTTGCAGAGCCAGAACTATCTTCCCAAACACCGCTTAATCTGTGATGTCCCCACGTGCTGGAACTCCACCCTACATAGGCTGGACCGCCTCTACCACCAGCACGAAGAGTTGAATGATTTTTTCATGCAGCAAATAGTCAACTTTTTAGAGCATTGCTTCTTCTTCAGTTAAAATTTAAGGGTGCCAATTCCAATACTAGCCCCCGTTACAAATGGGAACATTTTTTGAGGGCTTGCCCGCTAATGCCAGTACCAAACTTTTGAAAAGTTCGGCCATCTCTAGTAAGATATTTATATCCTATCTCCTGTATTTTAGCTGACACTGGACTTTTCATGTTCAAAATAAATACTTTCTTCCACTCCTTCTCCATTAGGTTTACCCTTAAGCTGTTCTCTCATTCTCTACAATAATATGTCTTATTTTTTTGTCCTTGTCATCAAGAGTGTATACAGAATCATAATGGCTCCTTTAAATCTTTTTTTTCTTCCTTCACTAATTTCTCAAATGTTGCTAATCTTCTACTCTATTGTTTCATTTTCCCCATTTTTAACATACATTGGTGAAAGACTGTCAGATTCCATTGGTCTAACCTTGTGTTGTCCAATTTCTTCTTAAATCCTCACGGGATTTCCATTAATTTTTTTCTATCAGGTCTTTTGCTCTTATCCTATTAATTGTCCCCCTTTTTTTAAATGAGTTCTTCCTATTTTTGGATCATCTTTTATTAGGGTCATGGGTGAAGGTCTTGATGTCACGTTTTCTAACTCTCTGACCTTCTGAAATACTATTGCTGTATTTCTCATTGATGGTGACAAATCTTGTGTTTTTTTTATAACTTGTCTAATGTCCATATTCAATTTTCCATAGATACTTCAGTATAACTTTTTTCTATCGCTATTAACCTCTTCTCACCTTTATCCCTTCTTCAATTTAAAACTCTTTGCAATTGAGTTGCCTGCCAATACACTTCAAAAATTGGGACCCCCATTCCCCCCTTATCTTTGCTTCTCTGAAGTCTTTCCAACCATGATTTCTTATTCATCCATATAATTTTTTTTTCAGAATGTTGCTGCACCGCTACTGTTTTTGCAGTACAGCACCGTGTAACACGTGTAAAAAAAATTTAAATTACATTTTGCAGCGCTAGAAGCACCAATATGATACATTCTGCAGAATTGCTTGAAAAATCAGGCACTTAAAGTCATTGTGCACTCAACTGCATGCTGGTGTGACCTGTTTGTTCTCAAAACAAGGCTTCTAAGACCCTAAAATCTTACTTAACATTTTGATTAATAAATGTATTTGCCTAGTGGGGGCGTGTTCATTAGGTGCTGCAGAACAATGCAGGAGGGGGGGTTGAGCCCGTCAGAAGCCCCTGGCTTCCACTGGTGGACAGGATTGTAGGGAGAAACTAGATGCAGAGGAAAGAGTTGGAGATTTATTCTTTGTATGGCACTAGGGGAACACAGACAGTCTGGGACAGATGCAGCAACAGGTATGCTGAATAGACTGAAAGTTATTTGCATGGCTGGTCAATCCTTTTAAAATTGAGAAGGTTCTTGAGATGAAGTACAACGTTTTCCAACAAGGTACATACATTGTCCACAAATTACTACCTATGGGGTATATCAAAGTTTGGAGGGCTTTCCTACATTATAATGAATAACCCCCACACCACAACCCCCAACCTGCTCCACTATTTATCTCAACATGTTAAAGTGAAAGACCAGTCTATATGTAATCACCCTGCCCTGCCTGCCTCCCCTGGCTAACATTGCCCCCCCCCCCATTTAAAAAAAACTGTTTTACCTCGCCCGGGATCCCAATCCATTCCCCTGGCATCTCTGGTCTTGGCCCGCTGGGTAAGGAAGGCAGGGCAGGGGGTTACATAGAGATGGGGGTTCCATGGACTACTCTGAAGACCTATATATGGAGAAAGATCAGGTTGGGGTACAGATCAATCTGTAGCCTTGCTGAAAACCTGGTAGGCTCTTGACCACCACTAATGATTCTAACCCCCTGGTCTGGCACTATGCTCTTTTTGTAGCATACTATATACTACAAAATGCATCATGACACAAAAAAGGCAAAATGCAATACAAAAATATATGTACATACATTTTAACTCAGCACAGAAAGCCATGGTATTCCATCTTCAGCACAATGGCTTGGTGTGACCATAGTCCTACTATACATTATCTTGTAACATCATAATGTATGCTTGCAATGTCTTGTAATTGCGTTTGTCTAAAGTATTATTTAGTTAAACCTCATAATATTAAAAAAAAACACACACATAAACCTGCATATATTTGACAAGGCTAACAGGATACTATGTGACATGGATACCTTAGTACTATCTTTTTCTCTTTTAAACTTTTTGACTAGTAAGTTTTTGAGTTGCCGTAGCCTGCCTAATGACAGTTTGCAGTTATCTGATGTCATCTTGTGTGAGCAGACTTGAAATGTTGAAGTCTTTTTTTAGAAAAAGCCTCTAGTGGCACCCAGAGGACAAATAGAATTAATTATTTGCACATTATTTGTAGTAGTATTTAAGTTTTTTAGATTATTGTACATATTTTATATCTCTTTGTAATGCGGAAACCATGGTTTTCGTTTTTTTAAATATATTTCGGTAGCATGTAAACTAGCAAAGTAAATACTTAAATGGAACAAACAATATTTTTAAGTGACAGGAAATTCTATTTAGTAACACCATACTTACAATATATGTCATACCATTTTATATTTGTAATATTTCGGCACAATATTTAATAGGATGGGGTCAGGCTGAAATGTATGGACCTTTAACAGGTTTCTACATTCCAAGCTAATACCTTTAGACACATTCTTATTGACAAATGACAAAAAACAAGGGGCTTAGAAAGAATATGTCAGTAAGTGCTCTTCTGTGACAACAGATTATACTCATGATCGTCTTATTATGTGTAATTTACTGTAATCTTTTTAATATTTATGCAATTTTAGTCATAGTTAGGCATAGTTTCTTTGTATATATGGTATTGCTGGTCAGAAACCCAGACAAAGCAAAGAGGTGATGAACAAATATATGTGTGTGTTCAGTTTTCTACAGATCAAAAGGGCTGCAGACAAGTGGAAGGGACATTACAGGTGGAATAGCTTATGGGCAGACAACGCGACAGATGAGAAAGTAAATATGGAAGTTCCAATGCACCACCATAGTGATATATCATATTGTAATTTCATTTATTATCATGAGATTAATTGAAAACCTTTGATGGCTTTATATATCTTTCAGCATATTGATCATTTAATATTTAAGGGTTTTAGCCATGTAATAACTGATTTGGTTTAGCATTAGTTACACTGGACAAACAGTTGCAGTTTATAATTTCTACATCTGAGACAGAACCTTGTAAAATACCTCTTCAACCTGTCATACATAGGATATTGTTAGGCTGAAATGGAGCCTCGGGACCTTTACCAAGTTTCTACATTCCAGGCTAATACCTTTAGACACATTCTTATTGACAAAAAACAAGGGCTGTGTAAAATAATTAGTCAAATATTCTCCAGAGACAACATATCATGCTCACAATGGACTTGCAAAAGCAATTCAAATGTATTTTGTTGAACATTATACTTTCTATGATGATGCATTGTATTACTGAACAGAAAACCCCCCAGACAAAGCACAGTGGTTATGAACAAATACATTGGTCCTGAACAATAATACATGTACCCCTAAGGTTACATTCCCACCTGTCTGGTCGAATTTGCGACATACACTTTGCGTCAGGAATTCGCAATTGTGTTACTTTCGTGCTTGTGTCTGCATTCTAAAACAATCCCTTTATAATGGGGTGCGTTTGTGGTCAGGAAAAAGCAGGCAGGACTTTTTGCGGCTGTGTTTTCCTCCTCTCTGCTGCACCGGAGAGGTGTGAAATGGGCCATAGAAGTGTCATTGATGGATTTTTTTTGCGGTACCGCAGCACCTGCTGCGAATGCTGAAATGCATGCAATACCAGACAGGTGTGAACGAGGGCTAAGTGCATATTAAAGCATGCTTTAAGGCAGCATTAATTATAAAGTAATGGTACCCCCACCACAGCATTGAATGCATGCCCCCCCACTCCGGCAATAAAAAAATAGAACCCCAGCATTAAATTCAGTAATAGGCTTCTTAAATTTATAGCGGAACAAAACCCACCCGAATTGAAACCCCCTGGGGCACACAGAAACACTCACCTCTCCTCACTCCAATGTGTGCCATTTGCTGTGACTTTGTCATTTGTTATTCGCCTCTCATTGTTGTCAATGGGGCCGCATGCTGGCACATCCCTGGCAATGCAGCCTCTGCAGGGGATGTGCCAGCATGTGCTCCCCATTCCAGTCAATGAGAGCTGTTCACCGAATGACATACTCACGGCAGAGGGCTCTCATTGGATGATATGGGAGGAATATCGGGACCATGGGAGGAACACAATGATATATTTTAAGCTTGGGGACCCCGCGGAAAAGCTAAATGCTCAGGTTGTGGCTGAGGGAGGAAAACATGGGACAGACTGAACTTGGTTGGTATACAGGTGTTTTTGTCTGTTTGCAAATCTGCTGTTCCTACCAAGCATTCCGGCATTATAAGTTATGCTCAAAAACCTTTACTCCATATTGATCAAAGAATCCTTCTCAGGATTCTCAGAGATGCGGTTGGAAAGAGGAGAACCTCAGGTATACACCCCTGTAAGGGCCGACCGGACCAAGGGGTGTTACACTTCCAAGCACCGGATCTCCGGACCTAGGGGAACTAACGACCCACTGGAGGTGCAGTTGGAAAGAGGAGAACCTCAGGTATACACCCTCAGTCTGTAAGTACAGGTCCCGCTCCTGGTGTTGATGCACTGCAATTGTGTGTGTCCATAGCAAACTTTTTTATTTTGCAAACCTTGGCCCCTGCTAAATATGGTGCGGCATTGCACCAAGGGAAAAATCATGGTGCTGAATCAACCCTTTAATGTTTTACATATTTGGAAATTAGACAAGTTAATATGAACATTTAAAGTTTTTATTAAATAGAGAGGCCTATCATAGGTTTATTGATATGTATCATTACTAGGCAACGCTGGGAAACTTTATGCTATGACATGCATGGAATGACTAAAGCGTTCTGCTACTTTCGTTTAAACCCAGATCTCGTCATGTTATAACAGGCAGTAAAGAGGCTACAGGAAGATCAACACAAAGGGAGAATCTTTCAAAACACACTCTGAAGTACAATAAAGTATGTCAAGAATGAACAATAGGTTTATGTCTGAAAATAAGGCAAATGAAAAGAGCAATGAAACATTAATATAAAGATTATGATTGTTGCAATTATCGTATAAAATTTAACTTTATTGCATTCATTTAAATATGCAATATTTAATTTTAGAGAAGGCCAAGCAGCATACAACGTTTTCCCCCTTTTTTTCATAGGGCTTGGAGGCCAAGCAGCTCTCTCCCCAACACTGCAAGTCACTGGACACCCCTGAAGGAACTCTGTGCTCTTCCGCACCACCCTCTGGTGCATAAATGGCTTCCACCCTGGTGACCTGTCCTCCCCCTAGCGGGATTCCAGGAGGAAAGTATAGGGGACTTTTGTTTTACCCTGACAGACATCCGAAGATCATTTCTACTGGAAAGCAGCTAATGTTTCCAAATTGTATGGAAAGTTCACCAAATACTTTGGGAACATTTTGCTAATTAGAAAAAAAAATCAAAGGCCCATTTATTTAATTATAGTTCTTTTTAGAGGAAAATAATCATCTCTGATCTTTCTGTACTCTAAAATGGAGCATATAGTAGACAGTGAGGGACCAGCTAAAGAGGAGGTCTCAGGAGGTCAGCCATAGAGTGTGTTCCCTGAGAGCACACCACTGAGTCAGTGAGAGGAACTTGAGACCTGGAAGTCCCTGAGAGTAAGTTTGAGTTCGGTTTGTCCCCCTTACAATCATTCTAAAAAAGGTCAGTTTTACTTAGTGAACTAACTTTTCTTGTATAGACAACTGACAGAATAAAACATGTGCCCCAGGTGTTCGGTTCTATCAGTGCTTCTGCTGGCAGAGAAGATCACTGAGAATCTCAACAAGCATCATGTTGAACTGCAGTTTGAGCTCTTTGACATTATCATTTAAGAGCTGTGTTGTCTTTTTTGATGGTATAATATCGATTAGAGTTTCGTTAAATGGGATCTGTAAGCAGCCAGTCACTATTTTTCATGTGATCTTAGTCCAGTCCTATATCCACCCCAATAGTTTTTAAATGATGGTGCTGCTGTCACCACCAGAGAAAGCACCAGGGTTGTGCCTTAGGGACACTCAGAAACCATATATACTCTTTAAAAGGTCCGGGAGTTCCCACACACTTGTAAGGTCCTGTGCACTGCCCCCTAATACTGCACTACTCACTAAGAAAGCCGGATACTACTTAAACACAAAAGACACACTGGTTATTTAGAGAAGCCGGCACAGAGGACAAGATGGCCAGATTGCCAAAGACTAGAAGTTTATTACAAATAAATAAATGGTACGCAATGTATTAGTCACAAACATGTAAAAACGCCTTAAGCCATATTTAAAAAAGCGCAGGGGCCCCTCAGACACACCAGGTCACCTTGCTCAAATACTCTCGGAACTCTGTCCTTAGTGTAGGAAAGACTAAGAGGCTGATTCATCACTAACGCCAGGTAGCGACAGATGAGCGTCTGTAGCAGGCATTTTCAGAGCGCCCGCTAGTAGTCACAGTGCTCGGCCGTGAGTCGCTACTTTAGAGCGACTCAGTCGCTGTTCAGTAATGTTGAATACATTGTGAGGAGTTGCTATTTCACCAGTACAGCGCTGTATGGGAGCGCATTTTAGCGACTGCTCATAGCGACCGACTCACACCATATTCAGGAAAAAAACAGCCTCACAAATCTCTGGCGCTGAAAAATACTTGTTTGAAGCCCAGAGCGCAGGAGGCTGTGTGTTTAAAGTCTGTTTTCAAGCATCTATCAACTAGTAACAAAGCAAAAACATATGGAATTACATTGTAGCAACATTGTAACATGAACACTTTAATGCCAGACTTGTAATGTCATTTCTAAAGAAATATTTAAAAAATGTAAAAAATGTGAAAAAGCAGCTTTTTCAGTGCCAGAAGAGGTCACAGAATTATTTGTGATTTTTTGGGGAAAAAAAAAACGCTTAAAGTGAAGAAAAGGTTCGTCCATTGAAATGTATGGGGGAGCGACAGGTAGCGAGAGGTCATACCTGGCGCTGTGCAAGGCTGAACGCTGGCGCTGTTCGCAGAGGCTTTGAAAATGATGAATCAGACGCTACATGGCGCTATCCCAGTCGCCAAACAGATTCTGCTTGATAAATGTGGAATTGCGTGCCGTGTCTGGCGTTGACCAGTCGCTACCTGTCGCTACCTCTCATTAACCAGGCGCTACCTGACGCTATCCCTTCTTAAATAACCCCCTTAGTATTTGTCTCCGTTTGAATGCTGCCCCTGCGTTTTTTTAGATATGGCTTAAGGCGTTTTTACATGTTTGTGACTAATACATTGCGTACCATTTATTTATTTGTAATAAACTTGTAGTCTTTGGCAATTTGCCCATCTTGTCCTCTGTGCCAGCCTCTCTAAATAACCAGTGTGTCTTTTGTGTTTCAGTAGTACACTCAGAAACCAGCATAGAGTTGCTATGGAATCGAGCTGAGGCCATTGGAATTAGAGTGATCTGTGACATAGGGCTAAATATTTATTTATTTTATACTTCGCACACATATGCACTTTGAGAAACATGGCAAATAAATATTATACCAATACAAACATAAAATCAGCGTTTATTGTTGTATACTGTGAATTTCAAAACAAGTGGAATATACAAATATTTTACTTTTTATTTAGGCATTAAAAATGGCTATCTACTGCTTATTTTCTCTATTTTTATTACTAAATATGCTGCACTTGATGGGTTGCAAACAATGCTTCCACTTCTTGTTTCCTTGAGAAGGGGAATGATGGTGATCCTTTAATAATCCATGGAAAAGTCACAGTGAATATAATTATTTGGTGTTAACATTAAAATATATTTAGTCCTTGTATTTAAAACCCTGATATCTCAAGTAGGCTTGGGAATCACATCCCATATTCTTTGATCACAATAGAGAGAAAGAGTTAATGTCGAAAATTATTGTTCTCTGAACGACCAGAAAGAATCTTTATGACAATGATCATTTTGAAAAGAATTTCATGGTCCTAATGGAAGATAGTAGCATCAAGCAGCGAGAACGCTCGCTCAACTGGTGTTTCCAAGCAGCTCTAACACATTCTATTATGTTTTACTAAACGTGTGACTTCCAGATTTTTGTTCACCATTTTAAATTTTAGATAATCCTTTACTTATTCACACAATGGCGCATCTGAAAAAGGTCTACGATAAAGATGCAACACTTGTCCTGTCTGTCCACTCATTGTTCTCTGTATATCAGTTCCTAGGCACTGTAAATACAGTTTATGTAATGGTCTCATTTATACCCAAGAGACAGTTGTTCTGGCTTTTTTTGTATATTTTGTATAGATTGTCTAGATTACCAGTGCCCAATACCAAGTTACCCACTCTTGAATTCCATACACCAATAAGCTTTTACAATTTCGCCTTAAAGTCCATGTCCAGGCACACACTTTCTCCCAACTTATTCACCTTAAAGGAGCAGTATCGCAAATTTTTCTTGGTGACTTATATTTAAATGGTACTTTGAATGTAGGTAAGTGTTGGAGTAAGAATTACAAATTTAGAAAAAAATGATGTGTGTGTTGAGCAGCTGGAGACTAATAGATCATGTTTATGTCTTCTGAGTGTCGGGACCCGACACTCTGGCCTGTTCCATGCTGAGGAGAGGGAGATACAAATGTATCAGTTCCATGCTGAGGAGAGGGGGAAACAATGTATCAAAGTCTCAGCTGTTCAGTGCTGGCAGCCGTCCAGCATAAGATAACAACATTGCAACATTGCCTGGCCAGAACTTATATATCTAAAACAGAGAGAAAAGCTCTAGAAGTCATTTAGATGATTTTGACAGTTTTCCCTTCATGTTGGCTCTGCTGCAGAATCTTTCAGTTTACCATTTTCTCTTTCATATTCTTATTTTTCATTTTTCCATATGATCTTTCTTTCAGCTTTGTGTGTTTTGAGCAAAGCCCAACCCAGGATTTTCACTATCTGGAGTTTTGTTTTGTGCCCCTAGGGGCATCCCGACTTGGGATGCCCTGATATGTGAAATCCCCAAGTTCGCCTGTGAAAACGTACCTTTCCCTGTCCCACAGCGCATGCGCGGGCTCTCATCCAATCAGCGCTGTTTGCACGCAGATGGGGAGCCTGAGAAGTAACCTTCCTGGCCGCCCGGCCTGTCTAAATGACTATCTGCGTGAGCGCGCCAGAAAAATGGGGGGGATCTGTGGTTATCCAGGGGTCGTTTCACACAGTGGGCATCCCGATTTAGAATGCCCAAGGGGGAAGGTCAATGGCCGGGTCTTATAGACTTCAGGGTTGGCAACTCAGGGTTTTGTTCCACTTTAATACCTTTAGATTTTCCTGCACAGTTATTCAAAGAAGAATTTCCGTCGTTTTCAGTCAGTTTCGTTTATTTTGTATAGATTTCACACATTTGAGTCACCTGGTCTCATAACAAAAGCAGCACCTCACACACACACAGCCGTTACCACTGATTACAGTGTCAGCCTCTGAGGTAAAGTGTTGCTAGGAGACCAGTGGGCTAAATGAAGCAGCTCACTAAATACAACCCAGCAGATCCCCCTATTCAGCAAATGGACTGAGCCATTGTCATTATACAATTTAAAAGAAAGGCATATATTTTTTCCTATTTCTATCGCCAGATTATTTTTACACATGTTAGAAGCTATTGTGTGGCTATTTAATTATTTATCTTTTTTAATGCAAATTTCGCGATACTGCTCCTTTAAGAACAGTGAAAAAATAAGCCATTTATAAGCATCTCAACATCTTAGATTATAAGTTAATACAGCACCTAATGGTACAAAATGGCGCAATACATTATTTAATCAGGCCCTAAATGACTTTTGTTTATTTCCTGAGATGCTTTTGATATAATCCTTATCTGGAAAGCACATTTCACCTATGAGGTTGATTCATTACTAGTGTCAGGTATCGGCAGATGAGCGTCTGTACAGCGGCGCTAAGCACGACCGATGGGGGTCGCTCTGATCGGCTACTACAGAGCGCCTCAGTCGCTGGCCGGCATCTGATGTGTGAGTCGCTATAACACCAGTACAGCACTATATAGGAGCGAACGGTAGCAGCTGGTCAGTGTGAGCGACTCAAACCATATTCATCAAAAAAACAGCCTCACACAGCGCTGGCACTCAAAATGTAGCCCAGAGCACCAGAAGCTGTGTGATTAAAGTCAGTTTTTGAACACATATTCACCAGTAACAAAGCGAAAACATATGGAATTGTTATGTTATTACATTGTGACATTAACACTTTAATACCAGAACTGTAATGACAATTAATAAAAATATAAAAATTCAAAAAAGTTTTCAAAACTGACTTTTAACAGGCCAGGAGAGGTCACACAATGATTTGATAAAAAATAATAAAAAAAGAAAAGAAAAAGAAAACCCTGTTTAAAGAGAAGAAAAGTAACATCCATTAAAATGTATGGGAGAGCGACAGATAGCGACAGGTAATACCAGGTGCTCTGGAAGCCAGAGCACAGGCGGTATATGCTGAGCCATCTGTGATGATGAATCAGAGGCTACATGGCGCTGTTAGAGTCGCTCACCAGAATCGCTTTGATAAATATGGTATTGCGTACAGCTCCCGGTGTTCACCAGACGCTACCTGCCGCTTACAAGGCACTACCTGCCGCTATCCCTTGATGAATAAACCCCTTTGTATTTAATTTGTAACAGAGGGAAAATAAATCAAGAAAAATTTAAAAAAAGACTATAGCACTACACTTTATTCATTTCTACATAAGTAAACATAGGGGTTTATTTAAGACACGTAACAGCAGGTGTTTTTAGTGAGCGCCACCAGCAAGTCATATTTATGATGGAAAAAAAATGTTTAGCGCATCTCCTCGCACTAGTTATCATTCCATGTATCAAGAGCGCCGACGCTGTGTTCCTTACAGCATCACATCAGTATCACATCACGCTCAGTATCGCTCTCCCATAGACTACAATTAGACTGCCTTTTCTGTACCTTTAAACACTAGCCGAGTGGGCCTAAAATCTTTACAGACTTTTGATCCACTTTAAGAAGAAAACCAAAACCAGTAGATTACTTAAAGGTGACTTATAGAATTTACTAAACATTGCATTAGATCAAACATCAACTTTTTAAAAACTAAAACATTTACTTAACCCTTTAAATGCCAGCCACGTAAAATTTACATGGTTGCCTCTCCGACACTTAAGTGCCAGCCACGTAAATTTTACGTGCCTGGCATTCCCCAATCACAGTAAAAAAAGTAAAAAAAAAAAGTCACTTACCTGACCCCTTGTTTGATCCGGCCGGGTCTTCTCTGCAGCCAGCGGGGCTCCGATCGCCGATCGGGGCTCCTCCGGCTGCAGGGGAGGGCCCGGAATAGGGTGCCCCCCCCCGTTTCAGCAGCCGCCGGGATTGCCTGTTAAAAAAAAAAAAAAAAAAAATGACAGTTACTCACCTCCGCTCCCACCGGCTCCCGCCGCCTCTCCTCTTCATTGGGGGGGATCCGATCACCCCCCGGCTCTTCTGTCTTCTGGAGGGGGGCATAACAGCCCTCCCTCCGCCGCAGCTTCCGATGGCGGCCGCCATCTTGGATTTTAGCTCCGCCCCTTCAGGGGTGGGGCTAATGGCGTCCCCGCCGGGTGTCATCGGGGCACCCGGCAGTACTCCTGTCAGATGCCGGTGATGGCTGGGCAGAGAAGGAGGGAGGTAAGCGATCCTCCGATCGCCTGCCTCCCCCCTTCTCTGCCCAGCTGTCACCTGCATCAGACCGCCGCGGGACACTGCTTCTGAAGATCGGAGGTGAGTAAAGGTAAAATGTTTTTTTTTTTTAATAAAGTTTTACAAAAACCTGTGTGTGTCTTTTTTTTAATACTGTTAACCCTTTGTGAACTGGTAAGGGGTCCATGAGACCCCTTATACCAGTTCACAGGGCTCGGGGGTCTGGCAAGTCACCTGCGCAAGCGGGTGACTTGCCATTAACCCCTGGCCCCCCAAATTACCTGCCTCCCCAAAGCCCAGGGGGGGGGGGCAGGAGAGCCGTGGCCCTAGGCTATGACGGCTTGTAGCCGCAGGGCCAGGGGCCACTAATGCTGGCACCTGCGCCCTGTTCTACAAGCCCCCATAGCTGGTCACAGGCTGGTTACGCTGGGTAGGGGGGACCTCACGCCATTTTAATTTTTTGGATTTTTAAAAATCCCCCCCAAAAATGTTTTCCCCCTCCCTTCGAGGGGGGGCCCTATGTCATTTTTTTTGTTTAATTAACCCTTTGTTACCTGTAACCCAGTAGGTATAAAAGGCTTCCAGCAGCAACAGGAGAGCAGAAGCCTAAGTGATCAGCGTGGGACACAGGGATGGATGGGAGGTAAGTATTAAAAAAAAATATTAAAAAACATTTATTTTTTTTTAATAAAGATATTTTTTAAAAAGTGTGTCTGTGTGTTTTTTTTACTTTTAACCCTTTGTGAACTGGTAAGGGGTCCATGTGATCCCTATACCAGTTCACAGGGCTCGGGGGTCTGGCAAGTCACCTGCGGCCAGTGGGTGACTTGCCATTAACCCCGAGACCCCCCATTACCTGCCTCCCAAAAAAAACCCTTATATTCCCCCAAGAAATGGTGCCCCCCCCCTCCGTAAAGGGGGACCCCACACCAATTTTTTTTATTTAACCCTTTATTATGTGGATAGTAGTTGTATTTTATTTGTAAATGTTATAAAGTGCTCTTCTAAGTTTAGGGGATCTCCTGGACAGGAACGGGGGGCTACCGATACATATGTGGTATCATTGTAATCGGGAGAAATGGGGCTTTCACGTGCAATATGGTTTCTTTAATAAAATAAATCTTTTTGTTAAAATAAAGGAGACAATTTAAAATATATATATATTTTTTTATTTTTTTTTACTTATTTACTTAAAAATATATAAAAAAAGTAGAAAAAATATATAAAAAAAAGTAGAAAAAATACAAACAAGACATTTCATGTTAAAGTCTAAACTCTGCCACGAAAAGAAAATTTGCAATTTTCTTGGAAATTCCTGCAAAAATCACACTTAAGCATGGCGCAAAATGGTGAAAAATTACCTGTCAGCAGAGGGTGACAAAATCTCAAGTAGGCTGGCAGTTAAAAGGTTACAGGTAGCTATGCATGTTGGGTATTGTTCTGTTCGGGGGACCTTGCGCTTTCAGACTTAGCTTGTTTTTTCTTATTTGCATATTGATATTTTAGGAAAAGGTGTTTTTTATTCTGCTTTTTTATACAATTTTTTGTGAAACCCTGCGCAACCAAAGAATTCTTCGAGATATTGCTCCCAGAAAGATGAGCCCACTACAACAAGCTGGGTACGATTAGAAAGCTTAACATGTGTTCTTTCAGGGAATATATGGTTTATCAGGGATATTCCAAATGTAAAGGGTTGTTTTGGTAGAAAAAGCACAAGGTGCGCACTTTGTCTGCAGAGCTGAAAATCTGAAGTAAAATTACCGTTATGCGCATGCTTTACTTTGGTGTGTTTGGCAACTCTCTCCTTGACTGAACCTATGCATGCTGGGCACTGTTCTGTATGGGGGATGTTGCTTTTTCAGATTTTCAGTTTTTTTCTGGTTTGCATATAGTTTTTTTTTTTAGGAAAATGTGGTTTTGATTCTGCTTTTTTATAAATTTTTAGGGAAACCCTTTGTAACCAAAGAATACATTGAGGGATTACTTCCAGAAAACGGCACCTATGTCAACAAGCCTGGTACGCCTAGAAAGCCTGAGGTGTATACTTCTAGGAAATATATAGTTTGTCAGGGGTATTTCAAATGTAAACGGTTGTTTTTCTTGAAAAACTGCAAGGTGCGCATATTGCAAAGCATAGTTGTATTTTATCTCAAAATCTCCTAAAGTGTTATTTCAGTTTGGGGGAGTCTCCTGGGCAGGAAAGGGTGTCTACCTATACATATGTGGCACCGCTGTAACCGGGAGAAATTGGGGTTTCACACAAAATAAGATTTTATTGACAAACTTACATTTTTTATTACAAAAAAACACTACAAATTGTAAAAAATCTTTTTTTTTTGCACAATTTTCACCCCAAAATATTGGGAATACACTTAGAAAATGACAAACAAGACATTTCATGTTAAAGCCCAGGCACAGTTGAACATGGGGAGCGCAAAATAGTGCAAAATGGTCTGGCAACAGAGTGTGACAAAAACTCCAGGAAGGCTGGCACTTAAAGGGTTAAAGTGAAAGGAGACCATACATTGTTATACTGTACTGTATACCCTCCTTTAAAAAGAAAGTAGGATTAGGTAGAAATACCTACCTGTAGTACTTTGCATTTACATAAATATATTGAGCTGCCTGACATTGCACTGAAGCTGTGCAAGGACCTCAAGCCACCATGCAGAGACGTTTCTAGACAAAATAGCATGGAATAGTAGTAACAATAGCAGTAAAACATTTTACCCCCTCTTTACCCCTCCACCCGTTAAACAGCTTTATGTTGCTGCTGATGTCCTATACAGGTATGTGTTGTAGTTTTCCTCCACCATAGCAGAAGGCAATGCCCCCTTCCCATTACTGAGCCCAATACGGGGGGGGGGGTGGGTTGAGGGGCTTGCACCACTAACAGTGGCCCTGACTCATCTGCAGAAAACAGGATGGCTAAGATAAAGGCACCCCCAAGGGCCTTGGCGCCCAGGGTGCTCGTTCAGCCCTCCCCCCTTTAAACACCCATGGAGATATGTGTAGGTTTCAGGTGAATGATGGGCAGATCAAGATCAAACCCATCAAGTTGCATTGTGGGTTATATAACTTTGCAGAACAGAAAAAAAGGTATCTTTCCATATATGGGTCATTTTTGAGAATGTTTTGCCGATGGTATTGCATGTTGTAAAAGCCAGATTTTTTACAGTAGGATACTTTTCTATAGCCTCAGGTTATTTAAGATAGAAACAGAAGGTTAATTTTAAAGAAGGTTGTTTTACACTGTTCTGCTTCTAACTAAATATACAGTAGGCAAGTAGGAACATCTCACCGAAACTCCTCAAATCAACACTACCGGGCTACAGATTCTGCAAAATGAATGTTTTGGATTAAATCCAATCTCCTCTATCCCCACAGGGTAAAAAGTCATTAAATTACAATATATTGTTTCCTATTTTTCTATTACACTTGGAAGCTAGTTAGAAGCTTCAAAGGAAAAGTTGCCTCATACTGCGTGTGATACCTTTACACACCTATTACTCAAAAACACATGCATTATCCTACTATTTACTATTAGTAAATCCTTTCTGAATCAAGTCTTCTTTCTCCAATCTATTTTGTGTTACATTTGTAACATACATAGTTATAAATCTGTAACTTCCTAATTAGGTGCCCCCTAGTCATAGATAGATACTTACCTGGCAGGGGAGATACCATGATCCCGAAGGTGGTTCTCCCAGGGTGAGGCTCGGCCATTGCAGTCCGGCTGTGCTGACCCCTGCGATTTCCCCAAATGCGGGAAACTCGACTGCATAATTTGTGGTAAGGGGCAGTTGTGACCTAGAGGTAAGGGAGCGGACTTGTGACCGGAGGGTGGCAGGTTCGAATCCCGGCACCTAACCCCCCGGGCGCCGTAATTAGGGCAGCCCACCGCTCTGGGCATGTGTACACTCACTGCACGGATGGGTTAAATGCGGAAGACAAATTCCTATGTGTGTGCAAGCATACAATGGCGATCTATGCATTATTCATTCATTATAGTGGGGCACAAGTGAGTGCAACTACTGGGGCTTTCCTGCAATGTCAACTTCAAGGATTAAAAAAGTTTTATTCCTAAGTGTGCAATGGCCATAAACCAATATTGGTTGATGACTTTTAAACATCACAGAGCTATGCAAAAGAGTTGTGGACAAAGACACATTGGTACAGCATTACATACAAAGTATCAAATATATTCACAATGAAGCCTTATGTAAGCAATAGCTGCATCACAAAAACTAATGCATATTGGGGGACTAGTGGTGCAAAATTTCTTGAACCTATACGCCATGGTGTATTAATGTGTCTAGTCCAATAATTTGGGTTTGTAGAGGTGGTAATAGCTGGTTTGGAGGGGTGCCCCTCTATTATCCTCACCCCTATA
Source organism: Gastrophryne carolinensis (assembly GCA_027917425.1). Classification (NCBI taxonomy): domain Eukaryota; kingdom Metazoa; phylum Chordata; class Amphibia; order Anura; family Microhylidae; genus Gastrophryne; species Gastrophryne carolinensis. Next base: position 186,121,177 of record CM051234.1, on the reverse strand, counting down.
AAGTCATTATTTTACCTAATGGATGCTTCCTTTATCACTAAAGTGTACATAATATGCAGAAAAAAAGGTGCAGCAGTAGCCACTTCCGCTAAGCACCTTGATGATATGGACCTCTTTTCATCCAGGGAAGCAGAAATCAGTAGCATTTACTTTCCACCTTTCATTCAAGATATCCTAGAATTCTCATTTCACCCTCAAATGTTCACAATTTGTGAATCTATGCGCAATGTAACATTGCACACATGGGCCTCGATTCAATAAGAGTTAAAAAAATTCTCACAGTAGTAAAAAATTCAATTAATGAGAGAAAAGACTGAGAATGTCACTGTTACTGAATCACCAGATAAGAAGACAATGGAAGTCAATGGCAGCTTTTAGTGTAGAAAGTAGTAAACAGTTCTCTACTTTTCTTAGGAGTAAAAAAGCTGCCATTGACTTTCATTGTTTTCCTATCTGGTGATTCAACAACAGTGACATTCTCAGGCTTTTTTCTCATGAATTTAATTTTTTACTACCATGAGAATTTTTTTCAACTCTTATTGAATCAAGCCCATGGTGCCTAAAAGGCATACGTTAAAGTACATTTTACTTAGCAGGTATGGGCCTTATTTATGATTTGCGCATTTAGCAACATTTTTATGACTATAGCGCCAGCTTCATCCATTACCTCCACCTGGTAATAAACGAATAGATTCTATTAAGGGCATGGTTGAGTCGGTTGTGGAGAATTGTGGGATTCTTTTTTTTGTTCAATATATTTTTATTGAGAATAAAGACAAAGAAACATAGAAACAGTACACAATAGTAATAACACAGCTGACCCATGTACCACAATCTATTCAACCACTATTGCCAGCTTAAACCCAGCACTCTCCTCAAGGTTTTGCGGAACACTTAGGTTGAGGGTGCCTGCTAAAAACCTGTGCCATACGCTTCTTTTGTGTGCCCTTGGAGTGCTACCCTCTCCTCTCCCACTCCCGGTTCGCACCCTTCTGCCGCTCGGCTCTAGGAGTCCCTCTAAGCGCTGTGGTGGTCATTCTGCCCTGGTGTTATAAGAGGAAGAGTGCTCTCAACCCAAAAGAATGCAGCCCTGGTGGCATGCTGAAATGAGATGAGAAGAATGGTACAAAATAATAGAAACAAACTGACAATAGGGTAGAAGAACATTGAGGGGGGGAGGAGGGAAAGGGAGGGGGAGAGGGTACAAGAGGTGAGAGGGGGCCGGTAGTCAGGGGAGGGTTTCTCAGCGGCCGCACTCCCATAGGATAGGCCACCACAGGGTCCCCCCATCTGTCCCTTTCTATGAAGTTCTATGGATTAACCAAAAGAGCAGTGCTTGGAATTCAGGAGAAGTTTGGGATACAATACAGGTTGTCCAGGCGGTGTTACATTTCTGCCACCCGTCTTCTACACCCTCAAGGACCAGTTCCTCTATTCTCCTAATATTTTCAACCTCCTGCACCCATTCCAAAAAGCCTGGAACAGCCTGGGATCGCTAGTGGCGGTGGATGACCGATCTAGCCGCCGTGAGTACGTGCCTGAGGTGCCCCTTTTTCATTGCAGAGGCCGAGCCAGGCACCACCGACAGGAGAACAACTTGCGGGACATTGGAAATGCTCTCCAGGGTCAGAAAAAACAGAGAGCACCTGTTCCCAGAATTTGTTAACTATGGGGTATTCCCACGAAATGTGAAGCATTGTGCCCTCCACATTCCCACAACGCCCCCCCCCAAACCTGACAAGGTTCACCGGGCCCATATATCAACGAGCCAGTATCTTGTTATTTTTTTCCTGGGCCCTGCAAGCCATGGAGAGCTTGTGAGCTAGCAAAAGGATTTTTCCCAGTCCCCCTCCCCCAGCTACCGACTAAGCTACAATTCCCACCTCCTGACAAACCCAGGCTTTGCCGTGGAGTCTCCCTCTGTTTGCAACACCTGATATATAAGTGAAAGGGTATGGGAAGGTGCACAGTATGATCTCAGAATACTCTCTATGGGGGTCAGGGGCCGGGAGAAGGAGGACACCAGGGCACAAGAGCCAAGAAAAGTGCTAAGCTGTCTGTGGAGGAACCACGATATTCTCTCCAGGACCCCGGGTCTGAAGCTCCCGCAAACCTGGTAGGCAACCCCCTTGTAGGATTTCTCAGAGTCTAGTCTCCTGCGATTTTTCCCAGATTAGGAATTTAGGTACCCCAACCCCGGGGGGGAAAGAGGGATTATCAAACAATGGTGTAAGCGGTCCTGGCCTGTGCGATATGCCTTTTTTCTTGAGCGCTAGGTCCCATATGTTCAGTAGGGTGCGGCTCAGAGTAGTCAGGGTGTGCATCTTAGGTCTCGATGGAGGATCTATCCACGGGAGCGCCGTGGGGGGAAACACTATTCACTAAAGTCACCCAGAGCTTGTTTGTCTTATGATGAAACCAATCAGAAAGTCTGACTAGGACCGCTGCCGTGTGGTATAGTTTGAGGTCCGGCAAACCCGAGCCCCCCTTCCCTTGGGCCTAGCTAGGGATGAGTAACTGAGTCTTGGTTTTTTGTTTTCCCACACAAACTTGGTGAAGGCCGTCTTTAGAGTTTGGTAAAAGCCCCTACCTGGCATGATAGGCGTGGCCTGAAATATATATAGGAAGCGGGGCAGTATATCCATTTTTAGGATATTTATTCTTCTCAACCACGAGGATTGACTTTCATTGTACGATTTAAGGCTCTCTAGAGTTTTGGAAAGGAGCGGGGCAATAGTCTAACCTGTATAGGTTGTTCAAGTCCGATGGGAGCTGAACTCCTAAGTACCTGATGGACTCCCTCTGCTATTTAAAGGGGAAGTTCGCTTGTACCCACTGACAGGCATCATTGGGTAATGAGATGTTTAAGGCCTCTGTATTTGTAAGATTAACTTTAAAATTGCTAACGTGGCTGAATCTGTCAAATTCCTTGACCAGAGAGGGTAGTGATATGTGTGGGGATGCAATGTACAACCGGAGCTCATCTGCAAACAGGCAGAGCTTGCACTCCCTCCCGCTGCAGGGGACCCCCTTAATTGAGGGGTTGGCCCTTATGGCCTCTGCTAAGTGCTCCATAACTATCAGGATCGCATACTGTTGTTGATGCTAAAGAGAGCAAACAAGAGCCCTTCACCCTTACTTTGGCCGTAGGGTTGCCATAGAAGGCCATATGAATCTCCGATAGCAAGCAGGACGGAATCGCCTGGGACTGAGCATGTTGCATAAGGATAATAGTTTTTAATGTGTTGTCACTAGCCTCTCCTCCCATCACAAACCTCACCTGGTCCTTATCTATGATCTCGGACAGGGGCTCCTGCAGTCTGTTAGCTATACGTTTAGCAAACAGCTTGAAATCCATGTTTATCAAGGATATCGGGCGATAGTTAACCACCACTGTTTTGTCTTTGTTGGGTTTCGGAATGACGGAAATGTGTGCTTCTAGTGCCTGTCTGAGGAAGGGGCAGGATTCAGAGACACTATTAAATACGTTCGTTAGATAAGCCGACCACCCAGCGTCTTATAAAACCTTGGGGTAAACCCATCTGGTTCTGGGCTTTTTCCCTACAGGCGTCCCTTTAATGGCCACCCCAACTTCCCCCTCCATAAATGGCTCCTCTAAGAAATCCCCTACCTCCCGCAGCAAAGGGGGCACTGCTGTTTCCGTCACATATGTTGTTAGGCGTGCCTCCAGTTCCTCAGGAGGAAGGGAATCCCCACGTCCCTCAATGCTGTACAGCTCCTTGTAATAATTCCGGAACTCATCAACAATCAGATTTGATTTGAGAATATCTCGTCCTTCCCTCCCCTTGATCACGGCACATAGGTCAAGTCCTGCCTAGGGAGAAGGGACCTGGCTAGTAATGACCCACATCCGAAAAAAATCATAGAAGCGACCTTTCCATTGGTCCCTATACATGTTTATTTGATCAGCACTTGATAAATTGCTTGCTTTTTTTTTGTGCATGCTTTTTTGTATGTTTGTTGAATTAGCACATGGTTAATCGTTTAATTAATTCTGGATAGGTTTTGTGCCGGCACAAAAATAAGATAACTTTTTGATAAATATTGTCCTTTATTTTTTGACATTATATGAGACAGGGAGAAGCGTTATAAATATATCTAATGAACCACTGTCTTATAACTTTTGGGTCATTTTTTGAGGAAAAGGTTAGCACCGGGGGCAGTATGTGGCGTTTTTTAACTTGTCTTAATTGTTTTTTAAAATGTTTGTTCCTTGCATGTTTTGAATAAAGTGTGTAGATTTGAAATCGGTTGTGCTCCCTATTTGGTGTTCACCTGGATATCCCAGGTCTTCGCTTAGTTTGTTCTATCAGATATAGTGGTGAGCACGCCATTATTTACTGTTATTTGTGGTGCACCACATTGGTTGCGATACAAAGAGTGTCCCTGAGCAGGTTGTCCTTTAGCCTCCAGTTATTTTGTATCATTGGGAATTGGCAAGTTAAGGTATACAGGGGCATGATCTGGCCAAATAATTGATGCACCTAGGTCTCCCGTCAACAAATGGTGGCTGACAAAAATGTAGTTAAGCCTGCTATAGGATGCATGGACATGGGAAAATAATGTATAGTCCCTAGTACTTGGGTTGAGGACTCTCCATGTGTCAACTACCTAAAGAGCGTTTAGTGGCTGTCAAAATTTTGCTAGATTAGAGTAAGGGATTGCAGACTTCCCCTGCGAGGAATCCAATCTTGGGTTTAGGGCCATTTTAAAGTCCACCCCAAAAAAACTTTGGTCCCCTCTGCAATGTTCTCCAGGAGGCAGAGGAACCGTACACTATTCTTAGAGGCCGATTCATCAATAGCGCCAGGTAGCGACAGATGAGCGACTGTAGCGTGATTTTTTCAGCGCCAGCCAGTATTCGCTGCGCTTGGCCGGCATTAGCTTGATGACAGCGACTCAGTCGGTGTGCGGTAATGTTGAATACGGGCTGGGGGGTCGCTGTTTCACAGGTCCAGCGTTGTATGTGAGCGCCTGACAACGAATGGCCAGAGCGAACGGCTAGCTTCATATTCATCAACAAATCACGCTCCGAATGTGCTGTCACTGTCCATTCCTTGTTTAAACCCCAGAGCGCTGGCGGCGATCTGTATTAACTAGTTTTTAACCCCTAAACAACCATATTTTTTGAATGTAACATTATACATGTTGTTAGAATCATTTTGTAATATGAATACATTAATCTCAGACCTGTTAGATCAATTCTGCACATATTTTTTTTTTGACTTAAAAATAAATCCTAACATTGCAGAAGTGTTCTCCGATTTTTTGACATTAAAAAAAAAAAAAAAAATTATTACCAATTAATTATGGATAATTATAGATTGCTCCATTGAAATGCATTGGACATCGCCAGAGAGCGACAGCTCATACCTGGCGCTGTGAGGGAATTTGCAGCGGCGCTGTTCGGTCCAGGCGGCTTCATGATGAATGCCGCGCTAGCCGTTGCTCTCGCCGGCGCTAGCCTCATTTTGCTTGATAAATGCGTCATTGTGACCGCCGCCGGGCGTACTTGAGTCGGTAGTCGCCGTTAGCTGCCGCTACCTGGCGCTCGTCAGACACTACCTGGCGCTATCGCTTGATGAATAAGGGCATTAGTTTGTTCGGAGTTAGGTAAATAAACATTCGCCAGGGTATAGATTTCCCCACTCAATGAGAACTTCAGGAAACCTGCCCCATGGGTCCACCCTAGTGTCCAGTAGCTCCATAGGAGCACCTTTGTGTACAGCTATAGATACCCACTTAGATTTGGCCTCAGAATTTGGGCAATGGAACCATTTAGTGAAATATCTGTTTTTGACCTCTGGCATCTTTCTGACACAAAAATGGGTCTCCTGGAATAATATTATGTCCACCCTCTCCTTGTGCAGTCTATAGAGAATCTTGGCCCTTTTTTCGTGGATATTAAGGTGCTTGGCATTAAGGGAGCATACTTTTAGACTAACTATGGCGCCAAGCCCCCCCCCCCCCCCCCCCCCCCAGGCACCTGGACGGGAACTGGACCAGGGGAAGTCAAGGGACGAATCAGGTAAGTACAGACCAATAGGGAGGCCGTGGGAAAGGCAGAAAGGAGGGAAAGGGTCAGAAACTGAGACCTAGAACCTAGAAGAAGAAAGGAGAACAAAGAACAACCAAACGAAGGAAGAAGAACACAAGAAAGAAAAGGAAAAGAAAAAGCCCTCTACTAAAGGAGAGGGCAAACTCTAAAGACGGAACTATAATTCCTTATTCTGCTTGTTCCCACTGGGCCTTAGCTCAATGAGAGGAAGCAGAAAGCTATTGGGGGAAATGTAGCCCGGCACCGCGGGGTGGGGCTCCAGCACCCCAGGGCTCGATCTACTAATTCCGTGTCCCCGGCGACCACTCGGTGCCGAGTCCACCGGACAGCATCTGATTTAGACAGCAAGCCATTCTTACCAAACTTCACAATCTAAACAACATTGCATTTGAAACACCATAGACGAATCATTGCTGTTCAGAGCATTAAACGTATATAAACATATCAAAACTTATATAAAGCTTCTGTTTGCAGCAGGAGTTGACCCAATCCACCAGTGGGCACAAGCCCACTTACCAGTCCACTATCTTCGTGGGCCCGGGCAAATAGGCCCCCTCCGGTCCTACCCCTGGTGACCTCCACAGTTCTCTCCGCAGGGGCAAGTCAACATTGAAGTCCAGCCAGTCCAGGAGTGAGATGGGTTCAGTACCCACGAACCGGAACCGATCAGGAAGGTCCTCCTTACCAAACTTCACGATCTAAACAAAACAACATTGCATTTGAAACACCATAGACGATTCATTGCTGATCAGACAATTAAATTTATATAAGCATATCAAAACTTACATAAAGCTTCTGTTTGCGGCAGGGATTGACCCAAACCGCCAGTGGGCGCAAGCCCGCATACCAGCCCCACTGTCTTCGTGGGCCCGGGCAAATAGGCCCCCTCCGGTCCCACCCCCCATTGTTCTCTGCGCAGGGGCAAATCAAGGCTGAAGTCCAGCCAGTCCGGGAGTGAGATGGGTTCAGTACCCACGAACCGGAACAGATCAGGAAGGTCCTCCTTACGTCGCAGGGTGAATATGCCATTATCCTTGCGAATGATTAAGTGAAACAGATGGCCCCATCTGTGCAACGGTGACCATGTGTGGGGAGTTTCCTCCGGATGGGCATCCCGCGTGGGGCAATTAGTGTCCCTGTGGGGAGAGGCGCCACGCCACTCACTACAGGTAGGGGGGCGATAGGTGCGCTGGTTTCCTGCCACTCACTTCTATGTAATCTGGGGTAGGTGAAAACCTTACCCTCTCGCATTGCTGGTCCCCCTCTGCAGCATGGGTCTCCCTCCTCAGCCCTGGCTGCTTGTAATTTGTGAGGAGATCAGTGGCTGGCAGCCGCTTAGATTAATCTTTCTGAAGGAGACCCGGACCTCCCCCTCCTCCCCCTCCGGCTTCTCCTTTCTGTTTCCCTCCACCATCTTTCTGTAGCCAAACATTTCTGCTGCCACTGTCACTGCCGTTCCGCCACACTAACAGAAGAGGATCGGGCAGAGGGGAGTTAAAGCAGTGCGCTTATGCTGCACACTCTGCACCCCATTCCCCTGCCACATCCAGCCCCCCAAAGTTTGGGTCCCCATTGATTTCAGTGGCGACTGGGTTCAGGTTCCCGAGCCCAAACATTTGTACAAAGTTCGGCCAGACATGTCCAACCTGAACTTTGGAGAGTTCGCCCATCCCTATTGTAGAATGACGCCAGTTCAGTGGGCGGCTCTGATTGGAGAAGAGCTCGTGCATGTGCTGTTGGACCAAGGAAATGTGAGTGATTACTGGCACTCTGGGGAGTTTCACACAGTGGGGCATCCTGATTCTGAAATCAGGATAAATTCCAGGCCAATCACTGGTGGGTTTTGTACCTCTTTAAAGTTAAAGTTATGCCTATCCAGGCATAAAACAAAAAAGCCCATTCTTACCTTTTTTCTCCTGCAGCAACTCTGTATGGATCCAGTTTGCCCGCCCAGCTCCTTCTTCCTGTGATGGCATCTGTATACATACCCGACGCCTACTCTACTCATTGCAATGAAAGGGGCGTTTGGCCTACCCTGTTTCAGCACGCCCCCTCCATTGCAATACTTGTTAGGGGGGATGAAGCCAGCCTGATGGATGGCACAGCATTGGAGGAGGAAATAGGTAAATTAGAAGGTGGAGTTCTGTGGTAGAGCTGTGGATGAGTATAGGCTTTATTTGTTTTATGCCTGGACAGGGACTTTAGGTATGTCAGTTTTCTAGCAGAACGTCAAAATCTCCCTCTTACCCACTGCAGCATGACCTACTACATCTCAAAAAGATTTGAGTTAATGAACAATCATTCAAGTTCTGCCTGAAGATTCACAGAAAGCAGTGCCGTTATTATATTAAACACACAGTTGACGTTCTCTGAATGTGAGAATATATCTAGATATATATCATCCATGTAGCTATTGTTCTTCTAGATTTAATGATCCTAAGACATCCACACAGCTGGGCGTAAAGGAATCTCAATGCACAGGGGTTCAGATAAATCATTATCCCCCCTTATTTATTTCTGTATTTTGAAATGCAGTGCTGGAAGCAGGTGCTAGCTTTTTGCCTCTTTATGCTTCCGCTGTGGAGAACATGTTAGAAAAAGCCAACTAATTGAAAGCTCTACAGGGAAATTAATTCTGCACACATCTGTGGAATCACTCTTTTAATGTGCTTGCTCTGTCAGCAGTGCAATGCTTCCAGATGTTTTATATTATGTGATGAGATGCTTGCTGAAAAATAATATTCCCGGGGGACAGAAAAGCAAGAGAATACAAAACTGTAATACCTTTCACTGAAAAACTAAACAAGAATCGCATAACAAACCTATACAGTAACCTGCAAAGCATTCATGCTGGAGGTTATTTTCTAAATAGGACCTAAACCGGACCTTCACCCTGAATAAGAGTCTATCTTGTATGTTTACCACACCCTCTACATACAGATGCCAACGTTAAAAATCATCCTATCTGCATCTACTGCATTTTCTGAGGCTTTAAACATCCAAGATGGCGGCAAACAGGATGTCTACAAACAGAAAGTTTCTTCTGACTGTGCTGCTCTGCATTCTGGGATTATTGACCTTTTCCTGACCCCAGCTCTGCTTTGTCAGCTACAACCCGCCCCCCACAACTTTGCCCCCTCTCCTCAGTATGTGATGCTTCTGAGGCAAGATGGGGCACCTGTATTCTAGAGCCCTGAACAGAGTTGCAGCCCAGTGGGAGAAAGAATAACAATTAACTGACTAAAAACATAAAATTAATTAATTTTAGATGCTGGGGAGTAGTTTTTAAGGGGGGTTTTAAGGGTTTGGGCTTTTCATGAAATGATGCTGAAGTCCAGTTTACAGAAAAATTCAATTCTTGTCAAGTTTTGGTGTTGTGTCTAATTTTTTTTCTTTTTTGGAACAAAAAAATATTTGGAACCAAAAGATGTTGCGTTAGGATTGTGCCCCCAGACCTGTGATTTACTTATCCGCATGCTGTTTCCACATTTCCTTTATCCCTGTGGCTCTGTGTTGCTAAAGTGGGAGTGGCTTTCCTGACCTGGCATAATGCCATTTAGCATAGCTGCTTACTACAAATCCCAGAATTCTCCCACTAACAAGGGTGAGCTCCCCTCTCCTCACAAAGCAGAACTTGGAAAAATCAGGCAGAAGTAATTACCCCAGGTGAGAATGCTGCTAGTAACCCTTTAGCTACTGTAACACAAGACCATGATCCTCTTCTCTTAAGAAACTGAATTGAAGCAGGAGGGGTTAAACCTGTGATCTTATGGATGAATGTGGAATCGTCTTTGCCTCAGCCAATCAGATGATTATCAAACCAGAGTCAGGAAGACTTTGCTCTGTACATCAAACACACTGCTTTGGTTTATGTTTATGTAACATACACACATTGTTGCTAGAGAAAACTGTTTATTTGCAAACAAGTAATAAAAAAAACAACAACATATAAGCTCAGCTCCTACAGGACATCTTTTCGGCACAAAATAATGGACATTAAAAAATGCCATCAAAAATGCATTGCATTGGTTTAAAGTGAAGGCACTTCCCTTGTAATAATCACTAAGACAGGGCTAAAAATGTTTTTGTACATTACCATGGAAGATAAATGAAGAAATATTTAATAAATATCAGTGAAATTGGGTTTGAAAGCTCCTGGAACTCAAAGCACAAAATGATGTAGACAAAAAGATATATTTTCAGCACTGGCTCTGAGGCAATCCTGTAGCTAAATTCTCTTTAGGTTTCGGGCACTTGGTGGACTTTTTTGAGTATCGTTCGTCACAACAATTGCACCTCCCCCTCCTCTCTTTGAGGTTCTTGATGAGCCGATAAATGGTTCATTCAGGGGCAATCTTACAAGAAGCAATATCCATGCCTTTAAAACCCTTTTGAAGCAAAGCAATGAACACACTTGTTTTCCCAGAGATAACCATGGTTAACAGAAGATAATATTTTAAAGCACCACCCCCCCCTTTTCAAGCAACCAGCCTGCTCTTATAATGCAATCAGCATGAGTGATATCAGCCACCTGTTCTCATTAGTACTTTCCCCTAAGATAGCTAAAATGAAATACTGTTAGCAGTTTATTTTGCAGCCGGGAGGAAATTCAATGGCAATAGGGGTTTTGTGATCCAGTTAATGTTTGTGCCAGGGATTTACATTACAATTGTATTGCAATTAATCTGATCATGTTTCATAGCAATATAGAGTTAACACAATTTGTGAATATAAAAACTAAAGCAGCAAAAAATTATATCTTACCAGACTTTGCTAGAAACATGGTTGTATAACACTTTGGTTGCATAAAACATGAGTATATGTTTATATTTTGAGACCTCACTCGTAAAGAGAGATATACATGTCATGTCTCAGGAATGTGAAGAATAGGAGTATATTCAAGGTGTGTTGGCCAGCCACCAGCTGATTTGGTGTGGTGGATATTATTTGAAGATGGAGAAGTTGGAGCAAAGTGCAGCACTGTGGAGAGGCTTGTGGGTAAGAATAGGCAGTTAAAGTGTTTGGAAACACACAAATGAATCCTCCGCTCAATTTTGGGGTTGGAGGTGCATGTTGTAGGGCAAGATGAGGTGAGGAGTCTGGAGATTTCTTTAGTTACTGGGTCAAAGGTGGAGAATGAGCCAATGGAGGTGATCAGAAACACCTAGTAACTTGGAACCACTTTCTTGATGGATGTCTTTGATCTTCTCTTGCTCCTTATGCTGATGGGTTTTCTAAAGCTGTGCATTATGGGTTATGTCAGGTAGCAGCAACTGGGATCCTGGGAAAGAAAGCCTCCCAGGTCCTGCAAGATGTCCGCAACCAGGAGAAAATCAGTGAGGCAGTGTTTCAGCTTTGAGTGGATGCAGGAGCAAATGTAAGTGCTGACAATGATTCAGTATCATGCATGCAGATGGGGCAAGTGAGTTTTGGGGAGTGTGTAAGGCTGTTGGTCCGGTTTAAGATTGAGTAAGGTGTGAAACGTGTCAAAGAGTCTTCTAGGATTGTTGGATAGGAAAGATATAATGGTTGTGAAATACCTGTTAGGCAAAGTGAAGGCCAGAATTGTAGGTTGTCAGCATGAATTTGTTATGTGAAAAATGGAAATCCTCTGTAACATTTGTTTTTCTTTAGAGGCATTTGGAGGATCGTGTTTGGGTTAAATAGTTCTTCATGCAGGATGGAGGGATTTACTACTCCATCCACCCAATCACCATCTGACAGTTACATCAGAGCCAATATAAGGAGTTGCATGACTGGCAGTTGTAGAATGATTCCAGGATTTTCCAGGTCATCACTTATATTCCTGAGCCTGCTGATGTAAGAACTGCCATGACGTAGAGACAAATACTACAAAGTCAGTCCACCCAGGCTTGGGTGGGGCCCTGGGAAGCACTGTAGAGGATTGTGTTCCCAGGAAGATTATTTCTGATCTCATTCACATCAGATGGATATGGAATGTATATGTCCTCAGTTTTGCTCCAGCCAACCACACCACGGCTCACACACTTTAAATAAATGGCAGAGATTAAAGCTGGACTAAATGCATCTTCATGTGTGTGGCCTCCCACCTGCTATGCTAGGACCTGAAGAGGGAAAATGGGGACTCCAGTAGAGAAGAAAGGCTCAGCCATTCAAATGTGTGAATTGGTAAATCCCTGGATGTGTATCCCTAGATGTTATTATATGGCAGTGTTTGATTGAAATGTTTATGCCTGCCAGGAGCATTTGTAAAAAGTATGCTTCAATCGAAAAAGCCATGCTGCAAATGTCAGCATGGTTTCATTCAAATAAAACGAACAGGTTCTTACAATCCTCACTATGCCAAACCTCGTTATAAATTTCTCCAGATTAAAAAGTGCTATACACTGCTACCTCAATATATTTGGCATTGGTGCCAATACAGGTATATACGTAATAGCAGAAACTGCATTATATTTCAGTGATTTAGGGTCCAAGGCAGCACCATGTTGCATGCATATCTGCTTTATATACTGTAGGAGCGTATTAAGTGTATTTCATGGTAGCAACTATATATATATATATATATATATATATATATATATATATATATATACTGGTGTATGAAAACTGAAGCAGAGCATGGCAGTCGTTGCTTACAGCTAACATAGTAAGATCTGATGTAGCATTGGCAACCACAAAAGGACAAATAAACCCTAACTTGTTCCATTGGGCAGTAGAACTTTCAATTTGTTATAGGTTCTGTGAATCAGCTTTCTTAATGTACTTTGAGTTTCTTTTTATTGAAGAGTCTGGAGGTTATGGTTTGTCTAAATATATTATAGGTTAGCTACGTTTCTATTTTTAAAATCTTTTTGTAATCCTAAACCTATCATTATTTCTTCATTTTTGGGAAATTCCAGTTGAGCTCTTTAATTATTTTACAATGTATACATCCGCAGTAAGCCAGCAACCATACTCCATAAGTATAGATGTCCTCTAACTTTGATTTACTGAGTGCTGCAAAACTTCATCATCCCACAGGTCAAAGAAACCTATCAGTCACCGCAGAGGACAGGACACCTGGGGGTCGATTCAGAGCCAGGTGAGAATTCTCACTTCTTTTTAAAGTGGACCAACACCCTGGGGTGATCGGCCCGGGAATCTATAAGATTCCCGGGCCGATCACCCCCCACCCCGCGGGACATCCGAGATCGGGATGTCCCGCGGGGTGAAACCCCCCCCAAACACCCCAACTCACCTACCTTATCTTCGGCGGCGGCCGGCCGCCGCCGCCTCCCTCGCGCCCCTGTAGGCGTGCGCGCACCCGCGCCGGCCGTCTGCGAATGGCTGGCGCGGGCGCGCGCGCGCGTCAAAAGTGACGCGAGGGAGGCGGCGGCGGCGGCCGCCGCTTAGACGTTCCTTGTACGTTGGCGCTGGGAGCGGGGAGAGGTGAGTTATTCGGGGGGTTAGGGGGGGTTTCACACAGCGGGGCACCCCGATCGGGGGTGCCCCACCGAAGTAGACCAAGACCCAGGATAGTCAAAATCCTGGGTGTTGGTCCACTTTAAGGAGAAAAAACTACCATTGACTTTCATTGTCCACCTGATTCAGAGCCAGGTGAAAATTTACACCTGGTAGACAATGAAAGTCAATGGTATTTTTCTCTCCTAAAACGAAGTGAGAATTCTCACCTGGTTCTGAATCGATCCCCTGGCCTGTGTGTGTCTGTTTTCTGAAATTCACTGATTATGAGATTGACTCTGTGCAGCTAAGGTGAAGATTTAAATATTTAGCATTTTAGCTTAAGCAAATCAACCATTTGCTTAAGCTAAATACTCATACAGTCTTTTTCACAGGTTCAGACTAGAGACAAAAATCAGCCTGGGAAATTACCGGCCCTTAGCCTGTCAACAAACAACCTACAATTTTCCTGCTAAATCTCGACTCCAATGTGCTTCCTGACTGGTCAAGTGTGCTCAATGGCTGAGGCTATAGCATGGCAGGGGCAGGTCATATGCAGGGATGGATATGGCAACTCTTAAAGCGTAGATACTGAAGCTTTAGTATTATAGGGGCTGATACATTGGCATGGGTTGACATACCCCTCGATTCAAAGAGCAAAAGTTAATTGATTTCGGATCTAGAATCCTAAGTTTGGGTGGGTGTTAGTCATTTTTTCCTGTTTTTTTGGCCATTTCCGACTCGCACGAGCCTACGTACGAATTCGTATATGCTGTTACGATCATCGGAAGTTCGTTCCTAAATTGTAGGATCAAATCCTAAAACTTAGGATCAAAACCTAAAACTTAGGATCAAAACCTAAAACTTAGGATAATCGGATGTGTTTAGGTGTGATTCAGAGAGCAGTTTTCCAACCTCTAAATACGTTTTAAAAGAAAGCCACTTCCGACACCTTTTAGCAGTCGGATTGCTGTTCTTGAACAGGTTTTTTGGCTATGTGGAGGAGTCTGCGCGTCTTGAGCTCCAATGAACTGCGTTAATTAAAGAAACTTATGTCCTTTGTTATTTATTTTTAAATTGATGTACTAGAATAATATTTTTAATTTGAATTTATTGGTGTAGTTGTTTACCTTTGCTTTGTTTAATTATTTTAGCTCATCTTTGGTCAGATGCATCACACTTACTGAGGAGAGGAGAGCGGGATAAAGTGCAGGATGTGGGTTACTGCTGTATTTTGCACAGACACAGCAGAGCTGGGGGCACAGAAATCAAAGAATGCAGAGCAACACAGTCACAAGGCCCTTTCTGTTTGCAGGCTGCCCGATAATACCTGACCCGCCATCTTGGCTGTTTCTAGACTCATAACATGCCGAAGTTGCTGGGTGTTTTTTAATTTTTGAGAGCAATCTGTATGTAGAGGGTGTGGGTAACCACACCAAAAATTTTAAGTTGTACCATTTGAAGCCAAAATATTAAAATTAAATCCACAAGTAAAAAATGCAAGTTAACTAAAAATTAAACAAAGTAAGATTTACTTATGCAAATGCATTCATTAATGGTTGGTTACTACAAAATGAATGAAATAAAGAAAAATAAGACCAAATATTTAGAATGCACTTTAATGAGGTAAGTTTGTAGTGCGGAGCCGCAAGATCAGAAGGATTTACGTCCAGACAAAAAAGGAAAAAGGGCAAAACCAATGTTGCAACCTGAGAAATGAAACGGAAAATTCAGGATGGAAACTGACATAGGTCTGATTCCCGAACTGCCATACGAACGGACGTACATTTTAGGATAGAAACGTATTAGCTTATAGAATCACTCGCAAGTTCATACGAACGCACAAGCGTACGGGAAAAATAGGATGATCGGCACCAAAATCAAAGCTGTTACATGTTTCTTTGAATCGACCCAATAGTCCGGCAAAGCTATGATGCAGAGGCTAAACCATTGCAGGAGCCGAACATGGGTTGCATTGTCTTGGCTGTCGGGTACAGTGGGGTTGTCTATAGGTTGGCTCTGGAAAGTGGAGGGGAGGGGAATTTTAGCACAAGGTCAGGGTGCGGTGGGCCCACCAGAAAACTTTTGGCAACAATAGGAAATCCTGGTTCAATGAAAGGATCAGGTAAATATGCAATTTAGAAGTATACCGGACCAGAGATTTTCCCCTGTTTAAAAATTCGATACTCTTTGTTCCATGACGTAAAAATCCAAACGATTCTTTGCAAGCAGGATAGAGAATTAATACTCACCTGGGGATACCTGGGGATACTTGTGCATTTAGAAAAGTCTGCAGACCTTCACCAATTACAAAAGCTTCTCTCTGCAGATCATTCCTAACAAACATCTTGCAGAAGCATGAAATGATTTCTACTGCTGATTTCACAATGTCAACTACGCATCTTCTAAGGCCTACTTAACAATCAATGATCCAACACACTTCATCAGAGCCTTTAATTGCACCATTATGGACTGAGGATAAAATTACTTCTGATGAGACTCAAATGCTGGACCAAATGTCTTCCCCATGTCTTAAATTTTGCCCTGGTATGGTTCCTAAAAATCTATAGAAATATACTGTCCCAAAAAAGACCCCTGGAATAAGGCCTGAACAGCTACAGACTGATAGCACTTATCGTGGTGGTCATGAAGATTTTTGCATATCTGGCACTGGCCTACCTGGAGAACTTCACAGTGGGTAAAATTGATTCAATGCAATTTGCCTACAGTGCCAGAGCCAGTGGCATAACTAAATGTGACAGGGCCCTGGTGCGAACATTAAATAGGGCCCTTTCAGGGCTCATACAGCAAACCTTTTTCTGTATTTGAACTTAAGTGAATGCAGCTAGACAACTAAAGACTAAAACAGCTGAGGCAAATGCTGTTTTATTTTTCTAAATTATGTTAAGTGAGCACAAATGTGATAGATAAATCAATAAAGGAGCAACAATGTTGGGGTACCCCTTCTGGGCCCCAGTGAAGTCTCACCCCTTGCACCCCCTCAAGTTACACCCCTGGCCAGAGCATAACAGGTCAGCAGAAGACACAGTCAGCGTGGCGCTATGTGCTTCAATACACTAGTTATCAGAATACAGAATTTGAGATTCCTGTTTTACTTTAGAGAGACATCCTAGTGAGCAAGGTTCGACAGCTTCGACCCTCAAAGCATCTGCACCTAGACCAGGAGCTTTCTTACAAACATAGATCAGCAAGTTAAAGAAGGCCAAATAGTGTCCTTCTGGAAGACAACTTTTACTGGTGCACCCCAAGGCCTCTTTTCCCTCCTCTATTTTTATTATTTACCAATGACCACACTTTCACCTCATTTTCAGTTTGTTAAAGTTTTAATTTGCAAATGACGCAATGATTGCTGGACTTCAACAATGACAAAATAACCAAAGACAAAAGTCGAGAGGTATAAAAATTACCAACCTGGGCAGGACTGAAATGGTAAACTTTAGATGGAACCACTCTCATTCCTCAAGTATCCATATATTGTGAAGAAATCAGGGTTTGGTTCGCAGATTCGCTGAAATTTTCATTAAAAGTTTGAATGGGACCAAATTAGTTTGGCTCAAACTTTAGCCTGAAACTTGTGGAGTACAGCGTTTGGCAGCCCTAAAAGTCATGCATAACACTCATATAGGACTCTATAGAAACATGTTTAGTGGGCTAGTTAGCATATGAATTGGTTATGGCTAATTTGAATATGGATCTGCATCTGCTCAAAGTTTTTTCCAACCATCTACTACTCTTTCTGTAAAATAATATTTTCTAACATTGCTCCTGATCGTCTCTTCAACTAGCTTCAGGTTGTGCCCCCTTGTTCTATCATTAAGTTTTTTCTTAAAAAATCTTCCCTACCTATTTAATCCGTTCACATATTTAAAAGTCTCAGTCATGTCCCCTCTCTTCCCCCTCCTCTGTACCACATATGTCAAACTCAAGGCCTGGGGGCCGAATGCGACCCTCCAAGCCCTTTTATGTTGCCTTTTGACAGGTGCCAGTTGGCAGGAGCTGGGTGAAACACCTTCTATCCAGCCTGGTTACTCCTAGGTTTCTGACACAGGCAGCACATCTTTGTGCCTCTTTGTGGTGCCGCACTGGTACGTGGCGTTCCACTGTGGAGCACAGTACCGCCTCCAGTCCTGAACCCCCAACGTGGTGCCTAAAAAAAAAAATAGCTGTTGTGCATCTTTTTAATGTGCCGGGGGAAAAGAAAAAAGTAGTGTCTACAACTGGACAACAACAACAAGGAATAAGATATTTCCGCAGAGTATTGTGATCTGCATACTAGCAGATATTTATTGAATAGTGTCTACAACTGGTCTGTGCATATTTGCAACCAGTTCTCACCACACAAGTGGGGCCCATCTTACCCACTCAACAGCCAGTGCAGGGGTTATTGCCAGCTATTGCCAGGTAGCGTGGGAAAACATGATTGTACTGCTAACCTGGGCAAAATAATCCAGCATATGCATCTGTCTTGGGCAAAATAATTCTGCATCTGTCCTGGGCGAAAAAAAATCTGCATCTGTCCTGGGCAAAAGAATTCTGTGGCTGTCCTGGCAGGTGTGTGTGTTGTGGTGAACTGTGTGTCATGGTATGTGTAACATGGTATGTGTGTTATGGTGTGTGTGTAAGTAATGCAGTCTGTTTGTGTGTGTGTGATATGGTCTGTGTATCACGGTGTGTTTGATCTGGTCTGTGTATCATGGTGAATGTGTGTGTGATGCGTTACGGTGTGCTTATGTAAATGAATATAACACTCTGCTGGGATTGCATTGCACTTAAAGCAGAACAAAGCTGAGGATTTGTACTATTCCGGGTTTTGTTCCTGGCCCCTGGGGCATTCCCAGTTTGGTAATTTGGGACTGCATCACCATTACACCTTTAGCCAGGTGCCCTGCTGAATGGCTGGCACAAGCTTGCCCTACAGCTAGATTGAGTGAGTTTAGAGCATCAGTGAAAATAAGAATGAAATGCAAGCCACTGAGTGCCCTGCAATTGTGTCATGGTAGAAAAGGTGAGTTTTTGTGGATTCTGGGAGGATACACATATTGAAGCATCCCAAATTGGAATTTCCGAGGCAGGAGAAGCAAGACCCAGGATAATGAAAAACTTTGTAAACTGGAACAAAACTTATGTGTGGCGTTTGCCACTGCTAAAACAAATAATCTTCCTCTTCAAATAGCACCCCCCTGCGAAATCAAGTGCCACGATTGGCTGCTCCAGTCATGTGGTCGGCAGTTTTCTACTGGGTATCCACCTGGCAGCGACCATGTGATTGCAGTGGTGAATTGCAGGGCTCTATTTTGCAGGGGAAGCAATTTCAAGGGTATGATTATTTTTTGCAGCCCACCTGCACAGTGAACAACATCAGTTTTGTTCAGGATTAAGCTTGGGGCCACATTTTGTCTAAAACCGGCCCTGCCATATGCTAATTAATTCAGTTACAACTAAACTGTCATATAATGGCGGTTAGGTGAAAGTTCTCCCCATTTCTGAGCTGTGTGTACTCTAACTGATTGCATCATCGCTGAGCGTGGGGCTGCTCAACCAGGGAGCAATATGGCTGACTGCATCCAGTTTGTGTTGCTATGAATATTGGGCAAAGGCTGAAGTAAAAAAAACACAGGCTGTTTTGGGGCACTCGGCCGGGGATAGAAGGTGACTACATATACTTCCCTTTGAGTATAGGTGCACTTTAAACAAACATGTGTACCCCAAAATCCTTGGCTAATGAAAAAGATTTTAAGTGTTATTTTTTTTTTTAGTTGAATAGCAGAGCACACTCCAACTGACAGAATGACAAGCCTCAGCAAAAGTAGGTGTATCCCCCAAACTCCTTGGCTGGTGAAAATGATTCTGTGTGCTTTATTAAATATAATACACAGTGCAGCGCAGCAGAATTGCACACAAAAGATCCCAGCTGCCAGGAAGATTACACTGTCTGCTATTATCAGAAAAAAACACACCAACTGACAAAACGCTCTGCTGTCCTCTTGACTCGTCTTCTGCTATTCTTTCTTTTCGAAAATAGTAAATTGTCCCTGCCCTTCCTGCTCCTAACAGCTCTGTCATCCTAACAGCAATCTTCTCTGTCTAACAGCCAGCTCTAAAATGGTGGATAGCCCATTCAGCCCATGACCTTCTGCTACTGACACCTCCCAGCTCGTCATAAAGAGCCTCCAGATTGGCTGGGGCTATGCCTGATGTCATACAGTGTGAGTGACCATGTGACCCTGTGTCTCTCCTCTCCTCGGGTGACTTGTGGGTGGCACCGGTAACATGGCGCCAATGTTTGTCAGAACCGAATTGCTCAAGTTTTGGGTTTGCGGCAAACAGATATTCAGGTGAAGTTCGGGCCAAATCTCTGTTCTAATGGTTTTGTTCACTGATCTCTAGTAAAGATGGTAGAGAAAACATAATTAGTGAGATGGGGAATCTCTGAGAAGCTGAAATAGGAAAAACTTTGAAGGAGTCTTTAAAAAGCCTAGCAAAGACCCAACAAAGATTCTTTCTAAGCTCAAAAAGTTTGGCCTGCCAAAGAAGCTCCTGATCCTACTCTTCAACTCAGTTATCAGGGCTATTCTATGCTCCCCTTTCATGACCTCATACTGATGTACCTCAATGCACAACTAAAAGTGACAACAAAGATCTTAGGCCAGCCTTATATGACCTATACATAAAAGGATTTGAACTAGGGCAAGGCAGATCATGGCTGACTCCTCTTACCCCAAGGAGAACCTTTCTTTATGCACTCCATTGGGGAGGAAGTTAAGGGTACGATACTGCAAGACTAAGATTCCAAATTAGCATCTTTCACATGATTATTAAGTACCTGAACTCTTAAAAACAATTGATTATAGCTAGAACTGTTGCACACTGCAGTGCACAGAACACTGTAGGATTGAAAAAACACACTGACTGACAAAACATTCTGCTGTCTTTTTGACTTTTCCTCTGGTATTCTTTCCCTTCGAAAATAGTATCGTTCTTCCTGCTCGTAACAGCCCCAGCTCTTAACAGCAATCTTCTCTGTTTAACAACCAGCTCCAAAATGGTGGATAGCCCACCCCATCCCATGACCTTCTGTTGCTGACACCTCCCGGCTCGTCGTAACGAGCCTCCTGATTGGCTGGGGCTATGCCTGATGTCATATAATGTGAGTGACTGTGTGACCCTGTGTCTCTCCGCTCCTTGGGAGACTTGTGGGCGGCACCGGTAACATGGCGCCAATGTTTGTCAGAACCGAATCGCTCAAGTTTCGAGTTTGCGGCAAACAGATATTCAGGCGAAGTTCAGGCTGAATCCCCATTCTACTGGTTCTGTTAACTTATCTCTAGTTAAGATGATGGTGAGAAAACATAGTTGGTGAGATGTGGAATGCCCAAGTACCTGAAATGGGAAAAACATTGAAGGAGTCTCAAAAAAGCCCAGCAAAGACCCAACAAAGATTCTTTCTAAGCTCAAAAAGTGTGGCCTGTCAAAGAAGCTCATCCTCTTCAATCAGTTAGCAGGGCTATTCTATGCTCCTCCTTCTCATGATCATTTGGTACCTGAACTCTTGAAAACGATTGATTATAGCTAGAACTTTGACACACTGCAGTGCGCAGAACTCTATTGGATTGAATCTGTAGATGGGAAAGTAAGTAAATTTTTTTTGAGATGCCTTCACAGACTAACCCCAAAACTGTTTTTTTCTTCTGTGCAGAAGTTATTCCTGTAAGCCCCAAAGCGGTCACAGCCGGATAGCTGAATAAAGCAGGGGAGTGCCTGCATAGCAGATAGCAGAGCAGAACATGGGTAGAATGAGGTTTACAGTAAGGGTCTCTGATAATAAGATTTGACTTTTAGTTATAGGAAATATGAAGTGTTCCTTGTAGAGACAGCTAGGAATGTGATTATCAATGTCTCGCCAGTGAAAGATTTCTTTTAGTAGCACTTTTCAGCTAAAGCTTATGCTACAACGATATGTTTACTGAAAGACTTCAAGTACGGAAGTTAAATTACTTAATTTACTGAGAAATGCAAATAGTCCACTGGAAAAGCAAAAAAAGACTGTGTAATAAATGTAACCAGTGTGACTGGTTGGAGGCCACAGCTCGTTGATTAGTGGATGCAGTTAAGTGTAGTTGTCATAGCTAATGAGCATTAAGTCATGTTATAGTATGCCATTCATCATGCGATGCATAATGTACTATTTTTCTCTTAGCTTTTCCTTGTTGGCAACAGTAAGATGTATTAGTTGGACGTTCTCTGATCTTTTTAATAGTGAATGCTCCGTTGTTGATAACCATAGTCCAGTTTTAGCTTGGACTTCCTATTAAAATAATCAAACCTTTGAAAGCAAGGAAAAGTTTAGCTGCCAAAATTGCCTTTGCTTTATAAAAAAGGTTCTGCTTCTTGATTTTCCAAAGACACATCCGCCTAGGTGAACCGTTGTCAGTGAATATGTCTTTGTATGCAGGTTACCACTTATGGCCCATTTTGTGACCCATGATCAAGGCTAATAGTTGTTCCAGTATTTATTCCTAAAGCTTCCATGGCTTTATAGACGAGGACAACAAGCCATAGTGTATGTTTAATAACACAATTTTTATGGGAAAGCCGAATAACGCATAAGGTTATGGCATACGTTTTCAACATTGAGCTGTATTAATTCAACAAAATTGTTCAGAGATGTACTTGGTTCAATAAGATTGAGAGATAAACCAAGGTGTACACCATAATGAATAAAGGGGTGGGAGTAGCTCAATCACTATTATTTATACAAAATTATTATTATTATTCAGGGCCTGGGAACTAATTTACCGCCTAGTTTAACCCTCTCATCATCTAAATATCAAGCAACAAACATGTCTAGCTATGTGGAAAGACAGAGATTTGGTTGCATATATCTGCAGATACATGTGGAAGCCACACCGCCCCGACAAGGCACTTTGTGTTTAGTGTGGTCCCTACTCTTAATTTTGAGTCCCCAACATTAGGACATGCAATGCAGACAAATATTTGGGAGCTACTCACCTGGGAAGCTGCCAGCCTCCCTTTAGAACGCTTCACAGGGAGAGATCCATATTGACTGAATCCCTCCCTGCTTGTGCTCATGGCAATAATGAATAATAATGTTAATAATTTTGTATAAATAATAGTGATGAAGCTACTCCCACCCCCTTTACTTAGCTTGAATTGCCATGAACACACAACAGGGATTCAGTAAATATGGATCTCTCCCTGTGGAGTGTTCTAAAGGGAGGCTGGCAGCTTCCCATGTGAGTAGCTCTGGCTGCATTGCATGTCTCAACTTTGGGGACTCAAAAATAAGAGTAGGGACCACACTAAACACAGAGTGCCTTGTCGGGGCAGTGTGGCTTCCACATGTATCTGCAGATATGTGCAACCAAATCTCTGTCTTTCCACATAGCTAGACATGTTTGGTGCTAAATACTTAGATGATGAGAGGGTTAAACTGGGCAGTAAATTGGTTCCCAGGCCCTGAATAATAATGATAATAATTTTGTATAAATAATAGTGATGGAGCTACTCCCACCCCCTTTACTCTGTACACCAGAATGTTTAGTGAAAACATAGTGACTTTATAGAATGGCAAGCTATGACCATACAATCAATATACATTGCTCATGTACCGTACAATAACAAGCTAATATACAATAAGGAAAGGAAATAACTAATATGTAAATAATCTGCCCCTGTGCTTCGATCGTGCATATGAGAGGATGCAAATGTATACCAGCAAGCAGAGGTACCTGTGTTCTAAGATCAGTCAGATGCCATACTCATGTGTGTCCGCTGCAAGTCTGTGGCTCTGGGACCTCTTCGACTGACCTTTGTTGTCAACTCAGCCACATATTTGGCCATACATCTTTGCTGCCCATCATGACTAATGATTTGTTAATTGTTCTGGATCCTTTGCCGTTCGGCCCCTGCCTTTAGTCATTGACTTCATTCCTCAGCTCATGGACGTTTCTGACTTTCAGGGGCCCAGTCATGGTAATGTGTGTTGCCCAGTCTGTTCTCTCCTTCAGGGGACTCCATTGAAGACCAGGCTTATCAGTAAACTCTGGGCCCCATGGGTTGTTTGCACATTCTTGGGGATGTGATGCCCACACTTGAAGCTCCACCCTGAACTGTCCAGGTAGAGGTTCTGCTTATCTTGCTGTACACCTGGTCCTCCTGTCCACTTAAACTGATTATGGGTGGCCGCCCTGACAACAAACAATCATCGGCAGTTCAGCAGCAGTTTGATCGAGAGCTTCACTGACACATCAATAACACATCAGGTCAGACGCTCTTGTTTGTGCATATGAATGGACGTGAATGTATACCAGCAAGCAGAGGTACCCGTGTTCTAAGATCGATCAGATGCCGCACTCATGTGTCAGCTGCAAGTCTGTGGCTCTGGGACCTCTTCAACTGAACTTTGTTGTCAACTCGGTCACATATTTGGCCACACATCTTTGCTGCCCATTCCGACCAATGGTTTGTTAATTGTTTTGGATCCTTTGTTGCCGGCCCCTGACTTTAGTCATTGACTTCATTCCTCAGGTCATGGACTCATGGAAGCTTATGACTTTCTGAGGCACAGTCATGGTAATTTGTGTTGCCCAGTCTGTCCTCCCTTTCAGAGGACGCCATTGAAGACCAGGCTTATCAGTAAACTCTAGGCATCAATCATCGGCAGTCCAACAGCAGTTTGCTGGGTGGGCTTGGCTATGGAGGTGGAAAACACCTTTTTTTAAACCAGACTACCTGCTTTAACAGCGTGGATTGCACAAGTTACTGGGATACTCTATTCACTGCCATGTTTATCTTGGGTTTGCAGCACCCTTGCCAGCCCTTGCCAGCCTAGTGGATGTAGGTGAGCATTGAAATCATTCTTGCTCTGCCAAATATGGCACGTACGGCATTGTTTGTTCAATGCATCAACTGTCATCTGTAGATTGTGTTCATACAGTAAGTATTTGTGTTTAATGGACTCATAAGTTGATTTGGATGGATATTGGTAGATTAATAGTTGTGTAGTTATACTAATTTTTACTTTGTTTTGGGGCATTTAAAGTGGTACTATACCCATTAACCCACTTCCTTATTCACGTATGGCTAGCAATCACATGACTGCTGGTGATCAATCTGGATTTCCCTGTAGGTCCCCTGATTAAATGCCATTTGGAGCCATACACCATGAACGAGGAAGCAGTACCATGACTATAATTCTGCTTTAACAGTATTTGATCACTTTGTATGTGAATTGTGAGATTTATTAAAGTGGGCTAAAATCAAATACACCTGCCCTCAGAGGCTCTCTCCCCAGTCCTAAGAGCCTGCCAACCAACTCTTTGACTCAGAGTCAAAAGAGCATTTAAATAGAGAGATGTGGATAGGCTTTTAACATTTGAAAAATTGCCCCATGAAGTGCTGTTTCTTACAAATCTTAAAAAACAACCCTCACCTCACTGGAAAAATGTAACACCTCGTAAATAAAATCAATGCATCATGAATCCCTATTCCAATCCTTAAAATGTTTTAATTACAATGTTATAGCCACCACGCACCCTTTACAAACCTTAGCTTAGCCAGCAAAATAAAAACACAACCTCTTAGCTTTAGACAAAGCTGAACATCTAATCATTAACCCCGTTCTGCATTATAGCCTACAGTATACAGTTCTCAAAGAAATTACATATTTTTATCAAGTGTTAGGCAGACTTCAACAAATGTCCCTTATCACTTGATTCAAAAGAAAACACTTACGCAGCAAAATTTCCAGACAGGCTAAATAATGTCTCAAATCTCTAGAAACTGGAATGCAAGCTGAAAATCCTGCACATTTTTACCAATGCAACCAGACACATTGCTTGCATAGACATTTACCTTGGCTCTTAAACACTGGCAGGTATGTAGTACATCTGTGTGCCATTGTGAGACTAGCTGTGCTTTTAACCATGGAATTTTGGAGAAATGGGTTATATAATTTCACTCTTGTGGTGGAAACAAAAGATGTTTTTGAAACGCTATTAAATGAGGGATACATGTTTCTATCCCTTTCCCTGTTTTTACTAAACCAGAGGTTGTGTTTACCCAGAAAGCTAACATTTATACAGATTATACACTTTGTAACACCTTCCTGCCAAAAAATACACTGCTTAAATGACTACTTTCCATCATGGCCCTAATTTTTTGACCTACTGCTATTTTTACAAGAATTGGATCTTCTGAGCATGGCTTGTGGTACAGAAAGGAAACTATGGCAAAAACTTGGTGGTTTGATGAAGGAAAATGCAGAAATATCTGTGGTATTATTTGAACTGGATGGTTTCCAGGGAAAAAGAAATGTAAAAAGATTTTGTCTGTGTTGCTTTTATTAGAGAAAATAATAATGTCTATTTTACTTTCAATTTTGGTATATCTGTCCATAATCATATTTGAATTTTGGGTCTCTTTTTTTTCTGTTCCTCCTTGCTAACCACTAGTAATGAGCGGGTTGGTTGAAATTCGGGTTTGCCGAGATTGGCTAAAAAATGATGCCACAGATCAGGTCTGGGGCCCCGAATCTGAACCTGAACCCCATTGAAGTCAATGTGGACCTGAACTTTGGGGCCCGAAAATGGCTGTAAAATAGGGCTAGCAAGGGCTAGAGGGCTGAAAATCGAGGGTAACACCTGAGTAATTGCCCTGCGCAAAATGGGCTAGCGAAAGTACTCAAAATAATCACAGAAAACTAAAAAAATTAAAGAAATACACCAATAAAGAAAAAAAATTAAATATTTATTTTTTTACAGGTGTTGGTGGCCTAATTTTGGGGGTAACACCTGGGGGAAAATGGGCTAGGGGAAGTACTCAAAATAATTACAGAAAACAAAAAAATTTAAGAATACACCAATAAGGAAAAACATTACCTATTCTTTTTTTTACAGGTAGGTAACACCTGGGTGATTGCCCTGCCCAAAATGGGCTAGGGAAAGTACTCTGATTAATCACAGAAAGCAAGAAAATTAATTAAATCCATGAATAAATAAATAAAAATGTTTAATGTGTTCCTGCTGCAGGTAAACTACCTGCGGTTTATTTTTTTAATATTTTTTGGTAATTTATTTGGCATTTTTAGTTTGATACAATTTTTATCCAACAAACAATACCCCACATTTTTAATTGTATTTTTTAGGTTTTAATTTGTACCTAACCAAAAAATTTTTGTCCAAATTTTTTTTCCCCTTGTCTTATTGAATGCCACTCAACCAGCATTCATTAAAGCCGGGAAAGGGAAAGTGGAGAATCATATTTTATTTTTTTTTAATGTTTCTTACATTCAAAGAAAAAAAACATGCCCTCCCAAAGACTACCAGCCCGGGCACCAAGCATAAGGGCTTGTAACCCAGGTCTCAGAGGCTGCGCTATTGGCAGCCCTTGTACCTGCTAGCCCTTATGCCATTTGGGATGGGTTCGGGGCTCTTCCAGGGAGGTGCCATGCCATTCCTCCAGTCCAGTGGGTCTTCTTGGTCCCGTAACATCTTCTCTTCCTTCTTCAGAGCTCTTTGGGGCCCCCGGGCATCGGTGTAGATGTGGCGGCGTGGGCTGTCAGATGCTGACAGCTGAGATGCCATTTGGATGAACCATAGGTTCCCCCTTCTTTTATACTCGCTACCCATTGAGGGACTGGATTGAGGGCCGGGGGAGCCGGCTTTTATACTTGGAGATGTGGCCTCCTTGGAATCTCCCTGACATCATTGATTATGTCGCAGAAGAGGAGGAGCCTAGAGGGGATTTTTGCTGTGCCACCTCCTCTAGGCTCCTCTCCTTTTCTGACATCATTAGCAACATTGGGGAGATTCCAGAGAGGCCACACCTCTTAATAAAAAAGCTGCTCCCCCAGCCAGGAGCCAGAATGAACGGAATGAGAGGAACCTGTTTTCTCCTCCTTTTGGCATACATTTAAAGGAGCCTGCATGGAAGCCTGGAGGGAAGGTATGTGTACACAAACCTGTGTGTGTTTTTTCCACTTTCACTTCCAATTGGTAAGGGGTCCCAAGGACCCCTATACCAGTTCATACTACATTACCTGGACCACCAATGGGCATGGTGGAGCAGATGAGCCCGGCGGCCCATAGCATGGACTGGTGCTTGTAATGGTCAGGGCCAGGGGTCAGCTGGGCAGCCCTTGAGCCCTGGAATTACAGGCCCCTATACTTGATTTGCTGGGTTGGTAATGCTTAGATGGGGGGACCCCACACAATTTTAAAAAACGAATTTAAACTTGCAATGGGGCATTTCTACGGGTGAGATAAAATATTCTTCCAATGAGGTTTGGACATTTTTTAAGATGGGCAACTTCTGCAAAGTTTGTGGGCACAATTTGTGTAGTAACACAGGCTCAACCAAGTAATGTATAATTTTCTATAGATGAAATAGATGATGTACCATGTCTCGTACTTTTGACATCAGATCGAGTATTGAGTATCAGTGATGTGGTGAATGTTTGATTTGTAAGTAAAATGACTCAAAGACATATACGGTAAATATTTCTGGCCTTTACTTTAATAAAAATATTGCAACAGAATCACAGGCTCAGGCTGCAGCAAGGTAGTGTTAGAATATTGTATATCCACATCTGGCACAAAGAGCAGAGCAGCTGCCTCACCCTACTCCCTCTCCCGATGTTATAGCTCTCTCCCTCCACTTTCAGTGTGAAAGTCTCGCTTTGAGGCATTTTTGTACCACCATATCCCCCCAAAATTCTGGGGACACTTAAATGTCCCACTTTGCTAACACAATGTGGGAGACTGTCCCACAGAATCTAGGACATCTGTTAAGTTTACAAATGGGGTTCTGCACCAGCTCATTGGCTGAAAGTCAGTAGTGGAATGTATGGATTGTCCGAGGTCAAGGACCAACATTCTTCGTGAGCTTTGAGCATTTAACATTGGTCAGGGCTACACCTGCTTACACACAGAGGTGTAGCATAGAAAACTGCAGATCTTTGTTCCTCAAAAGCCTGCTCTTATTAAAAACCACACCTATCACCTTGAAAACTGGCCAGTTTAACGCCCCCCCCCCCCCAAAAAAAAAGGCCAGTTTATTGCTGGCAAGCTGGTGAACACAACTAGCTGATTCCAAATACAGTGTGTCTGATTGCCAAAATTTACACAAAAAGCTACCCTGGCCTGTGTGACCAGGAATGTGTTCCTGAGATTACAGACCACTGTTAGTTGCAGGGTGCACCAGATCACAGGTAGATTGGTTCATTAAGTGTGAGAGCTGGTAGATATTCTTAATGGGACAAAGGGTTAAACTATTGGAAGCTGACCAGCAAGCCAAAAATTCTTATTTTGTGATATCACCTAAAGCTTCAAGATATTTGTCCATCCATTTCACCTGCCCATGATCCTGCTTACAGCCCTCCTATAACTCTGCCTTCATCTTCTTGTCTTCTTCAAGGTTCACTATTCTTATAACCCTGCATGTCATGCTGTGTGTTTTTGGAAATGGCGACCAGAGCCACACAGGCTAAAAGCTGCTAAGAGTTCTACAGGCTGAGACTGACATGTTTCTCCAGTAAGGTCATGTGTGTCCAACCTTCTGGAAGCCCTTCAGTTTAGACACATGACATAAGTACCCAGCTCATCTGAAGAACATGGTAGATGAATGCTTCCTAACAAATATCTCAGACTTGCACACACTGCTGGAATAGCCAAGTATGTACTCATATTTACCTCCTCCTTTTCATCCTTCCATCCAGCTGCTACTTGCTTGGTGCATGAGCAATGCCAATACAACCTTCCTCCAAGTTGCATAATTTATGATGTCCGATTGCATTTGTATTGAACTTTATGTATATTACAGGGGTTCTGCCATCTATTACTATATAAGTACTAAGTCAACTATAAAAATAGAAGTTTTATGGCACCTACTGTATGTCCTCCTTAACTGCTAAGTAATCCTAGAGATCATTATAAAAGTACTGAATACCAGATGAGTAATACTCAATACTACAGGGACAAGAGATTTTGTTCAGAAAGGGAGATATTCTCTATATCCCTGGGGCACAGAAGGAAAACAAAGATAGCATGGGTGTGTTCATTCAGAAGAGGAGTAAGAAAGGCCTTAAAAGGAACCTTGCACACTTCCCCAAGCCCCAACATTGTGTGGAAACATCCAAGGGATACTGTTCTGCCTACGACATATGCATCTGGGTCCCCAGCATAAGGCACTTTCTGGCACTGGAGTATTTTTATGTTTATACCCTAATGGTCCATACAAGCAGATAAATTGACTTCTGTGATTGAACAACCTTCATTTAGACACCAACGATTTGTTGGTTAACCGATTGCTTGTGCAAGCGTTTATGCAATTGCCCGTGCAATGCGCTGCCTGTGCTATTGGTGGATGACTTCTGTTTTCGCATTACCATCATCAAGTAAAGAACAGATATTTTTGGTCAGCCAAAATGATACGATGGACAACTGATGAGCCAATTCTCATTCATTGCAGCGACCTTTTCCACAGAGCGATTGTGGTCTTGGCCATCTACACCCTACACACTGATTCTCTGGTGACCTTGTAAGCACTAATGGAAAAGGTAGTTCTGGGAGTGGGATTGCTGGGTGCAATGCAGATAGACATTTGTGGTGTAACAGGAACTTGCTTTAGTGGAACATGAGGACAGTAAGAGAAGGTCACCTTACAAGGTGGATAATACAGACAGGAAAAAGAAGTCATAGAGATCACCTCAATGTACAGGAAACAACGTGCAGCAGAGAATGTACAACAAAGACTATATATAGATATATGTAACCTCAAAATCTACTGTCAGAAATGTAAACTGCATTAATACAATGCAATATAGATACAGATCACATACA
Source organism: Gastrophryne carolinensis (assembly GCA_027917425.1). Lineage (NCBI taxonomy): Eukaryota > Metazoa > Chordata > Amphibia > Anura > Microhylidae > Gastrophryne > Gastrophryne carolinensis. The sequence continues at coordinate 186,090,793 of CM051234.1, read as the reverse complement.
GAGTCTAGGTGTAAGCTGGTGCACAGTATCTCCAAGACCCCTTTGCAACAGCTGAGGCTTAGTCTGTTAAAACCATCTTCTTTGTAAGCCTCAAGTGTCTTTCAGCAATCAGGGGCTTGGTAAGGATATCTGCTGTCATATGCTCAGTAGGGCAAAAAGGAAACCTTAAAGCGGTCCTTCCCTCTCAATAGGAGTCTATTTTAGATGTTTCCCACACCCTGTACATACAGATTGCTCACATTAAAAATCATCTTACCTGCATCTACTGCATGTCATGAGCCTTTAAACATCCAAGATGGCAGCTCATGGAACATTAGGCAGCCTGCACACAGGAAGTGTCTTCTAACTGTGTCGCTCTGCATTCTGGGATTGCTGTCCTTTTCCTGACCCCAGCTCTGCTCTGTCTGTGCAAAGCACAGCTTTAACCCGCCCCCTGTACTTTATCCCGCTCTCCTCTCCTCAGTAAGTGTGATGCTGCTGAGTCAAGATGGTGGTGCCCTTATCCTGAACAGAGTCCTGAACAGAGTTGCAACCCGGTGGGGGAAAGAATAATAGGTAAGTGACTAGAAACTTAAAATATATTAATTTTAGATGCTGGGGAATAGTTATTTAAGGGTTTGGGCTTTTCAATAAATCATGGTGAAGGTCCGGTTTAAGAAGTCTCTGCTCTTGAAGATCCCTCAGAAAGGGAACTTCACATCAATATGCTTGGATCCCAAGCTGACCCTTTGTCTGTGCAAGTGCAAGAAGGCATCTTTGATTGTCCTCAACAATTCTTGTTGATTCCAACTGTGGTTGACCCAAGTCTGTTAACAGTTATCTTAGCCATGTATTTTCTTGGCTTGCCTGTGCTGCTGAAACTTACTCTGCTTCTGTAGAAGATGTAACAGAGAGCTGCTTTCTGCTAGTCCAACTGATAGCACTTCCTGATAGAAAAAACAATTAGTCACTGGTAGATTTTCTGTCACTGGTGTCTCCTGGCCAGTCAGCATCCACATATCCTGTCAGGATGCTTTCACAACTTGCTGGTAACCTTAGCTTGTAATGCAAAGTCCCTTTAAGATAGCGAATGACTCACTAATGACTCACTACAGCATTCCAGTCCATCATAGAAACATAGAAACATAGGCAGGTAGTGTCTCACTAGCGCCAGGTAGCGCCAGCTATCGGCGGCTACCGACTCCAGAACGCCTGGCGGCGGACACAATCACGCATTTATCACGCTAAATGAGGCTAGCGCCGGCGAGAGCGCCAGCTAGCGCGGGATTCATCATGTAGCCGACTGCAACGAACAGCGCCGCTGCTAATCCCATCACAGCGCCAGGTATGACCTGTCGCTACCTGGCGCACTCCCATACATTTCAATGGCAGACCCTGCAATGTTTTTTTAAGTGGTTTTTGTGTTCTTGTCTTTTCTCAAAAATTCAACACATGTTGTTTCGGATATGTTTGATTAATCTGGCTTGTTTTTATTGTTTATTTGAGGAAAGATTTAATTTTTACACTGGAATGTTGTGAGTGAAATCTAAAATGCATCTCCTCCCACAAAACACAGGCTCAAAATAGCTTGCTTTCACAACACACGTGGCTAGTAAAGCTACTTTTTAGTCACTCATGTTTGGCGCTCACGTTCGCTCATTGAAATTGTCAGCGCCCAAGCTATTCGGCAGCCCTGTCCTTGATGAATCTGTGGTGGTCAGAGTTTGTGCCGTCGCTGTTTTGATTCGCTATGTGGCGGCGCTAGCGGCGCTGTGCTGTGCTGCTCATACATGTGCCTTTCTGCCATTTTGCCTGAATTCACTTGCAGCGACCCCAGTCGTTCTTAATGAATACACTGTAGTTGTGAGCGTGCATGTCCACATTCTTCTGGATTTGTTCATGCGTACAAGCTCATAACAACCCGTTATGCATTCTCCTGTGTGCCACATTATCATGTAGTTGGCTAGTTTGCTTGTGTTATTATTTTATGAAGGACTATAAGATTGTTATTTGTAAGCAACCAGCTTTGTTTTTTCGCTGACGTATGCATTACAGGATATTGATCACCCAGCTAAATCAAGCTAATAATTAATGGCGTCTTGGCCAATAGCTTGTTGTAATGTGTAAAAATCCTCTTTCTGCCACTTTGCTTGCACATAGCGGATATTAGCTAGTTCTGGTGCGCGGATGTTTTTTTTTGGGGGGTCTGGCGCTTTCGTCATATCCACTTCCGGTTTCCTCATTTGCGTTTCAAAGCAACATAAAGCTAAAAATTAATTGCGCTTTGGCCCATAGCTTGTTGTAATGCGTAACTCGACTATTTCCGCCACTTAGCTTGCACATAGCGGATATTAGCTTGTTCCTGGTGCGCGGAGCGTTTTTTTATTTTTTCCTGTCGCTTTGGTCATATCCGGTTTCCTCCTTTGCGTTTCCACCATGATGCCCAGGAGAAGAGTTATGCGTCTCCCCAGCTCCTCCTCAGAATCTGGCCCCACCACCCCTCCCCCACCTCCCCCACCTACCTCACCTCCCCCACCTAACCCCCCTCCAACCCCTCCCCCTCCTGGGCCTCAAAAGCAAAAACGCAAACGGGTGGATAGCCGCGTAAACGGGCAGGTGGTCAAAGTGAGTATGTTTCTCTTGGATTATACGTTTAAAGTGGACCAACACCCAGGGGGGATTGGGACAGAAATATATAAGATTCCAGGACCGATCAGATCCATCCCAGCGGGGCATCCCAAATCGGGATGTCCCGCGGGGAGGAACCCCCCAGGAGGCCCACAAACCTTACCTCAGCCCCGTTCTATCGTCGCATGCGCGAGCCACAGCCGCGTCTTGCGCTTCCCTCTAGCAGGGCGCGCACCTGCGGCCGCCATTTGGGAAGCGCTGTGATTGGCTGGTGCAGTCACGTGGGAGCGTGGTGAGTTGAGTATTTCTGGCCTTCCCGGGGGGTTCCAGACCTATCGGGGTGCCCCACCGAAGTGGACCAAAACCCAGTATAGTCAAAATCCTGGGTGTTGGTCCACTGTAATCTGTTCTCAGTATAAATGTTTAGGCCATTGGTCTGATGTCATGTATTGATTTTTTTTTTTTTTTGTCATTTCTCATAGGATTTCTGCATCCACCAATACGATTATGCCCGTGGGGGCAAGAAGAGAATAGCCCTGGAGGTGAAGGCCACAGTGTCCCGGCGTTTCGAAAACAACCTCAGTGTCCGATCAATAATGCAGAAATGGTCGGACTTCAAGCGCCGGGACCCTGAAGGCGTGTACCGCCTATATGATGCCTACGCTTCAGGTAAGTAGAAGCTTATGCTATGTTTATACTTTTTAAAACATAATATTCTAAGCTGTGTCCATTTTGGGTATTAATATTAATTATTTTCATTTACCCCCTCAACACAGATAAGCGTCCTCCCCTGGGGAAACGTGGGAAGGGATTCCTCCCCCGAAACAGACAGGCGGACTCGGGGGAGTCATCGGGGGAGGGTCCCTCTCGCGGGTCCTATTTAGAGGACCCAGGGGAGGAAGGGGATGACGCCCCAGAGGAGTGTGCTGCTGGGGGGCTGGCAGGATCAAGCCTCAGCTCCTCACACTCTGACTCTGAGGAGTCTCAACAGCCAAGGGGCCACTCTCAAGTGGGGAGTCCAAGTGGGGTGGAAGGAATGGACTCTCCCACACTCCCTGAAGGAGCAGGGAGTGAGAGGGAGGAGGGTGGCCCTTTGGCTGGGGGATCTTCGGAGCAGAGTGTGAGGAGCCGAGGCTCCCCGCCTCCTCCTCAGAGCCCTCCCTGGGCTTCAAGTGGCAGTTCATCCCCTGGTGAGTGCACATTTAGTCAGTGTTAGTCTGTGACAGGTTACATATGGCCATTTGTACTTAGCCCTTGCCATTCCTCTCTAATTTGCAGGGCATCATATAGGCGGCACCTCCAGGAGCTTTTGCAGACGCCTTCTCCACGGGCATAGTCATGGTAAGTGTTTGTTGTTATCCCTCACATTCCCTATGTTATGACATTCCTTAAAGTGGACCAACACCCATTGTTGATTGTGCTTGGAATCTCTAAGCTTCCATGCCCAATCACCTCCCTCACCCAGGGCCCCCCCCCAAAAGCCCACAAACTCCTTACCTCATTGGGGGTGGCAGAAGCCACCGCCGCAGCCTCCTGCGTGCCCCTCTAGATGTGTGTGCGCCTGCGCTCTCCGTTTCATAATGGCCTGCGCGTGCGCACACACTGGAGGAGTGATGCGCAGAAGGCAGCGGCGGCGGACGGTGTCTCACTCAAATTGTTGGGCCCTGCCAAAGTGGACCAAAACACAGGATAGTATCAATCCTGGGTCTTGGCCCACTTTTAACATACACATGTTTCCTGGTCCATAGGCCAAGCTGGTTTGATAATGTACATTAACATCACAAGCCCCACTACAGTGCAATCCAACTGGCAACCACCCCTATGTTTCAGCCCACACCATGATGGGGGCTAGCAAATGTGTTATTTTTGTAAGTTGTTTCGGCTAACACATGTTGCACACTATTAACATTCTACAATCAACTGCAAATTAGTCCTTACCATTGCACTGTCAAGGTTAGAGGCACATTATCTTTATGTGTCCATGTTGCAACCCAAAATAATTTACATGAACTCATGGACCATGAAATATGCTAAGGTCGGACAACATGTGTGTAACCATGCAAGCATTTGATTTTACAGACTCCATAACCAGATGGCTGACAAATAGTCATGTGTCATTGGCCCACTAATTTTGCTTTTCTCTTTTGCTTTCTCCTGACAGATGTGGCCACGCAGACGGAGCCAGTGTACATCACCACCACACCTCCCGGGACGGCCAGCAGCATGGGCCACAGCCACAGCTGCGATGGTGAGTACATCCCACTTCATATGCCTAAAGACTTGTGACCCCTATGTCTTATAGTAAATTCTGGAGACATTTACAATGTACCTATGTGTTTTCAAAACACACATCTAGGTTACATGTGTTTGGCCAACAATCCTACATGCATGTCTGCATGCTTGATTGTTGGCTCACATTCTTGCTTTTGCAACATCGAGGCAAATTGTGGTTTCTACACAACCTATTTGGCCTGCTAAGGTGGTGACCTCTAATATGCTTGGCCCAACCAGTTTACTCGTTAGGACTTAGGCCCTGATGTTTGGCTGTAACTAAACAAATAAATGTCCACACTGGGACTTATACCTTCTTTTATTCCCAAGAGTTAAGAGTAAATGTATGCTTGGGATGTTGTGGCCACATTTAAGGCAGCCACTAGTACTCATATAATGGTAACACATAAGGGCACAGTGTCCAACAATGTGAATGTGAGCGTCAGCTAATTGTAGGCACTTACATTACATTGCTACATCTGTGTCTGTAGAGGTCACATTCTAGATTTTGTTTTGTTTTTTTTTATACTCTCTACAGCTTGTGTAAACCAGCATCGCAGACTGTGGCGGTCGATCCGGCGTCTTCGCCTTATGCTGCTGGCCTTGAAGAGGCATCGTTAGGGTGGTGGTGATTGATTGGAGGCACTGTGCGGCCAAATGTTGGGCCTGTTGCCCGCCTTTTTTATTAAAAATTTTCTATTTTGGTAATTACAGTGTGTTTCAAGCATAGTTTAAGTGTCTCCAAACCCATTCTTTGGCTAATTTTGGGGTACCTTTGTAGCCATTTAATGTGTAAACCATAGTAAGATATGGTCAGCAATGTGTGTCCTAAATTTTTCCATACATTTACATATCTAGATCAAGAGACTCATCCCTGACTGTGTTCTTAGGTATGTCTTAGGAAAAACACAATTTCGAGGTGGGGTAATCAAATATATTTCACACAAAATCAAAACAACCACAAACCAATTAATATTCTTGGCTTGGGGGCCGGGGAGGTTGGGAGTCATTGCTAGGGGTGGTGTTGGGGGCCAACAGTGCAGTAAAAAAAATAGACTGCTGTTGTATGAGCTGTTGTGTCAACAACAAACTTTGTTCCTGGCGCTGTAAAGATTGCTCCATTAGGTTTGCAAGGCGAGCCAGTTCCTGGGTCGTTTGTTGTTGGTGGCCTTGTCTCCAATCTTCCATCTGGCGCTGCAGGGCCTCATTTTGTTGCTGACACATCCGCACCTGATTTTCCAACGCCGCAATGCGCTCATTAGTTCCATCACGCGGCTGTTGGCGACTGTAGTCCTCCAGCATCCGGACCCCTAGCTCGTAAAACTCTGCACTGGTCGGTGCAACACCTCCTCTTGCTCTGGTTTGAGGCTAAAAAAAACAAATAAAAGATTTTAGTGAAACTGAAACAATGCAGGTATGCCCCTCCAAATCATTTCCCCAAAGTGTAACAATACAACTTACCCTTGCTTGAGCCTCTGAAGCTTGGCCACATGGCACTTGGGAAGAGGTCCCAGCTTGGGGTTCTGGTCCCGCCTCCTGCCAAAACAACAAAGAAAGTAAATGTGACATGTTGGTTCATGGCCTACCCACGAACATGGCAATGTGGTTATTGGTCCTCTAAATCAGCCATGTTACCTCTGTGACGTCCGGCAGAGGTAGGACCGGGGTCTGGCTTCCAGAGAGGGGCAAATCCAAACCTGAGAGATCGGGCAAGTTGGCATATGCTAAACAGGAAAGTCATGTTAGTAGGTCAGTGGACCAAACTCAAATGTAACATGGATAGACTATCGAGGCCATACCTCCACAAAGTGCCAGATTACACACTAGGCAAAAGGTATCTGGGAAACTCAGATTACTAACATGTATGTATGAACAAAAGGGGGTGGGAGCAGCTCAATCCCTCTTATTTATACGAGATTGTTCCTTCATACAAGATTATTCTTATTATATAACCCCTTATCATCCAAAATCATTATTATATATCCTCTTATCATCCAAAATTATTATTATTATATATCCTCTTATCATACAAAAATATCATTATTATAATTCAGGGCCTGGGAACTAACCCAGTTTAACCCTCTCATCATCAATCTCATCTGATTATTCAGCACCAAACATGTCTAGCTATGTAGAAAGACAGAGACCTGGTTGCATATATCTGCAGATACATGTGGAAGCCACACCGCCCCGACAAGGCACTCCGTATTCAGTGTGGTCCCTACTCTTAATTCTGAGTCCCCAAAGTTGGGACATGCAATGCAGACAAATATCTGAGAGCTACTCACCTGGGAAGCGGCCAGCCTCCCTTTAGAACACTTCACAGGGAGGAATCCATATTGACTGAATTCCCCCCTGCTTGTGCTCATGGCAATTTAAATGAACAAAAGGGGATGAGATTAATAATGAGAGGGTTAAACTGGGTTAGTTCCCAGGCCCTGAATTATAATAATGATATTTTTGTATGATAAGAGGATATATAATAATAATAATTTTGGATGATAAGAGGATATATAATAATGATTTTGGATGATAAGGGGTTATATAATAATAATAATCTTGTATGAAGGAACAATCTTGTATAAATAAGAGGGATTGAGCTGCTCCCACCCCCTTTTGTTCATTTAAATTGCCATGAGCACAAGCAGGGGGGAATTCAGTCAATATGGATT